>CM067317.1:622500-1145700 GCA_034231615.1 Meghimatium bilineatum | reverse complement strand
ATACGTGAGATACAAAACATACAACCAACATATACGTGAGATACACAACATACAACCAACATATACGTGAGATACACAACATATAACCAACATATACGTGAGATACACAACATACAACCAACATATACGTGAGATACACAACATACAACCAACATATACGTGAGATACAAAACATACAACCAACATATACGTGAGATACAAAACATACAACCAACATATACGTGAGATACAAAACATACAACCAACATATACGTGAGATACAAAACATACAACCAACATATACGTGAGATACAAAACATACAACCAACATATACGTGAGACACAAAACATACAACCAACATATACGTGAGATACAAAACATACAACCAACATATACGTGAGATACAAAACATACAACCAACATATACGTGAGATACAAAACATACAACCAACATATACGTGAGATACAAAACATACAACCAACATATACGTGAGATACAAAACATACAACCAACATATACGTGAGATACAAAACATACAACCAACATATACGTGAGATACAAAACATACAACCAACATATACGTGAGATACAAAACATACAACCAACATATACGTGAGATACAAAACATACAACCAACATATACGTGAGATACAAAACATACAACCAACATATACGTGAGATACAAAACATACAACCAACATATACGTGAGATACAAAACATACAACCAACATATACGTGAGATACAAAACATACAACCAACATATACGTGAGATACAAAACATACAACCAACATATACGTGAGATACAAAACATACAACCAACATATACGTGAGATACAAAACATACAACCAACATATACGTGAGATACAAAACATACAACCAACATATACGTGAGATACAAAACATACAACCAACATATACGTGAGATACAAAACATACAACCAACATATACGTGAGATACAAAACATACAACCAACATATACGTGAGATACAAAACATACAACCAACATATACGTGAGATACACAACATACAACCAACATATACGTGAGATACAAAACATACAACCAACATATACGTGAGATACAAAACATACAACCAACATATACGTGAGATACAAAACATACAACCAACATATACGTGAGATACAAAACATACAACCAACATATACGTGAGATACAAAACATACAACCAACATATACGTGAGATACAAAACATACAACCAACATATACGTGAGACACAAAACATACAACCAACATATACGTGAGATACAAAACATACAACCAACATATACGTGAGATACAAAACATACAACCAACATATACGTGAGATACACAACATACAACCAACATATACGTGAGATACACAACATACAACCAACATATACGTGAGATACAAAACATACAACCAACATATACGTGAGATACAAAACATACAACCAACATATACGTGAGATACACAACATACAACCAACATATACGTGAGATACAAAACATACAACCAACATATACGTGAGATACAAAACATACAACCAACATATACGTGAGATACACAACATACAACCAACATATACGTGAGATACAAAACATACAACCAACATATACGTGAGATACAAAACATACAACCATCATATACGTGAGATACAAAACATACAACCAACATATACGTGAGATACACAACATACAACCAACATATACGTGAGACACACAACATACAACCAACATATACGTGAGATACACAACATACAACCAACATATACGTGAGATACACAACATACAACCAACATATACGTGAGATACAAAACATACAACCAACATATACGTGAGATACAAAACATACAACCAACATATACGTGAGATACAAAACATACAACCAACATATACGTGAGATACAAAACATACAACCAACATATACGTGAGATACACAACATACAACCAACATATACGTGAGATACAAAACATACAACCAACATATACGTGAGATACAAAACATACAACCAACATATACGTGAGATACAAAACATACAACCAACATATACGTGAGATACAAAACATACAACCAACATATACGTGAGATACAAAACATACAACCAACATATACGTGAGATACAAAACATACAACCAACATATACGTGAGATACAAAACATACAACCAACATATACGTGAGATACACAACATACAACCAACATATACGTGAGATACACAACATACAACCAACATATACGTGAGATACAAAACATACAACCAACATATACGTGAGATACAAAACATGCAACCAACATATACGTGAGATACAAAACATACAACCAACATATACGTGAGATACAAAACATACAACCAACATATACGTGAGATACACAACATACAACCAACATATACGTGAGATACAAAACATACAACCAACATATACGTGAGATACAAAATAAATACTCTTGCAGGTCAACAAGAACATAACATGGAAGTGTTGAGTGAGGTCAACAAGAACATAACATGGCAGAGTTAAGTGAGGTCAACAAGAACATAACATGGCAGAGTTAAGTGAGGTCAACAAGAACATAACATGGCAGAGTTAAGTGAGGTCAACAAGAACATAACATGGCAGAGTTAAGTGAGGTCAACAAGAACATAACATGGCAGAGTTAAGTGAGGTCAACAAGAACATAACATGGCAGAGTTAAGTGAGGTCAACAAGAACATAACATGGCAGAGTTAAGTGAGGTCAACAAGAACATAACATGGCAGAGTTAAGTGAGGTCAACAAGAACATAACATGGCAGAGTTAAGTGAGGTCAACAAGAACATAACATGGCAGAGTTAAGTGAGGTCAACAGGAACATAACATGGCAGAGTTAAGTGAGGTCAACAAGAACATAACATGGCAGAGTTAAGTGAGGTCAACAAGAACATAACATGGCAGAGTTAAGTGAGGTCAACAAGAACATAACATGGCAGAGTTGAGTGAGGTCAACAAGAACATAACACGAAGTGTTGAGTGAGGTCACCAATAACATAACATCAAAGTGTTGAGTGAGGTCAACAAGAACATAACATGGAAGTGTTGAGTGAGGTCAACAAGAACATAACATCAAAGTGTTGAGTGAGGTCAACAAGAACATAACATGAAGTGTTGAGTGAGGTCAACAAGAACATAACATGAAGTGTTGAGTGAGGTCAACAAGAACATAACATGGCAGTGGTGAGTGAGGCATGCTGTGTGATCCTGGACTATCTATGCGAGACACTCTCGACAGCTTACATTTTTCCACATGTGATGACTAAGAAACCTCATGGGAATTCGTTTGCAGGATAAATTACCAGACACGGAAATCCTTCAAACGTTCCGTATGCAAAGTATCCATGCCGAGTTGATTAGGTGCAAAGTCCGCTGGACTGACCACATCGTCCATATGCCAAACAGACTCTTTCCAAAGAGATTAATCTATGGTGAGATGTGCGTTGGTAAACGTTCAAGCGGAGGGCAGAAAAAGCGCTCCAATGATCACCTAAATAACAAGCACTGTAGCATCGATCCTAGCTCCTGTGAGACATCCCTTGATCGCTGAGCGTGGCACATCCAAATTACTGCTAGAATCACTAAATTTGGAAAAGAGAGAACACTGCGGTCAATTTACAAGCAGCGGAAGCGGAAGGACAAATCTAAAAACTTCGACCCTACAATGCATGCACTGCAATAGAACTTTCCTGACACGAATAAGACTCATCGGAAATTTACGAACTCGCAAACACAATTAGATAATCCCAAATTTTTTATTTTTACATGTTCACCACAGTTTTATTGTTTTTCATGTCATGTCCATCTTCGCTTGCGAAGGAGGAACATCATCATAAGGCATATATGCGTTTGTGTGTATGTATGTGTGTGTGTGTACCAGGCATATATGTGTTTGTGTGTGTACACCAAATATATTTTTTTGTTTGGTTTATGTGTATACCAGATATGTATGTGTTTGTTTATGTGTATACCAGAGTACGATGTTTCCAGAAATGGCTGAAATCCAAACATAATGATGGCTATCTACAATATCGACTTCCTAGAAAAAAAATTCCAAGCATGTAATCAAAGAAGCAAAAGTTAATTCATGGAACAAGTATGGAGAACATTTAACAGACCTATGTAAAATAAATCAGAGAGAACTTTACAAAAGTATTAAATCTATGCGAGTAAGAGAAGAGAGCTATAATCCCATAACAGACATCAATGATACAAATGGCAAACCATTAGTGAAAAGCATGAAAAGGAACGCAAGATGGAAAGAATACTTCCAGGAATTATACAACCCAACAATAACAAACAACAGAATATAGACCCACCAACGCTAAAATAGTTCTAGAAACTACTAAACTAGATATACTAAATCAAGAAATAGAGAAAACCTTAAAACTTAGCCCAAGTAATAAATCACCAGGAGAGGACGGTATACCATGCGAAGCAATAAAAGCGTGTAGAAACACAAGGGCCCAGTGGTTAGGCAGATTATTTCAAATAGCACGGGCAGAAAGAAAAGTAACAGAGGACTGGCAAAAATCAGTAATGTACCATCATAGAAACACACAGGGAGTAAGAGAGAATGTGAATCTTATAGATATATCTTATTATGAAATCATACAGGTAAAATCTACGCAAAACAACAACAACAGAAAAAACAACATAGAATACGATACATTGCAGAACTACATCTGAGTCCCGCTCAATTTAGCTTTAGAGGAGGGGCTAGCTGTATTCACACTGAGACAAGAGTGAAAAAGCAGTTCAATACTATCAAGTTTTAATCAAGGCATTTGTAGACCCGGAAAAGGCATTCGATAGATAGATAGAGATATTGTCTGGGAAACCGTAGAACAATATAACATTAGCAGCCAGATATTCGACAATATACACAGATTATATGAAAGATGCCAAAGTTCAGTAAAAACAACAAATGTAATGACTAAACCTTTTGAAACACTATCAGGAGTAAGACAAAGGGAAAGACAGATTGCAAATAGACCTTATGAGGAACTTAATAATGAAATCAAGGAACTACTATTTGCTATACAAAGATGAGGACAATTTGCACAGCCACATCAATGCACTGCTCAAAAGTACAACAAGAAAATTAACGTACAAAGATACATAAATTATGAAAATTAACAGATCTGCAACACCAATGGATATAACAATAGATAATACCAAGGTTAAACAGGCCAAAGATAACACCAAGGTTAAACAAGCCAAAGATAACACCAAGGTTAAACAGGCCAAAGATAACACCAAGGTTAAACAATCCAAAGATAACACCAAGGTTAAACAGGCCAAAGATAACACCAAGGTTAAACAATCCAAAGATAACACCAAGGTTAAACAATCCAAAGATAACACCAAAGTTAAACATGCCAAAGATAACACCAAGGTTAAACAGGCCAAAGATAACACCAAGGTTAAACAGGCCGAAGATAACACCAAGGTTAAACAGGCCAAAGATAAAACCAAGATTAACCAAGCCAAAGAATTTTAATATCCAGGCAGAATTTTTTTTTTAAATGAAAGGCCAGACAAAGAAATAGAGACACGGTGTCAGAAAGCAAACACAGTGACCTACCAACTTTTACCATTAGTTCTCCACCCCAAAATCAGGATGGAAATCAACAGACAGATAATATCAACAATTTTTATACCAACACTGTGCTACCAAATTCAAACATGGTCTTAAACAGTCTCACAGCAGCAGAGAGAAATCGTTAGCCTACATGTGAAATGATTGTGTCCAAGAAATGCTGCAGTGCTATCTAAACTAGATAAATGAAGAAATGCTGCAGTGCTTACTAAACTAGATAAATGAAGAAATGCTGCAGTGCTATCTAAACTAGATAAATGAAGAAATGAAGAAATGCTACAGTGCTTACTAAACTAGATAAATGAAGAAATGAAGAAATGCTGCAGTGCTATCTAAACTAGATAAATGAAGAAATGAAGAAATGCTGCAGTGCTATCTAAACTAGATAAATGAAGAAATGCTGCAGTGCTTACTAAACTAGATAAATGAAGAAATGCTGCAGTGCTATCTAAACTAGATAAATGAAGAAATGAAGAAATGCTACAGTGCTTACTAAACTAGATAAATGAAGAAATGAAGAAATGCTGCAGTGCTTACTAAACTAGATAAATGAAGAAATGCTGCAGTGCTATCTAAACTAGATAAATGAAGAAATGCTGCAGTGCTATCTAAACTAGATAAATGAAGAAATGATGCAGTGCTTACTAAACTAGATAAATGAAGAAATGCTGCAGAGCTTACTAAACTAGATAAATGAAGAAGTGCTGCAGTGCTTACTAAACTAGATAAATGAAGAAATGCTGCAGTGCTATCTAAACTAGATAAATGAAGAAATGCTGCAGAGCTTACTAAACTAGATAAATGAAGAAGTGCTGCAGTGCTTACTAAACTAGATAAATGAAGAAATGCTGCAGTGCTTACTAAACTAGATAAATGAAGAAATGAAGAAAAGGGTATAATATCATGTATTGAGAATATCAAAAGACATCAAGTAAAATGGTTCGGTCAAATGAGATTGAACCACAAGCAAATACTAATAAGAGCATATAACATGTTTGTTTATGTGTATACCAGACATATGTGTCTACCAGACATATGTGTCTACCAGACATATGTGTTTATGTATGTGTTTATGTATGTGTATACCGGACATATGTGTATGTGTTTGTGTATACCAGACATATGTGTATACCAGACATATGTGTATACCAGACATATGTGTATGTGTTTGTGTATACCAGACATATGTGTATACCAGACATATGTGTATACCAGACATATGTGTATACCAGACATATGTGTATACCAGACATATGTGTATACCAGACATATGTGTATACCAGACATATGTGTATACCAGACATATGTGTTTGTGTATGTGTATACCAGACATATGTGTTATGTATGTGTATACCAGACATATGTGTTTATGTATGTGTATACCAGACATATGTGTTTATGTATGTGTATACCAGACATATGTGTATACCAGACATATGTGTATACCAGACATATGTGTTTGTGTATGTGTATACCAGACATATGTGTTAGGTATGTGTATACCAGACATATGTGTATACCAGACATATGTGTATACCAGACATATGTGTATACCAGACATATGTGTATACCAGACATATGTGTATACCAGACACATGTGTATACCAGACATATGTGTTTACGAGACATATGTGTATACCAGACATATGTGTTTGTGTATGTGTATACCAGACATATGTGTTTGTGTATGTGTATACCAGACATATGTGTTTGTGTATGTGTATACCAGACATATGTGTATACCAGACATATGTGTATACCAGACATATGTGTTTATGTATGTGTATATCAGACATATGTGTATACCAGACATATGTGTTTATGTATGTGTATACCAGACATATGTGTTTATGTATGTGTATACCAGACATATGTGTATACCAGACATATGTGTATACCAGACATATGTGTATACCAGACATGTGTATACCAGACATATGTGTATACCAGACATATGTGTTCATGTATGTGTATACCAGACATATGTGTATACCAAACATATGTGTTTATGTATGTGTATACCAGACATATATGTATACCAGACATATGTGTTTGTGTATGTGTATACCAGACATATGTGTATACCAGACATATGTGTTTATGTATGTGAATACCAGACATATGTGTTCATGTATGTGTATACCACACATATGTGTTTATGTATGTGTATACCAGACATATGTGTATACCAGACATATGTGTTTGTGTATGTGTATACCAGACATATGTGTTTGTGTATGTGTATACCAGACATATGTGTATACCATACATATGTGTATACCAGACATATGTGTATACCAGACATATGTGTATACCAGACATATGTGTTTATGTATGTGTATACCAGACATATGTGTATACCAGACATATGTGTTTATGTATGTGTATACCATACATATGTGTTTGTGTATGTGTATACCAGACATATGTGTTTATGTATGTGTATACCAGACATATGTATTTATGTATGTGTATACCAGACATATGTGTTTATGTATGTGTATACCAGACATATGTGTTTATGTATGTGTATACCAGACATATGTGTTTGTGTATGTGTATACCAGACATATGTGTTTATGTATGTGTATACCAGACATATGTGTTTGTGTATGTGTATACCAGACATATGTGTTTATGTATGTGTATACCATACATATGTGTTTGTGTATGTGTATACCAGACATATGTGTTTATGTATGTGTATACCAGACATATGTGTTTATGTATGTGTATACCAGACATATGTGTTTATGTATGTGTATACCAGACATATGTGTTTATGTATGTGTATACCAGACATATGTGTTTGTGTATGTGTATACCAGATATATGTGTTTATGTATGTGTATACCAGACATATGTGTTTATGTATGTGTATACCAGACATATGTGTTTGTGTATGTGTATACCAGACATATGTGTTTATGTATGTGTATACCAGACATATGTGTATACCAGACATATGTGTTTGTGTATGTGTATACCAGACATATGTGTTCATGTATGTATATACCAGACATATGTGTATACCAGACATATGTGTTTATGTATGTGTATACCAGACATATGTGTATACCAGACATATGTGTTTGTGTATGTGTATACCAGACATATGTGTATACCAGACATATGTGTTTATGTATGTGTATACCAGACATATGTGTATACCAGACATATGTGTTTATGTATGTGTATACCAGGCATATGTGTTTATGTATGTGTATACCAGACATATGTGTATACCAGACATATGTGTATACCAGACATATGTGTATACCAGACAGATGTGTTTGTGTATGTGTATACCAGACATATGTGTATACCAGACATATGTGTTCATGTATGTGTATACCAGACATATGTGTATACCAGACATATGTGTTTATGTATGTGTATACCAGACATATGTGTATACCAGACATATGTGTTTATGTATGTGTATACCAGACATATGTGTATACCAGACATATGTGTTTATGTATGTGTATACCGACATATGTGTATACCAGACATATGTGTATACCAGACATATGTGTATACCAGACATATGTGTTTGTGTATGTGTATACCAGACATATGTGTTTATGTATGTGTATACCAGACATATGTGTTTATGTATGTGTATACCAGACATATGTGTTTATGTATGTGTATAACAGACATATGTGTATACCATACATATGTGTTTATGTATGTGTATACCAGACATATGTGTATACCAGACATATGTGTTTGTGTATGTGTATACCAGACATATGTGTATACCAGACATATGTGTTTATGTATGTGTATACCAGACATATGTGTATACCATACATATGTGTTTATGTATGTGTATACCAGACATATGTGTATACCAGACATATGTGTATACCAGACATATGTGTATACCAGACACATGTGTATACCAGACATATGTGTTTACGAGACATATGTGTATACCAGACATATGTGTTTGTGTATGTGTATACCAGACATATGTGTTTGTGTATGTGTATACCAGACATATGTGTTTGTGTATGTGTATACCAGACATATGTGTATACCAGACATATGTGTATACCAGACATATGTGTTTATGTATGTGTATATCAGACATATGTGTATACCAGACATATGTGTTTATGTATGTGTATACCAGACATATGTGTTTATGTATGTGTATACCAGACATATGTGTTTATGTATGTGTATACCAGACATATGTGTATACCAGACATATGTGTATACCAGACATATGTGTATACCAGACATGTGTATACCAGACATATGTGTATACCAGACATATGTGTTCATGTATGTGTATACCAGACATATGTGTATACCAAACATATGTGTTTATGTATGTGTATACCAGACATATTTGTATACCAGACATATGTGTTTGTGTATGTGTATACCAGACATATGTGTATACCAGACATATGTGTTTATGTATGTGAATACCAGACATATGTGTTCATGTATGTGTATACCACACATATGTGTTTATGTATGTGTATACCAGACATATGTGTATACCAGACATATGTGTTTGTGTATGTGTATACCAGACATATGTGTTTGTGTATGTGTATACCAGACATATGTGTATACCATACATATGTGTATACCAGACATATGTGTATACCAGACATATGTGTATACCAGACATATGTGTTTATGTATGTGTATACCAGACATATGTGTATACCAGACATATGTGTTTATGTATGTGTATACCAGACATATGTGTTTGTGTATGTGTATACCAGACATATGTGTTTATGTATGTGTATACCAGACATATGTGTTTGTGTATGTGTATACCAGACATATGTGTTTATGTATGTGTATACCAGACATATGTGTTTATGTATGTGTATACCAGACATATGTGTTTGTGTATGTGTATACCAGACATATGTGTTTATGTATGTGTATACCAGACATATGTGTTTGTGTATGTGTATACCAGACATATGTGTTTATGTATGTGTATACCATACATATGTGTTTGTGTATGTGTATACCAGACATATGTGTTTATGTATGTGTATACCAGACATATGTGTTTATGTATGTGTATACCAGACATATGTGTTTATGTATGTGTATACCAGACATATGTGTTTGTGTATGTGTATACCAGATATATGTGTTTATGTATGTGTATACCAGACATATGTGTTTATGTATGTGTATACCAGACATATGTGTTTGTGTATGTGTATACCAGACATATGTGTATACCAGACATATGTGTTTATGTATGTGTATACCAGACATATGTGTATACCAGACATATGTGTTTGTGTATGTGTATACCAGACATATGTGTTCATGTATGTATATACCAGACATATGTGTTTATGTATGTGTATACCAGACATATGTGTATACCAGACATATGTGTTTGTGTATGTGTATACCAGACATATGTGTATACCAGACATATGTGTTTATGTATGTGTATACCAGACATATGTGTATACCAGACATATGTGTTTATGTATGTGTATACCAGGCATATGTGTTTATGTATGTGTATACCAGACATATGTGTATACCAGACATATGTGTATACCAGACATATGTGTATACCAGACAGATGTGTTTGTGTATGTGTATACCAGACATATGTGTATACCAGACATATGTGTTCATGTATGTGTATACCAGACATATGTGTATACCAGACATATGTGTTTATGTATGTGTATACCAGACATATGTGTATACCAGACATATGTGTTTATGTATGTGTATACCAGACATATGTGTATACCAGACATATGTGTTTATGTATGTGTATACCGACATATGTGTATACCAGACATATGTGTATACCAGACATATGTGTATACCAGACATATGTATTTGTGTATGTGTATACCAGACATATGTGTTTATGTATGTGTATACCAGACATATGTGTTTATGTATGTGTATACCAGACATATGTGTTTATGTATGTGTATAACAGACATATGTGTATACCATACATATGTGTTTATGTATGTGTATACCAGACATATGTGTATACCAGACATATGTGTTTGTGTATGTGTATACCAGACATATGTGTATACCAGACATATGTGTTTATGTATGTGTATACCAGACATATGTGTATACCATACATATGTGTTTATGTATGTGTATACCAGACATATGTGTATACCAGACATATGTGTTTATGTATGTGTATACCAGACATATGTGTATACCAGACATATGTGTATACCAGACATATGTGTTTATGTATGTGTATACCAGACATATGTGTATACCATACATATGTGTTTATGTATGTGTATACCAGACATATGTGTATACCAGACATATGTGTTTATGTATGTGTATACCAGACATATGTGTTTGTGTATGTGTATACCAGACATATGTGTTTATGTATGTGTATACCAGACATATGTGTTTGTGTATGTGTATACCAGACATATGTGTTTATGTATGTGTATACCAGACATATGTGTTTATGTATGTGTATACCAGACATATGTGTTTGTGTATGTGTATACCAGACATATGTGTTTATGTATGTGTATACCAGACATATGTGTTTGTGTATGTGTATACCAGACATATGTGTTTATGTATGTGTATACCATACATATGTGTTTGTGTATGTGTATACCAGACATATGTGTTTATGTATGTGTATACCAGACATATGTGTTTATGTATGTGTATACCAGACATATGTGTTTATGTATGTGTATACCAGACATATGTGTTTGTGTATGTGTATACCAGATATATGTGTTTATGTATGTGTATACCAGACATATGTGTTTATGTATGTGTATACCAGACATATGTGTTTGTGTATGTGTATACCAGACATATGTGTATACCAGACATATGTGTTTATGTATGTGTATACCAGACATATGTGTATACCAGACATATGTGTTTGTGTATGTGTATACCAGACATATGTGTTCATGTATGTATATACCAGACATATGTGTTTATGTATGTGTATACCAGACATATGTGTATACCAGACATATGTGTTTGTGTATGTGTATACCAGACATATGTGTATACCAGACATATGTGTTTATGTATGTGTATACCAGACATATGTGTATACCAGACATATGTGTTTATGTATGTGTATACCAGGCATATGTGTTTATGTATGTGTATACCAGACATATGTGTATACCAGACATATGTGTATACCAGACATATGTGTATACCAGACAGATGTGTTTGTGTATGTGTATACCAGACATATGTGTATACCAGACATATGTGTTCATGTATGTGTATACCAGACATATGTGTATACCAGACATATGTGTTTATGTATGTGTATACCAGACATATGTGTATACCAGACATATGTGTTTATGTATGTGTATACCAGACATATGTGTATACCAGACATATGTGTTTATGTATGTGTATACCGACTTATGTGTATACCAGACATATGTGTATACCAGACATATGTGTATACCAGACATATGTATTTGTGTATGTGTATACCAGACATATGTGTTTATGTATGTGTATACCAGACATATGTGTTTATGTATGTGTATACCAGACATATGTGTTTATGTATGTGTATAACAGACATATGTGTATACCATACATATGTGTTTATGTATGTGTATACCAGACATATGTGTATACCAGACATATGTGTTTGTGTATGTGTATACCAGACATATGTGTATACCAGACATATGTGTTTATGTATGTGTATACCAGACATATGTGTATACCATACATATGTGTTTATGTATGTGTATACCAGACATATGTGTATACCAGACATATGTGTTTATGTATGTGTATACCAGACATATGTGTATACCAGACATATGTGTATACCAGACATATGTGTTTATGTATGTGTATACCAGACATATGTGTATACCATACATATGTGTTTATGTATGTGTATACCAGACATATGTGTATACCAGACATATGTGTATACCAGACATATGTGTATACCAGACATATGTGTATACCAGACATATGTGTTTGTGTATGTGTATACCAGACATATGTGTTTGTGTATGTGTATACCAGACATATGTGTATGTGTATGTGTATACCAGACATATGTGTTTGTGTATGTGTATACCAGACATATGTGTATACCAGACATATGTGTATACCAGACATATGTGTTTGTGTATGTGTATACCAGACATATGTGTATACCAGACATATGTGTATACAAGACAGACATATGTGTATACCAGACATATGTGTATACCAGACATATGTGTATACCAGACATATGTGTTTATGTGTGTGTATACCAGACATATGTGTATACCAGACATATGTGTATACCAGACATATGTGTATACCAGACATATGTGTATACCAGACATATGTGTTTATGTGTGTGTATACCAGACATATGTGTATACCAGACATATGTGTTTATGTATGTGTATACCAGACATATGTGTTTGTGTATGTGTATACCAGACATATGTGTTTGTGTATGTGTATACCAGACATATGTGTTTGTGTATGTGTATACCAGACATATGTTTATACCAGACATATGTGTTTATGTATGTGTATACCAGACATATGTGTTTGTGTATGTGTATACCAGACATATGTGTATACCAGACATATGTGTATACCAGACATATGTGTATACCAGACATATGTGTATACCAGACATATGTGTATACCAGACATATGTGTTTGTGTATGTGTATACCAGACATATGTGTATACCAGACATATGTGTATACCAGACATATGTGTATACCAGACATATGTGTATACCAGACATATGTGTATACCAGACATATGTGTTTATGTATGTGTATACCAGACATATGTGTATACCAGACATATGTGTTTGTGTATGTGTATACCAGACATATGTGTATACCAGACATATGTGTATACCAGACATATGTGTATACCAGACATATGTGTATACCAGACATATGTGTTTGTGTATGTGTATACCAGACATATGTGTATACCAGACATATGTGTTTGTGTATGTGTATACCAGACATATGTGTTTGTGTATGTGTATACCAGACATATGTGTATACCAGACATATGTGTTTGTGTATGTGTATACCAGACATATGTGTATACGAGACATATATATGTTTGTGTAGCATAATGTGTAAGGGATGTTGATGTGTGATGTGTGATGTGTGATGTGTGATGTTGATGTGTGATGTTGATGTGTGATGTTGATGTGTGATGTGTGATGTTGATGTGTGATGTTGATGTGTGATGTTGATGTGTGATGTGTGATGTTGATGTGTGATGTTGATGTGTGATGTTGATGTGTGATGTTGATGTGTGATGTTGATGTGTGATGTTGATGTGTGATGTTGATGTGTGATGTTGATGTGTGATGGAACAACTTGTAGATGAGAGAACTCAATCTTACCGTCTTTTCTGTGAGCGTTCATGCGTAGATCTAAGTGACCGTACTGATCTAGTTACACAGTTGTTGCGCGTAGTCTGTCAGCCATGCTTCAGATCTCATTATTCTGTAGCCAACTACGTGCGCATTTCAGACACATGAATCCTGTGATTTCTTGCATGTTTGGTACCCATATCTTTAGCACGAAGTCTATAAATGTGTAGCACATTTCTAACTATATTTAGTGCTACATTCTAGCACTCTCACGGTAATTATATACCGGCAGCAAGTGATTGTAACATCTCAGTGTAGCATTTATTTACGCTAGTTCATATTAATACCTCATATACTGAAACATCTGGAGACATCAATCATATACTGAAACATCTGGAGACATCTCAATCATATATGATATACTGAAACATCTGGAGACATCAATCAAATGCACTCATAATGATAACTGCTCAATAACAGATTTGGATGACATCTTGCGGTAACATCTTGAGGTAACATCTCACAGTAATAAGCCTATCTCACATCGGTAGTGACTACACACATTGATAAACATAGGATCCTAGTTGTAACACTCGTTTGAAGCACAAATATGAAGGTGAATGCAAACAGCTCCCGGTACAAGTAGCTGTGCTACATTCAGACGCAACAGTCAACTGGTAACTTTCCCTGCTACACTAACATTCAACTATCATTGACAGAAAAAAAAGAGAAAAAAAGCGAGTAGAGACACTGGTTCTTGGAGTGAGAGAGAGAGAGAGAGAACATTTTAATCGAATTGTTCAATCCGTGCCCACGAACTGCGTCACGCCCAGCCAGGACCAGATCTATGCCTGGTCTCTGTTCTCTGCTGGCATTCTGCGACCTGAAGTAATTTCGAGAGTCACGCGACACAGGTGAATCAGCGCAGTGCTTGAAAGATGGAGTTTATGTGTTGTAAATAATCTTAGCGATAGACTAGCCAATGTGTTGTTGTAGGCCTAATATTATTGATGTGTTTGTGTGACTGTGTGAGTTCAAATTAGGCGATCAAGAGGTCAAGAGGTAGGCATATACACAAGTGGGGGTGGGGGTGGGGGTGTGAACATTACGAGATGGACAGGTCACATCGGAGACATCACTTGATGATGATGCACAAAAGAACAGGGATACGTAAGGAGAGAGTTGCAACAAAGTACAGCGCATCAATAACAACATCAACACACGCATCATTAAATACATCAACAATGTCAACCACGTGTCGACTAAGAAGTCTTCATCTGGAAAACCACAGAAATTGAATAGGAATATGCCTACTATAAAATGATAATTAATGGAGAGAAGATCCCCCTTCCCATGGAAAATCGGAACATGCCTATTAGTACTAGAAACGTGGTCAAAAGTCGGACGGAAAGTCCGCCCAACCCCCCCCCCCCCCCGAAGTTTTTTGCAGAAAGTGCATACTATTTTCCATAAAAAGGGACATCTTCCCACGTGTATGTGCTAATGACATTTTTCTGGTTTAAATCTGCTTCTCTACCCCCCCCCCTCCAGCTTCAAGGAGAACATAGTCCTATCTATAGTTCGTTCCATAAGTCATGTTACTCAGTTGGAATTATTTTTCTCTAAATAATTTATTAGAGCAAAAAGATCTTTTGTATCCAGCTTGAAATTCTCCATGATCCCATGAAACTATTTGCCGTTTAGAAATATAACTGAATTAAAATATTTATCTATAAAGTACATTGCCGGAGGAATGGAAAAATCATTATATATACCCCTCCCCAAAAAGGGCGACCTTCAGATTTGCTCTAACTACCGAACTATAGCACATATAAGTCAAGCAAGTAAAATAATGTTAAACATCATAATGCAGAGAATCAAACAGAAATTAGAGACGGAGATAAACGAAACACAGGCTGGTTTCAGATCGGACAGAGGAACAAGAGATCACACCCTTAACATGAGATTGATCATAGAAAAGTGTAGGGAATTTTCAACTGACCTGCACATATGTTTCATAGATTACCCAAAAGCGTTCGACTGCGTCCAACACCAGCAACTATGGGAGATAATGAACAGCATGGGTTTCCCAAGACATCTGATTCATCTAATAGAGGAACTTTATCAAGATCAAAAGAATGCAGTGAAGTTAGAGGACGATCTCTCAGAGTGGTTTGAGGTACAGAGTGGAGTAAGGCAAGGATGGACACTCTCCCCATACCTGTTCAACATCTACGCTGAAAGTATAATGAGGAACGTGAGAGAAGAAATACACAACCCTGACTACCATGCTTTAAACATAGGTGGATTCCTAATCCCGGAACTACGCTACGCAGACGACACAGTGCTTCTTTCAAATGATATAAAAGGATTGGAACAACTAATCAAAAACACACAGAAATATAGCGAATCAGAAAACTTGTATTTAAACACGCAAAAAAATAAAAATCATGTCAACAGATATAACAACACAACAACCAAAAATCAGAATAGACAATACCGAGATAGAATGTGTGGATAAATTTGAATACTTAGGAGCAAACATTAACGGTGCAGGAGACTGCATGGCAGAAATTAGGAAAAGATTGGCAATGGCATATTGTAAAATAACACGGTTGAAAAACATATGGAAAAACAACAAAATAGAAACGAAATTGCTAATGTTACGAATTTGTATTTGTCAGGTTGCAACATACGGCTGTGAAACATGGACCCTAAGTAAAACAGAAGCGAGGAAGATCAACGCCTCCGAGCTGAAATGCCACATAAAGATACATAGATTATCATGGAAGGAAAAAATCAGAAACTCAGATATTATAAACACAATGAAAATTAGGCTCATGAGGCTGATTGCACGGTGTTCTTCACATTCGGTGGTCCCTGGTTTCTTAGGTAAGGCTATAAATATATGGATCTCATTAAGTCATCGGATATATGTCCACTAGTTTATACGTCATTCAGCAATTTTGTCAATTTCTTCTCCAAAGTCACCTAAAGCTAATAATTTTATATTATCTGGTATTGGGGCTTTGCCATATTTCATGTGCCTTAGGACCTCCATTACTTCTGTTGCGAGTATTGATGGACCCTCGCCGTTATCTTGTATGTTTATCTCGGGTCTATTGTCTTAGGACCTCCATTATTTCTGTTGCGAGTATTGATTGACCCTCGCCGTTATCTTGTATGTTTATCTCGGGTCTATTGTCATCATAAAGTTATTTGATATACTCAGACCTTCTCTGTACTATGTGATCTTTTCCCGTTAATACCTGCCCTGTCTTAGATTTTAGACACACTGTAACTGTTCGAGTTCTTTCTCCTGTTATCACACCAATTTGCGTATGTAGTAATGTTCTTTCTTGATTGTAATGTGATGTTATTTCGTGCATTTCTTGTTCAGCCAGTTTTCTTTTGCTATTTTGCATTTCTCTCTTATCTCCCTCCTTATGTATTTTCTGATATTCCTCTATCTTGTGTTTATTTTTCATTTTGGTGCTCATCAATTCTAATATTTCTTCTGTCATCCATTTTTGTTTTGATGTATGTTTTACTTTTGGTATTATTTCTTTAGATGTTTGGTTTCTCGAATATTTTAGCATGTCCCATTGATCTTCATAACTCTGAATATTTGCAATGGTATTGTATCTATTTTGTACAATTATGTTGTGTCTTTCTTTAATGTCATCATCTGATTTCAATAATGCTAAATATAATTTCATATTTCTTGGTGTTCTCTTGATTTCCTTGAATCTTATAAAAAATGTCGCCCACCAGGTAGTTTATGTGATCACTTTTACAGTCAGCACCTGTCCTAATTGTTCAATCTGAAAATGATAGCTAAACTCCAGTTTACTGAAAGCCGCATCGTATGTTCGACGTTTTGTTATTGTGGTATCTGGTTTGGTTAGCACAATTGATATATGTATTTATGAGTTGAATATGAGTTTGAAGTGTAATTTCACTGCTATGCAAAATGTGTCTACACAAGTGTACTGTTACCTTTGCAGAGAAGCTAGAGAGGGCTGTTTGTATTACGACATACACAATCATAAAAAAGAACTGAGCATGCTCTCGGTTTAAATAAAATGTAATTGAACAGTTGGATAAAGCAGGACAGTAAATATGTGAATCATGAAAGATAGCAAGGTCGGAAACGGAAAACTGACGATTTCGGCAAAGATGTTGTTGTAGGCTTACGTGAGATGCTTCAAATGTTTCAAGCAAATTCGTCTGCGTAGTCACCGTGATTAGTATTTCTAACAGCACATTATGGAGGATTGTTAGGGACAACCGGTTCACTTTTCGCAAATCTCTTACAAGCAAGAATATATTTTGTGAGAAAACGCACCTCATATCTGCACAATGCAAATATCTGAGGCAGATACGTGAACGTAGGATAGAAGCTTATGACATAGTATATCTGGATGAATCGTGTGTAAATGCTCACCAAACATTTGTTTTTCGACTAGACGGAACAAAGAAAAGGGAAATGTCAAACATCAACGGTAAACGCATTGTAATAAGTCATGCAGGTAATAAAGCAAATGATGTTGTCATGGGACAAAACTTATTTTCCATGCATTGTCTACAGATGTTAGAGACTACCACACCGAAATGCATGGAATTATTTTCAGGAATTAGTTAGTGAACTAACTTCTGCCAGCGCTGGATAGGCCGTCAAGTTTTGTTATAGACAATGCCTCCTATTATAACGTCAGTAAAGTAAAGTAACCCATAGCATTTAGTAATGCCGTAGGGCTGTGAGATGTTAGCGATCTCACATTTCAGAGGCTCTGCAAATGAGGGCGGTAGCCATCTCCTCTTCCTCGCAGTCTTTACTTCCCGGATTAATCTGGTACCAATTTAAGGTTGGATCGACATGGAAGCCGTTGCGATTTGAAAAATATTTCCACCCATACTGGGGAATGAACCCAGGACCACTCATATGCGAAGCCAGTGCTCTAACCACTGCGCTACGTGGCTCCCTAACGTAGCAGCGCATGAAGACACAATTCCCACTTCATCAAACACAAAACAAGAAATCATGACATGCCTTGCACAAGAAAATGTATCTTGTCGCAGCAGTAAATTCAAACCAGAGTTATTAGAACATGTCAGACGGACAAGAAGACGAAGACTTGTCATTGACATAATTGCCGCTGAGCATGTTCATACTTCTATACGGCTACCACCTACCACCTACCACCTACCACCTACCACCTACCACTTTACCATTCACATCTTAATCCTATTGAACGTGTGGGCTGCAGTCAAAGGTCAAATTGCCGCACTAAACAAGACTTTCAAACTTTGTGATGTAACAAGTATAACATGCGATGTCCTGGCACAAATAGATATTAAGTACTGGAGAAAATGTAAAAAGCATGTGTTTCAAGGTTGGTTGCTGATCCAGCGGTCCGTGGGCTCATAATTCTTTGACCTAATGCCATTAAAATGGCAGTATATTGCTGGGAAGTATGTGGATTTTCAGCCCACCTGGACCAGAGCTAGAGAATAACTATCACACCACCAGGGAGGTAGGTTTCAACCTATGCACTGCTCCGAGCCACTGCAGCCAAAATAGGGTTCACTGTGCTCATTTCCCACTACCAATTGACTACTGGGTATGCCGAATGTCTCTATTGCTCCAGGCATGGAACCAAATGTTGCATTCACCACCACCAATTGGCTACTGGTTATGCCGAACTTCTCTATTGCTCCAGGCATGGAACCAAATGTTCAAGTCAAAAGGATTGTCAATATGAAAGTGATGGAGTTTAACCAGCATATAACAGCACTGGAAGTACCATTGCTTTGTAACATTCTGTAAATATTCTGTAAATATTCTGTAAACATTCGGTAAACATTCGGTGAACGTTCTGTCAACAGTGCTAGTCATTTTCACATTGGCGGATGGTGTTCGTCCGTCAAGTCAACAATGACCATTCAGCTCAACTGGAATGATGATGCTGTGTGCGGTGTGCCCGACTGTGACTAATGAGTTATATGCGTGCTTGGAGTTGTCTAGCACACTCTGAGTCTGTGTGGGAACAGTACGTGGGACTGAGCATGTGTGGGAACAGTACGTGGGACTGAGCATGTGTGGGAACAGTACGTGGGACTGAGCATGTGTGGGAACAGTACGTGAGACTGAGCATGTGTGGCTACAGTACGTGGGACTAAGCATGTGTGGCTACAGTACGTGGGACTGAGTATGTGTGGGAACAGTACGTGGGACTGAGCATGTGTGGCTACAGTACGTGGGACTAAGCATGTGTGGCTACAGTACGTGGGACTGAGTATGTGTGGGAACAGTACGTGGGACTGAGCATGTGTGGGAACAGTACGTGGGACTGAGCATGTGTGGGAACAGTACGTGGGACTAAGCATGTGTGGGAACAGTACGTGGGACTGAGCATGTGTGGGAACAGTACGTGGGACTGAGCATGTGTGGGAACAGTACGTGGGACTGAGCATGTGTGGGAACAGTACGTGGGACTGAGCATGTGTGGCTACAGTTCGTGGGACTAAGCATGTGTGGCTACAGTACGTGGGACTGAGTATGTGTGGGAACAGTACGTGGGACTGAGCATGTGTGGGAACAGTACGTGGGACTGAGCATGTGTGGGAACAGTACGTGGGACTAAGCATGTGTGGGAACAGTACGTGGGACTGAGCATGTGTGGGAACAGTACGTGGGACTGAGCATGTGTGGGAACAGTACGTGGGACTGAGCATGTGTGGGAACAGTACGTGGGACTGAGCATGTGTGGGAACAGTACGTGGGACTGAGCATGTGTGGGAACAGTACGTAGGCCATTGGGCAGCTCTGCCTTTCTTCTGTTTTTGTGGTTTTGTTGCGCATCATTGTGTCTAAGGTTCTCTGCAGTTTGCACCCACTCTTGATTCTGCGACACCAGTCGGATCTGTCTTGTGCAAGATTCTGCCATGAGTTTGTGTCTATTTTGTTGTGAGTCAGTTATGTCCTAAGAGTGTCTTTAAAACACTTCGGTCTTGCGGGAGCCAGCCTAGAGTTCTCCATATCACAACACTTGTGGTAGACGATGATCTTTCATGTGAACCATGTGTCCTACCCAGTGTGTCTGCGCCTTCATCAACATTGTATGTATGCTTGCATCAACATTGTATGTATGCTTACAGACTTAGATTTCATCAACATTGTATGTATGCTTACAGACGTAGATTTCATCAACATTGTATGTACGCTTACTGACGTAGATTTCATCAACATTCTATGTAAGCTTACAGACTTAGATTTCATCAGTACTTCACTGTCTGGTATTTTATCCCACCAATGAATGTTGAGTATCTTACGAAGACAGCTTAGGTGGAAGTGGTTGAGTCTTCTAGCGTGTCTGGCATGTACTGTCCATGTTTCACAGGCATAAAGTAGTGATAATATCAGTTCTGTCTAGTAAACTATGAGTTTGGTGGTCGTTGTTATTCCCCTTCTGTCCCATACGTTTTGTCTTCCAAATGTGGCATTCGTTTTCGCTATTCTGTTGTGTACCTCAGTGTCGATGTTTACATCTTGTGAGAGACTACTGCCCACGTAGGTGAAATTATTGACTGTTTGAAGCTCTTCTCCTTTCATCCTTATATGGCGATTGAAATGTGAATTGTTTGATGTGGGTTGAAACATGACCTCTATTCTTTTTGTAACGATGGTGAAACAAAGGTTGCCGCTTGCCGCAGGCTTCAGCATATTGGTTTTGGATGACCTGCATACTGTGGTCAGAACCACCATATAGTGCGTAGTCATCTGCATAGAGGAATTCCCTGACCATTGTTTCTGGCACCTTAGTTTTGACATAATTGTATACTGGAAGGCAGAGTGATAAGTACAGACTTGGCTGAGTTAATAAGATCAGTCATGGATTGTCTATTGTCTATTGTCTATTGTCTATTGTCTATTGTTTATTGTCTATTGTTTATTATCTATTGTTTATTCTCTATTGTCTATTATTTTTCCCCAGCTGGTTTGTTATCCACTTTTGCCGTTAAGTGTAGGGGTTGATTGGTTCATTAGCTTGTGCTTCAAAGCCAGATGTGTTACTTCGGCTGTGTTATGATCGTGTTTGTTCAAGATGTCCCTGACGTGTTCTATACCTTATCTCACTTGGTTGTATGCCTGGACGGGCAACTGGTCGTGATGCATTCTCATAATGTGGCCAAACCACTTAATCTGCTGCCTCTTTATGAATTCTGTGCAAGGTGTTATACCTATTCTTTTCCTGATGTCATCATTTCGTAATTTGTCAAGCCTGGTGACCCCGGCAGTTTTCCTCAAGCATTTCATCTCGCATGTCACTATATTTCTGTAATGTGAAGATGAGAGAGACCAGGTTTGGCACTGGTAACACAGTGTTGGTAGGAATATACTGTAGATCATTTGTTGTTTAACTTCCATCTCGATCTTGGGGTGAAGAAGTAGTGGTGACAGTTGGTATATTACTGCATTTGTCTTTTAACACCTCGTCTCCATATCTCTATCAAGATTTCCATTTTTGTGTGAAAATAACTACCGAGATATTGGAACTATGTCATTTGTTTTACTCCTGTGTTGTCCATCTGTATGTTTAGTGGGCTCGGTGTTCTGCATATTTTCATAGTTTCCATCTTTTGTGTATTGATCTTCATGTTGTATTTTCTACATGTTGCAGATAGTGAGTTAACATGACTTTGTAGTTGTTCTTCATTTTCGTATATGAGGCTCTGGTCGTCTGCGAAATGTAGTTCAGTTAGTTCATTGTTTAGTTGCTCTGAGTTATCTTGTTCTGAGTCGGTAATGTCGTCCGCTGCACTTTTTTGTCTTTTTTATGATTCTGTCTATGTATATATTGACAAGCAAGGGTGGAGCATGCAACCCTGACACACTCCCGTTCTTGTCTCAAATGTCTTTGTAATACAATATAATGTTCTTACCACGCACTGGCAGTTTTTATAAAAAGCATGTATATTTTCTAACAATTGTTCTTGAATGTTAAAAATAACGAAGAGGATGTGTCATGGACACACCACAAAATGATGAAGAGGATGTTGTCATGGATACACCACAAAATGATGAAGAGGATGCTGAAATAGATGATGTATACGTCATAGAATGATAGAAATGGGCGTGACGAAGCTGGTCTAGGTTGTGAGCACTGCTAGATGAACAGGAAGGTACAGCTCTGCTGATCCGACAGCTCCTATAGATTCCCATGTTAAAAATATATGGGTTTAGTGGTTAGGTGTGGTGGTTAGGTGTGTTGATTAAGTGTGGTGGTTAGGTGTGTTGATTAAGTGTGGTGGTTAGGTGTTGTGGTTACGTGTGGTGGTTAAGTGTGGTAAAGTGTAGTGGTTAGGTGTGGTGGTTAAGTGTGGTGGTTAAATGTGGTGATTAAGTGTGGTGATTAAGTGTAGTGGTTAAGTGTGGTGATTAAGTGTGGTGGTTAAGTGTGTGGTTAAGTGTGCTGATTAAGTGTGGTGGTTAAGTGTGGTGGTTAAGTGTTGTGGTTAGGTGTGATGGTTAAGTGTGGTGGTTAAGTGTGGTGGTTAGGTGTGGTGGTTAAGTGTAGTGGTTAAGTGTGTTAGTTAAGTGTGCTAATTATATGTGGTGGTTAAGTGTGCTGATTAAGTGTAGCGGTTACGTGTGGTGGTTAGGTGTGGTTGTCAGGTGTGTTGATTAAGTGTGGTGGTTAAGTGTGATGGTTAGGTGTGGTAGTTAGATGTGGTGGTTAAGTGCGTTAATTAAGTGTAGTGGTTAAGTGTGGTGATTAAGTGTGGTGATTAAGTGTAATGGTTAAGTGTGGTGATTAAGTGTGGTGGTTAAGTGTGTGGTTAAGTGTGCTGATTAAGTGTGGTGGTTAAGTGTGGTGATTAAATGTGGTGGTTAAGTGTGGTGGTTAAGTGTGTTAGTTAAGTGTGTTGATTATATGTGGTGGTTAATTGTGCTGATTAATTGTGCTGATTAAGTGTGCTAATTATATGTGATGGTTACTTGTGCTGATTAAGTGTGTTGATTAAATGTGGTGGTTAATTGTGCTGATTAAGTGTGTTGATTAAATGTGGTGGTTACGTGCGCTGAGTATATGTGGTGGTTAATTGCGCTGAGTATATGTGGTGGTTAAGTGCGCTGAGTATATGTGGTGGTTACTTGCGCTGATTAAGTGTGTTGATTATATTTGGTGGTTAATTGTGCTGATTAAGTGTGCTGATTATATGTGGTGGTTAATTGTGCTGATTAAGTGTGCTGATTATATGTGGTGGTTAATTGTGCTGATTAAGTGTGCTGATTATATGTGGTGGTTAAGTGTGTTGATTATATGTGGTGGTTAATTGTGCTGATTAAGTGTGCTGATTATATGTGGTGGTTAAGTGTGTTGATTATATGTGGTGGTTAATTGTGCTGATTAATTGTGCTGATTAAGTGTGCTAATTATATGTGATGGTTAAATGTGCTGATGAAGTGCGCTGATTAAATGTGGTGGTTAAGTGTGCTGGTTAAGTGTGCTAATTATATGTGATGGTTAAATGTGCCGATTAAGTGCGCTGATTATATGTGGTGGTTAAGTGTGCTAATTGTATGTGGTGGTTAAGTGTGCTGATTAAGTATGCTGATTAATTGTGCTAATTATATTTGATGGTTAAGTGTGATGATTAAGTATGCTGATTAATTGTGCTAATTCTATGTGATGGTTAAGCGTGCTGATTAAGTGCGTTAATTATATGTGGTGGTTAAGTTTGCTGATTAAGTCTGGTGGTTGGTTGTGCTGATTAAGTGTTGTGGCTCTACGTTTGTTGGCTGTGATTGTTGAGTGTGATTGCTTAGTGTTGTTGTTGAGTGTGGTGGTTGTGTGTGGTGGTTGTATGTAGTACTTGTGTGTGATAATTGTATGTGGTGGTGGTGTAGAGGCTGTGTGTGGAAGTTGTGTATGGTGTTTGTGTGTGGTGGTTGTGTGTGGTGGTTGTGTGTGGTCGTTCTGTGTAGTGGTTGTGTGTGGTGGTTGTGTGGAGGCTGTGTGTGGTGGTTATGTGTGGTAATTATGTGTAGAAGTTAGTCACACACAAGATTGAAATAATTATGGTATTCACATACAAGACTGGGACAAGTTTAATTTAGTCACATACGAGACTGAGACAGATTTAAGTTAGTCAAAAAACTGAGGCAGACTCACGTCAGTCACATACAAGACAGAGACATATGCTCACAGGACAGACATTTATACATAATATAGACATATACACACCAGACAGACATATACACACAAGACAGAGACATATACACACATGGCAAAGACATGCATACATGACAGATACATATATCACACGAATGAGATATGCACACACAAGACAGTGACATACACACACACGGCAGAAACATGCATATGCTGGTAACGTGTACGATACAAATAAGACACAATGGTTGTAGGTAACTCACCTCTACAAGACATCCTTCTCGGACCAGGAACAACCTCAAATCACAGCAAGGAAATGTAGACTTTGATTATCCAAATTGTTTTCTCACACGTCGTGGCAACCTTATGTTAACAAATTTGTTTTCGATGAACCTACATTACGTTGGAACTATTCACTGTCAGAAACAACTCATATATCCAGTAAACCTTCGTTATTGTTAGAAACATCAAATGAAGATCGCAGCTCTCTCAACCAACTGCTGTTTGCAGATGATCGATGTTTAATATTCGAATCTGAAAATGAATTACAGCGGGACACACACTTGCTCCATACAACCTGCGAACAACACAACATGAAACTAAACACACACACACACACACTTGCTCCATACAACCTGCGAACAACACAACATGAAACTAAACACACACACACACACACTTGCTCCATACAACCTGCGAACAACACAACATGAAACTAAACACACACACACACACACTTGCTCCATACAACCTGCGAACAACACAACATGAAACTAAACACACACACACACACACTTGCTCCATACAACCTGCGAACAACACAACATGAAACTAAACACACACACACTTGCTCCATACAACCTGCGAACAACACAACATGAAACTAAACACACACACACACACACTTGCTCCATACAACCTGCGAACAACACAACATGAAACTAAACACACACACACACACACTTGCTCCATACAACCTGCGAACAACACAACATGAAACTAAACACACACACACTTGCTCCATACAACCTGCGAACAACACAACATGAAACTAAACACACACACACACACACTTGCTCCATACAACCTGCGAACAACACAACATGAAACTAAACACACACACACACACACTTGCTCCATACAACCTGCGAACAACACAACATGAAACTAAACACACACACACACACACTTGCTCCATACAACCTGCGAACAACACAACATGAAACTAAACACACACACACTTGCTCCATACAACCTGCGAACAACACAACATGAAACTAAACACACACACACTTGCTCCATACAACCTGCGAACAACACAACATGAAACTAAACACACACACACTTGCTCCATACAACCTGCGAACAACACAACATGAAACTAAACACACACACACACACACTTGCTCCATACAACCTGCGAACAACACAACATGAAACTAAACACACACACACACACACTTGCTCCATACAACCTGCGAACAACACAACATGAAACTAAACACACACACACTTGCTCCATACAACCTGCGAACAACACAACATGAAACTAAACACACACACACTTGCTCCATACAACCTGCGAACAACACAACATGAAATTAAACACATCTAAAACAGAGATTATGAAGATAAGCAGAACACCAGGTCAGTTCAATCTGTCAACTTGTACAAAAACTAAAGCAAGTCCCAGAGTTGAAATATCTAGGAAGCATATTTACAGAACCACCGAAGACGGATGTGTCGGACCATTGGAGCAAATAAAACGGCGACATAACGCATTTCCATTCTCTGGACTACAACCTGCTGGAAACCTAGAATGGATCATGGTCCTGCTAAAAGAGAGATCGAGCAGGAGTTTGAGAATGAACGCTGAAGAAGAAGAATATTTACGAAAGATGGCAAAGTCGACAGAAAGATTAAAACAAAGTGCACACACACAAAAACACACAAAAAAAAGACAACCAATGCTGTGACTTATCAGGTGTCACCAATACTTGAACACTTATCAATCTACATGACTACAAAACGACAACTAATAAACATTATTTTTATACCAACTCTGTGTTACCAATGTCAAACATGGCAGTTGACAAAGACACTAGCGAAAAAAATCACAGTTTGCGAAATGAGATGTTTGATGAAAGCTTTAAATGCCACGAGAAGAGACCGCCGGAGAAATGAAGATATCAGGAAAGAGTTAAAGACTAAACCTCATCTGTTCGATAAACCTCTTCATGATAATACTTTTCTGTATGACTAAACCTCCTCTAAATAAGAAGTATCACCCGCTTAATAAATATTCTCTTTGTAGATACATGTCATCTGTCAGTAGATACATATCATCTGTCAGTAGATACATGTCATCTGTCAGTAGATACATGTCATCTGTCAGTAGATACATGTCATCTGTCAGTAGATAAATGTAATCTGCCAGTAGCCGTCTTCAGTTACCGAAACGTTCAATATAAGCCCCGTATAGTAAAGTAAGTAAACATCCTTCAGGTAAGAACATTCTTCAGGTAATACCTTCATATATAAGAAAACCTCATAAGTAAACCTCCTTCAGGTAAGAACATTCTTCAGGTAATACCTTCATATATAAGAAAACCTCATAAGTAAACCTCCTTCAGGTAAGAACATTCTTTAGGTAATACCTTCATATATAAGAAAACCTCATAAGTAAACCTCCTTCAGGTAAGAACATTCTTCAGGTAATACCTTCATATATAAGAAAACCTCATAAGTAAACCTTCTTCAGGTAAGAAAATTCTTCAGGTAATACCTTCATATATAAGAAAACCTCATAAGTAAACCTCCTTCAGGTAAGAACATTCTTCAGGTAATACCTTCATATATAAGAAAGTCTATGATTTAGTTTGTTTGAATACTCGTTTCTCGGATGCTATTTCAGTGTTGAGTATCCCATCAGTCAAGTGTACACTCTTGATTGTTGTATCTTTGTACACATGTGCACATAACATAATGACACACCACTCAATGGCGTGTACACTAGCTGCTCCTTTTCACAAACACACATATACGTACACACATCTACGCATGTTAGATTTATTTTATGTAAACATACACTGACGTATTGTTACATATCAGTGTTGACACACCTCAGGTTAGAACAATAACTTAGGTACATTGCCGTCTTAACGCATAGGCCCGTTGGGCATTTGTTCGGGGCCCACGAGCATAGGGGCCCCATGCGAATATGTTGTATATAATATTACTGGATTGGTAGTGGGCCCTCATCATGTCAGAACCATGATAGTAACTTTTCAAACTCACGTAGATTGTATAAAACAGCTGGCGTAGAGAATATGACGGCAAGGTATTTGACTGACAATGTGCTCAAACGTGAACTACAGAATGGAGAGTTTGTAAAACGTGAATGGACACTCTATTCACCATCCCAAGGTCGTTTGTATTGTTTTGCATGTCGCCTGTTGTCCAAGAAAGAATCTTCTTTTGCTACATCCGGGTTCAATGACTGGAAGCATAGCGAATGTTATTGTAGAACATGAAAATGGAGAAGAACATAGAAAGTGCATGACGGTATATTTGATAAGGCATACAGAAACTAAGAAAATTCAAAGTGAATTGGAGGCTACAGAAATGTGGTTTCTGAGAAGAATGATGAAAATACCATGGACAGCTAAGAAAACTAATGCAGAGGTTCTCATTAATGTTGGCGTAAAAAGATCAATCATATCTAACATTAGAGGCAGACAGTCAAGGTTTCTAGGGCTTGTTTTTAGAACACAGCTTGAACACTTAATAACCACTGGAAAGATCAAAGGGAGAAGAGATAGAGGTCGACAAAGAGAAAAGTTACTAGATGGGCTTGTATCGTGGCACGGTAGAAGCTCACCAACCGAGCTTATTGACAACACAAGAGACAGAGAGTCGTGGGGAAACATGATCGGCTACGCCAGTCGGCATGGCACTTGATTGATTGATTGATACAGAAACTGGAAGTGTAGATTCTTTATTACGTAAGCAACATCGCTCAGAGCAGGAATATTGGCATAAAGTATTGACACATTTGGTTTCTGTAATTCGTTTTCTTGCTTCCAGAGGTTTGCCATTTCGTGTCCTGAATCAGATTATTGGATCAGCAAATAATGGTAGCTATTTAGGTATACTAGAGCTACTGAGTGAATTTTATCCTTTCCTGGAGGAACATCTCAAAATGTATGGAAATCCTGGAAAAGGACATACGTCATATTTATCTGCCAATATTTGTGAGGAATTTATTGATTTAATAGGACAACAGGTTCTTGGTACTATTCTTGAAGAAGTAAAAGAGTTAAAGTATTATTCAATGAGTGTAGATTCTACTCCAGACATCTCACACATAGATCAATTGACATTTACTGCCCGATACATTAATTAAAGGCTGCGAACCTGTGGAACGTTTCTTGATGTTCATCCCCATCTTTTCTCATGGATCAAAGGATTTAACAGACACTGTTGTGGATTTTCTTAAAGAGAACACAATTCCACTATCAAACTGCCGTGGCCAATCATACGATAATGCGTTAAATATGTCTGGACGATACACTGGATTGCAGGCACGTATTCATGAACTCAATGAATTTGTCATCTATGTCCCTCTGTGCAGGACACAGCCTGAATTTGGTGGAAGTAAAATCTGCAGAGTGTTGTCTACAGTCTATAAAATTCTTTGACTTTGTTTAGCATCTGTATACATTTTTTGCTGGTTCTACTCATCGCTGGAATGTATTGACATCATATTTAGAAAAAGATGTTGTGGTCAAGCGTCTGTCTGACACACGTTGGTCAGCACATTTTGATGCTGTTCATGCTTTGTGTAGGAGTTTCGACAAAATGAAACATGCACTGGATTCTATATCAGGTAACAATAAACAGCAAGTGACAACAAGGCGTGAGGCGGAAGGTTTGAGCAAAAAAATGGACCACCTTGATTCAATCTTTCTTGCAATTCTTTGGAAGGGCATTCTAGAAACGATGAATACAACAAGCAAAGTTTTACAATCAAAGGATGTGAACATCCTAGTTGCCACACATCTTCTTGAGTCTCTGAAAAGCTATCTTCAGGAAACCAGAGACAAATTCACTGAATATGAATTCAAAGCCAGAAGTATGTGTCCAGATGCCGATTACAGTGATGGAAAAAAAACGGGAACGAACCCAAAGTGTGCGTTTTAGTAGGTATGATAGGCCAGGAGAAGAGTTACTTCTAAATAAGTCCGAAAAGTTTAAGGTAGAAACTTTCCTCCCTATTCTAGACACTTTAATCATTGAACTAACAAGACGTGCAGAGGCGTATTCACAAATTGGAAATCTGTTTTCTTTCTTGAGTGAATAAAAAACCATTACTTCTGATGCACTAAAGAAAAAATGCGAACATCTTGCCAATACGTACCAACGTACCACAAGGACTTGAGTTAGACGACCTTTTAAATGAATGTGAGCATCTCAAGCATTACATGGCTCTTGATGAAAATTGCGAGACTCTCCCTGCACTGTACAGAAAAATAATTTCGGACAATTTAAAATCTGTTTTTCCGAACATTGAAATTGCACTCAGAGTGTTCATGTGCATGATGGTAAGCAACTGTACAGGAGAACGTTCTTTTTCAAGACTTAAACTTATAAAAAATCAGCTTCGTAGTACAATGGGACAGCATCGTTTGAACTGGCTTTCACTCATGAGCATAAAAAAAAATGACATCCTAAAGACCATTGACTTCAAGCCGATAATAAAACAATTTTCTGAAAAGAAATGTCGCAAACGTGTGTTATAATAAAGTACTGTACTGAAATTTTTATAATCTAAGTATTTTTTTCCATTACGAATTTTAATACCTTTGTTTGACCTTGTGTAATAAATGTAATATGTTATGGTGCGTATTATTTTTAAAAACATATGTGAATATCTGTTTTTGTGTGTACATTTTTTTGTATTTACATGTAAATAAAATCTCTTTTCTCTGTTTTTCATGTTTAATGTTGATTATAGTTGCAGCTGTACAGCATGTTTTAACAACAATTTGGTTGAAATAAGTATAGTGACAATAAAATAAATAATACATTATTTTTAATATTATCAACCATTTATTTTTTTATTCCTGCGGGGGGGGGGGGGGGGGCAGCACTCTTTCTTTGCCCAGGGGTCCAACACTATTTCTTTGCCCGGGGGTCCAACACTATTTCTTTGCCCAGGGGTCTAAATTTATTAATTTTCCCAGGTGCCCAAAATGGTGTAAAGACGGCTCTGCTTAGGTAGTTGTAGAAATGAGACACAGCAAGAAGCTGGATAACAGGTACACAATATGAGACAGTCGTCAGACAGGACGCGAGTATGTGTGCATCAATACTGGTCACAGTGTACACAGTTGTTGGTGTAGTCAGTGACAGATGTAGGAGGTGTAAGTGTGGGCAGTCGCATGTGTAGGCAGTGATGAATGTAGACAATGATACGTGCATGCAGCTGTAAGTATAAATAGTTGTAGAGTAGTCTGGGGGTAAAACAACGCATTCTTCACGTTGTCGCGGTTTCCGACAACTAGACTTAATAATAAGAGTCCAAAATGCATCAATGTATATCTTATCCACCCTTCTTGAGGTATTGTAAACTTACTGATGGTATTGTAAACTTACTGATGGTATTGTAAACTTACTGATGGTATTGTAAACTTACTGATGGTATTGTAAACTTACTGATGGTATTGTAAACTTACTGATGGTATTGTAAACTTACGCGGAGACAGTCACATTTTAATGTATGAACATCTGTAACACTCCATCTTTGCCCAATTTTGGGGCAAAAAATACAGAGGCAAAAACAATTACTAAATCAAGGAAGATTGACAGAAACAGCAAAAAAAATGCACAAACGCTTGTCTTTACATAGTCAGTCACATAGTGTGGAAATTATAGAACACAAAGACCAGGCATATGTACCCCCCTTTATGTAGCTTTAATACGAATAAATCAATAAAAATATAATATGAAATAAAATATTAATATAAAGAATGCATGGCTTAGATCCGCTTTCAAACTATAACAACGTGTTGTTATACTTTATAAGGTGGTAGACTATAACAAAATGATGATGTACTTTATCCGGTGGTCGACTATAATTTCAACTTTTATACATATATAACCGACGGAGATTGCTCATCTATAACCGACGGAGATTGCTCATCTATGACCGACGGAGATTGGGAGATCGTGCATCTATGACCGACGGAGATTGGGAGATCGTAATCGCAGTGGTGACTTCATTTTCAGTCAGTCGCTTCATTTTCACATTCTTCCGTTAGTAATTCCTAAAAAGAAACAAAACTCGACAGTGAAACATTTGTTTAAATAATTTCAATATTAAGGGAGTTGAGTGGGGCAAATCTCCGCACTAAGTCCGCCGCTCAGATTTACCTCTCTAACAGTGTGCAATTTTTTCCCAAATCACGATGTTCAAACTTCAAATTTGATGGATAAAAACGTAACTTGACAAGGTAACGTTCTCAATAACGTAACATTACAACATATATATTACTGTGTAAACATGTGAATACACATTGCAATAATTATATCAGCAGACTGTTCAAAGTTAAAAACAAAAATAGATCTCGCGAACATTAAAACATGAATTTATCTCATGCGTCAAAAATGACCTGTCCCTGATAGATAACATTTCGTTGTGTGACAGAATCGTGTGTTAGCACCTGACGTAGTCACGTGGTTTGCCGGGAAAACCGTAGTTTTGCACTGCACTTATGTTTACCAAGCCCTAAGTGTAGGCAGCTCTAAGTGTAGACCGTGATTGGTGTAGGCAGTGATAAGTGTAGACCGTGATCGGTGTAGGCAGTGATAAGTGTAGACCGTGATTAGTGTAGGCAGTGATAAGTGTAGACCGTGATTAGTGTAGGCAGTGATAAGTGTAGACCGTGATTAGTGTAGGCAGTGATACGTGTAGACCGTGATTAGTGTAGGCAGTGATAAGTGTAGACCGTGATCGGTGTAGGCAGTGATAAGTGTAGACCGTGATTAGTGTAGGCAGTGATACGTGTAGACCGTGATTAGTGTAGGCAGCGATACGTGTAGATCGTGATTAGTGTAGGCAGTGATAAGTGTAGATCGTGATTGGTGTAGGCAGTGATACGTGTATACCGTGATTAGTGTAGGCAGTGATACGTGTAGACCGTGATTAGTATAGGCAGTGATAGGTGTAGGTTATAGTTAGTGTAGGCAGTGATAAGTGTAGGATATAGTTAGTGTAGGCAGTGATAAGTGTAGGCTATAGTTAGTGTAGGCAGTGATAAGTGTAGACCGTGATTAGTGTAGGCAGTGATAGGTGTAGGTTATAGTTAGTGTAGGCAGTGATAAGTGTAGGATATAGTTAGTGTAGGCAGTGATAAGTGTAGGCTATAGTTAGTGTAGGCAGTGATAAGTGTAGACCGTGATTAGTGTAGGCAGTGATAAATGAAGGTTATAGTTAGTGTAGGCAGTGATAAGTATACGCTATATTTAGTGTAGGCAGTGATAAGTGTAGGCTATAGTTAGTGTAGGCAGTGATAAGTGTAGACCGTGATTAGTGTAGGCAGTGATACGTGTAGACCGTGATTAGTGTAGGCAGTGATAAGTGTAGGCTATAGTTAGTGTAGGCAACTAATTGTAGACTGTGATTAGTATAGACAGTTGTACGTGTAGGTAGCTCTAAGTGTAGGTAGCTTGAAGTGTAGGTAGCTCTAAGTGTAGGTAGCTGTAAGTGTAGGTAGCTGTAAGTGTTGGTAGCTGTATGTGTAGGCAGCTGTAAGTGTAGGTAGCTGTAAGTGTAGGCAGCTGTAAGTGTATGCAGTTGTAAGTGTAGACATCTGAACTCTATGATTGTAAGAAGCCAAATACATGTACATTTGTATCAATATGAATTGCAGTTATTACTTGAAGTTGTTGACTGTAAATATGCGATATCTACTCAACAAATTCAGACATCCGCTACAAACAAGATCTAGAAGTGGTTTTATTTCAGATCTGTCACTTCAATGTCACTAACAATATCAAATAGTTCCAAGAATATGTTCCATGAGTCTGTTCCAAGAATATGTTCCATGAGTATGTTCCAAGAATCTGTTCCATGAGTCTGTTCAAGTGATTTCTCTTTGAGAGTAAATCCATAGTAGCTGCCTAAATCATACTTCTAATAACAGACTAGTGTCCCTTTTTCTAGATATGCCATGATTACACGGTATTCTAAAGCTAACGGGAATTGAACCAGGTTCGTTTCAGCGGCACCGAATCGTCTTGTAATTCAAGTAAACAGGTTTTCCGTACTTCACCTGCCAAATCTCCTCAAGAAAGATGTGATATGGTCAAGATTTTCAACCTGTGTACTCAAGTCACTGAGAACTGATCAATCGAGACAAGGACTATCACAACAAATATAGAACATCCCGTACAAATATTGAAGTATCGTCAGGAACACACACATAGAACATCCCGTACAAGTATTGAAGTATCGCCAGTAACAACAAACATAGAACATCCCGTACAAGTATTGAAGTATCGTCAGTAACAAGAAACATAGAACATCCCGTACAAGTATTGAAGTATCGTCAGGAACACAAACATAGAACATCCCGTACAAGTATTGAAGTATCGTCAGGAACACAAACATAGAACATCGCGTACAAGTATTGAAGTATTGTCAGTAACAACAAACATAGAACATCCCGTACAAGTATTGAAGTATCGCCAGTAACAACAAACATAGAACATCCCGTACAAGTTTTGAAGTATCGTCAGGAACACAAACATAGAACATCCCGAACAAGAATTGAAGTAACGTCAGGAACACAAACATAGAACATCCCGTACAAGTATTGAAGTATCGTCAGGAACACAAACATAGAACATCCGTTACAAGAATAGAAGTAACGTCAGGAACACAAACATAGAACATCCCGTACAAGAATTGAAGTAACGTCAGGAACACAAACATAGAACATCCCGTACAAGTATTGAAGTATCGTCAGGAACACAAACATAGAACATCCCGTACAAGAATTGAAGTAACGCCAGGAACACAAACATAGAACATCCCGTACAAGTATTGAAGTATCGTCAGGAACACAAACATAGAACATCCGTTACAAGAATAGAAGTAACGTCAGGAACACAAACATAGAACATCCCGTACAAGTATTGAAGTATCGTCAGGAACACAAACATAGAACATCCCGTACAAGAATTAAAGTAACGTCAGGAACACAAACATAGAACATCCCGTACAAGTATTGAAGTATCATCAGGAACACAATCATAGAACATCCCGTACAATTATTGAAGTATCGTCAGTAACAACAAACATAGAACATCCTGTACAAGTATTGAAGTAACGTCAGTAACAACAAACATAGAACATCCTGTACAAGTAATGAAGTATCGTCAGTAACAACAAACATAGAACATCCGTATTCGTATACAAGGATCGATAGACCTACTTGTAAACACAAATAACACAGAGGCATGACAATATTGCTTCAAACTGAATAGGGTTGTTTCATATTTTATACTACCCAACAATCTGGATCTGATGTTTCAAACTCCCCAACAATCTGGATCTGATGTTTCACACTCCCCAATAATCTGGATCTGATGTTTCACACTCCCCAATAATCTGGATCTGATGTTTTACACTCCCAACAATCTGGATCTGATGTTTCACACTCTCCAACAATATGGATCTGATATTTTACACTCCCCAACAATCTGGATCTGATGTTTCAAACTCCCCAACATTCTGGATCTGATGTTTCACACTCGACAACAATCTGGATCTGATGTTTCACACTCCCCAATAATCTGGATCTGATGTTTCACACTCCCCAACAATCTGGATCTGATGTTTCACACTCCCCAACAATCTTGATCTGAAGTTTTACACTCGACAACAATCTGGATCTGATGTTTCACACTCGACAACAATCTGGATCTGATGTTTCACACTCGACAACAATCTGGATCTGATGTTTCACACTCCCCAACAATCTTGATCTGAAGTTTTACACTCGACAACAATCTGGATCTGAAGGTTTACACTCGACAACAATCTGGATCTGATGCTTCACACTCGACAACAATCTGGATCTGATGTTTCACACTCGATAACAATCTGGATCTGATATTTCACACTCCCCAATAATCTGGATCTGATGTTTCACATTCCCCAACAATCTGGATCTGATGTTTCAAACTCCCCAACAATCTGGATCTGATGTTTCACATTCCCCAACAATCTGGATCTGATGTTTTACACTTCCAACAATCTGGATCTGATGTTTTACACTCCCAATAATCTGGATCTGATGTTTCACACTCGACAACAATCTGGATCTGATGTTTCACACTCCCCAATAATCTGGATCTGATGTTTCAAACTCCCCAACAATCTGGATCTGATGTTTCACATTCCCCAACAATCTGGATCTGATGTTTTACACTTCCAACAATCTGGATCTGATGTTTCACACTCGACAACAATCTGGATCTGATGTTTCACACTCCCCAATAATCTGGATCTGATGTTTCAAACTCCCCAACAATCTGGATCTGATGTTTCACATTCCCCAACAATCTGGATCTGATGTTTCACACTCGACAACAATCTGGATCTGATGTTTCACACTCCCCAACAATCTTGATCTGAAGTTTTACACTCGACAACAATCTGGATCTGAAGTTTTACACTCGACAACAATCTGGATCTGATTTTTCACACTCGACAACAATCTGGATCTGATGTTTCACACTCGACAACAATCTGGATCTGATGTTTCACATTCCCCAACAATCTGGATCTGATGTTTCAAACTCCCCAATAATCTGGATCTGATGTTTCACACTCCCCAACAATATGGATCTGATATTTTACACTCCCCAACAATCTGGATCTGATGTTTCACACTCCCCAATAATCTGGATCTGATGTTTCACACTCCCCAACAATCTGGATCTGATGTTTCACACTCCCCAACAATCTTGATCTGAAGTTTTACACTCGACAACAATCTGGATCTGATGTTTCACACTCGACAACAATATGGATCTGATGTTTCACACTCGACAACAATCTGGATCTGATGTTTCACACTCGACAACAATCTGGATCTGATGTTTCACACTCCCCAACAATCTTGATCTGAAGTTTTACACTCGACAACAATCTGGATCTGAAGGTTTACACTCGACAACAATCTGGATCTGATGCTTCACACTCGACAACAATCTGGATCTGATGTTTCACACTCGATAACAATCTGGATCTGATATTTCACACTCCCCAATAATCTGGATCTGATGTTTCACATTCCCCAACAATCTGGATCTGATGTTTCAAACTCCCCAACAATCTGGATCTGATGTTTCACATTCCCCAACAATCTGGATCTGATGTTTTACACTTCCAACAATCTGGATCTGATGTTTTACACTCCCAATAATCTGGATCTGATGTTTCACACTCGACAACAATCTGGATCTGATGTTTCACACTCCCCAATAATCTGGATCTGATGTTTCAAACTCCCCAACAATCTGGATCTGATGTTTCACATTCCCCAACAATCTGGATCTGATGTTTTACACTTCCAACAATCTGGATCTGATGTTTTACACTCCCAACAATCTGGATCTGATGTTTCACACTCGACAACAATCTGGATCTGATGTTTCACACTCCCCAATAATCTGGATCTGATGTTTCAAACTCCCCAACAATCTGGATCTGATGTTTCACATTCCCCAACAATCTGGATCTGATGTTTCACACTCGACAACAATCTGGATCTGATGTTTCACACTCCCCAACAATCTTGATCTGAAGTTTTACACTCGACAACAATCTGGATCTGAAGTTTTACACTCCCCAACAATCTTGATCTGAAGTTTTACACTCGACAACAATCTGGATCTGAAGGTTTACACTCGACAACAATCTGGATCTGATGCTTCACACTCGACAACAATCTGGATCTGATGTTTCACACTCGATAACAATCTGGATCTGATATTTCACACTCCCCAATAATCTGGATCTGATGTTTCACATTCCCCAACAATCTGGATCTGATGTTTCAAACTCTCCAACAATCTGGATCTGATGTTTCACATTCCCCAACAATCTGGATCTGATGTTTTACACTTCCAACAATCTGGATCTGATGTTTTACACTCCCAATAATCTGGATCTGATGTTTCACACTCGACAACAATCTGGATCTGATGTTTCACACTCCCCAATAATCTGGATCTGATGTTTCAAACTCCCCAACAATCTGGATCTGATGTTTCACATTCCCCAACAATCTGGATCTGATGTTTTACACTTCCAACAATCTGGATCTGATGTTTCACACTCGACAACAATCTGGATCTGATGTTTCACACTCCCCAATAATCTGGATCTGATGTTTCAAACTCCCCAACAATCTGGATCTGATGTTTCACATTCCCCAACAATCTGGATCTGATGTTTCACACTCGACAACAATCTGGATCTGATGTTTCACACTCCCCAACAATCTTGATCTGAAGTTTTACACTCGACAACAATCTGGATCTGAAGTTTTACACTCGACAAAAATCTGGATCTGATTTTTCACACTCGACAACAATCTGGATCTGATGTTTCACACTCGACAACAATCTGGATCTGATGTTTCACATTCCCCAACAATCTGGATCTGATGTTTCAAACTCCCCAATAATCTGGATCTGATGTTTCACACTCCCCAACAATATGGATCTGATATTTTACACTCCCCAACAATCTGGATCTGATGTTTCAAACTCCCCAACATTCTGGATCTGATGTTTCACACTCGACAACAATCTGGATCTGATGTTTCACACTCCCCAATAATCTGGATCTGATGTTTCACACTCCCCAACAATCTGGATCTGATGTTTCACACTCCCCAACAATCTTGATCTGAAGTTTTACACTCGACAACAATCTGGATCTGAAGGTTTACACTCGACAACAATCTGGATCTGATGCTTCACACTCGACAACAATCTGGATCTGATGTTTCACACTCGATAACAATCTGGATCTGATATTTCACACTCCCCAATAATCTGGATCTGATGTTTCACATTCCCCAACAATCTGGATCTGATGTTTCAAACTCCCCAACAATCTGGATCTGATGTTTCACATTCCCCAACAATCTGGATCTGATGTTTTACACTTCCAACAATCTGGATCTGATGTTTTACACTCCCAATAATCTGGATCTGATGTTTCACACTCGACAACAATCTGGATCTGATGTTTCACACTCCCCAATAATCTGGATCTGATGTTTCAAACTCCCCAACAATCTGGATCTGATGTTTCACATTCCCCAACAATCTGGATCTGATGTTTTACACTTCCAACAATCTGGATCTGATGTTTTACACTCCCAACAATCTGGATCTGATGTTTCACACTCGACAACAATCTGGATCTGATGTTTCACACTCCCCAATAATCTGGATCTGATGTTTCAAACTCCCCAACAATCTGGATCTGATGTTTCACATTCCCCAACAATCTGGATCTGATGTTTCACACTCGACAACAATCTGGATCTGATGTTTCACACTCCCCAACAATCTTGATCTGAAGTTTTACACTCGACAACAATCTGGATCTGAAGTTTTACACTCGACAACAATCTGGATCTGATTTTTCACACTCGACAACAATCTGGATCTGATGTTTCACACTCGACAACAATCTGGATCTGATGTTTCACATTCCCCAACAATCTGGATCTGATGTTTCAAACTCCCCAATAATCTGGATCTGATTTTTCAAACTCCCCAACAATCTGGATCTGATGTTTCACATTCCCCAACAATCTGGATCTGATGTTTCAAACTCCCCAATAATCTGGATCTGATGTTTTACACTTCCAACAATCTGGATCTGATGTTTCACACTCCCCAACAATCTTGATCTGAAGTTCTACACTCGACAACAATCTGGATCTGATGTTTCACACTCGACAACAATATGGATCTGATGTTTCACACTCGACAACAATCTGGATCTGATGTTTCACACTCGACAACAATCTGGATCTGATGTTTCACACTCCCCAACAATCTTGATCTGAAGTTTTACACTCGACAACAATCTGGATCTGAAGGTTTACACTCGACAACAATCTGGATCTGATGCTTCACACTCGACAACAATCTGGATCTGATGTTTCACACTCGATAACAATCTGGATCTGATATTTCACACTCCCCAATAATCTGGATCTGATGTTTCACATTCCCCAACAATCTGGATCTGATGTTTCAAACTCTCCAACAATCTGGATCTGATGTTTCACATTCCCCAACAATCTGGATCTGATGTTTTACACTTCCAACAATCTGGATCTGATGTTTTACACTCCCAATAATCTGGATCTGATGTTTCACACTCGACAACAATCTGGATCTGATGTTTCACACTCCCCAATAATCTGGATCTGATGTTTCAAACTCCACAACAATCTGGATCTGATGTTTCACATTCCCCAACAATCTGGATCTGATGTTTTACACTTCCAACAATCTGGATCTGATGTTTCACACTCGACAACAATCTGGATCTGATGTTTCACACTCCCCAATAATCTGGATCTGATGTTTCAAACTCCCCAACAATCTGGATCTGATGTTTCACATTCCCCAACAATCTGGATCTGATGTTTCACACTCGACAACAATCTGGATCTGATGTTTCACACTCCCCAACAATCTTGATCTGAAGTTTTACACTCGACAACAATCTGGATCTGAAGTTTTACACTCGACAACAATCTGGATCTGATTTTTCACACTCGACAACAATCTGGATCTGATGTTTCACACTCGACAACAATCTGGATCTGATGTTTCACATTCCCCAACAATCTGGATCTGATGTTTCAAACTCCCCAATAATCTGGATCTGATTTTTCAAACTCCCCAACAATCTGGATCTGATGTTTCACATTCCCCAACAATCTGGATCTGATGTTTCAAACTCCCCAATAATCTGGATCTGATGTTTTACACTTCCAACAATCTGGATCTGATGTTTCACACTCCCCAACAATCTTGATCTGAAGTTCTACACTCGACAACAATCTGGATCTGATGTTTCACACTCGACAACAATATGGATCTGATGTTTCACACTCGACAACAATCTGGATCTGATGTTTCACACTCGACAACAATCTGGATCTGATGTTTCACACTCCCCAACAATCTTGATCTGAAGTTTTACACTCGACAACAATCTGGATCTGAAGGTTTACACTCGACAACAATCTGGATCTGATGCTTCACACTCGACAACAATCTGGATCTGATGTTTCACACTCGATAACAATCTGGATCTGATATTTCACACTCCCCAATAATCTGGATCTGATGTTTCACATTCCCCAACAATCTGGATCTGATGTTTCAAACTCTCCAACAATCTGGATCTGATGTTTCACATTCCCCAACAATCTGGATCTGATGTTTTACACTTCCAACAATCTGGATCTGATGTTTTACACTCCCAATAATCTGGATCTGATGTTTCACACTCGACAACAATCTGGATCTGATGTTTCACACTCCCCAATAATCTGGATCTGATGTTTCAAACTCCCCAACAATCTGGATCTGATGTTTCACATTCCCCAACAATCTGGATCTGATGTTTTACACTTCCAACAATCTGGATCTGATGTTTCACACTCGACAACAATCTGGATCTGATGTTTCACACTCCCCAATAATCTGGATCTGATGTTTCAAACTCCCCAACAATCTGGATCTGATGTTTCACATTCCCCAACAATCTGGATCTGATGTTTCACACTCGACAACAATCTGGATCTGATGTTTCACACTCCCCAACAATCTTGATCTGAAGTTTTACACTCGACAACAATCTGGATCTGAAGTTTTACACTCGACAAAAATCTGGATCTGATTTTTCACACTCGACAACAATCTGGATCTGATGTTTCACACTCGACAACAATCTGGATCTGATGTTTCACATTCCCCAACAATCTGGATCTGATGTTTCAAACTCCCCAATAATCTGGATCTGATGTTTCACACTCCCCAACAATATGGATCTGATATTTTACACTCCCCAACAATCTGGATCTGATGTTTCAAACTCCCCAACATTCTGGATCTGATGTTTCACACTCGACAACAATCTGGATCTGATGTTTCACACTCCCCAATAATCTGGATCTGATGTTTCACACTCCCCAACAATCTGGATCTGATGTTTCACACTCCCCAACAATCTTGATCTGAAGTTTTACACTCGACAACAATCTGGATCTGATGTTTCACACTCGACAACAATATGGATCTGATGTTTTACACTCGACAACAATCTGGATCTGATGTTTCACACTCGACAACAATCTGGATCTGATGTTTCACACTCCCCAACAATCTTGATCTGAAGTTTTACACTCGACAACAATCTGGATCTGAAGGTTTACACTCGACAACAATCTGGATCTGATGCTTCACACTCGACAACAATCTGGATCTGATGTTTCACACTCGATAACAATCTGGATCTGATATTTCACACTCCCCAATAATCTGGATCTGATGTTTCACATTCCCCAACAATCTGGATCTGATGTTTCAAACTCCCCAACAATCTGGATCTGATGTTTCACATTCCCCAACAATCTGGATCTGATGTTTTACACTTCCAACAATCTGGATCTGATGTTTTACACTCACAATAATCTGGATCTGATGTTTCACACTCGACAACAATCTGGATCTGATGTTTCACACTCCCCAATAATCTGGATCTGATGTTTCAAACTCCCCAACAATCTGGATCTGATGTTTCACATTCCCCAACAATCTGGATCTGATGTTTTACACTTCCAACAATCTGGATCTGATGTTTTACACTCCCAACAATCTGGATCTGATGTTTCACACTCGACAACAATCTGGATCTGATGTTTCACACTCCCCAATAATCTGGATCTGATGTTTCAAACTCCCCAACAATCTGGATCTGATGTTTCACATTCCCCAACAATCTGGATCTGATGTTTCACACTCGACAACAATCTGGATCTGATTTTTCACACTCGACAACAATCTGGATCTGATGTTTCACACTCGACAACAATCTGGATCTGATGTTTCACATTCCCCAACAATCTGGATCTGATGTTTCAAACTCCCCAATAATCTGGATCTGATGTTTCACACTCCCCAACAATATGGATCTGATATTTTACACTCCCCAACAATCTGGATCTGATGTTTCAAACTCCCCAACATTCTGGATCTGATGTTTCACACTCGACAACAATCTGGATCTGATGTTTCACACTCCCCAACAATCTGGATCTGATGTTTCACACTCCCCAACAATCTTGATCTGAAGTTTTACACTCGACAACAATCTGGATCTGATGTTTCACACTCGACAACAATATGGATCTGATGTTTCACACTCGACAACAATCTGGATCTGATGTTTCAAACTCCCCAACAATCTGGATCTGATGTTTCACATTCCCCAACAATCTGGATCTGATGTTTTACACTTCCAACAATCTGGATCTGATGTTTTACACTCCCAACAATCTGGATCTGATGTTTCACACTCGACAACAATCTGGATCTGATGTTTCACACTCCCCAACAATCTGGATCTGATGTTTCAAACTCCCCAACCTTCTGGATCTGATGTTTCACACTCGACAACAATCTGGATCTGATGTTTCACACTCCCCAATAATCTGGATCTGATGTTTCACACTCCCCAACAATCTGGATCTGATGTTTCACACTCCCCAACAATCTTGATCTGAAGTTTTACACTCGACAACAATCTGGATCTGATGTTTCACACTCGACAACAATATGGATCTGATGTTTCACACTCGACAACAATCTGGATCTGATGTTTCACACTCGACAACAATCTGGATCTGATGTTTCACACTCCCCAACAATCTTGATCTGAAGTTTTACACTCGACAACAATCTGGATCTGAAGGTTTACACTCGACAACAATCTGGATCTGATGCTTCACACTCGACAACAATCTGGATCTGATGTTTCACACTCGATAACAATCTGGATCTGATATTTCACACTCCCCAATAATCTGGATCTGATGTTTCACATTCCCCAACAATCTGGATCTGATGTTTCAAACTCCCCAACAATCTGGATCTGATGTTTCACATTCCCCAACAATCTGGATCTGATGTTTTACACTTCCAACAATCTGGATCTGATGTTTTACACTCCCAATAATCTGGATCTGATGTTTCACACTCGACAACAATCTGGATCTGATGTTTCACACTCCCCAATAATCTGGATCTGATGTTTCAAACTCCCCAACAATCTGGATCTGATGTTTCACACTCGACAACAATCTGGATCTGATGTTTCACACTCCCCAACAATCTTGATCTGAAGTTTTACACTCGACAACAATCTGGATCTGAAGTTTTACACTCGACAAAAATCTGGATCTGATTTTTCACACTCGACAACAATCTGGATCTGATGTTTCACACTCGACAACAATCTGGATCTGATGTTTCACATTCCCCAACAATCTGGATCTGATGTTTCAAACTCCCCAATAATCTGGATCTGATGTTTCACACTCCCCAACAATATGGATCTGATATTTTACACTCCCCAACAATCTGGATCTGATGTTTCAAACTCCCCAACATTCTGGATCTGATGTTTCACACTCGACAACAATCTGGATCTGATGTTTCACACTCCCCAATAATCTGGATCTGATGTTTCACACTCCCCAACAATCTGGATCTGATGTTTCACACTCCCCAACAATCTTGATCTGAAGTTTTACACTCGACAACAATCTGGATCTGATGTTTCACACTCGACAACAATATGGATCTGATGTTTTACACTCGACAACAATCTGGATCTGATGTTTCACACTCGACAACAATCTGGATCTGATGTTTCACACTCCCCAACAATCTTGATCTGAAGTTTTACACTCGACAACAATCTGGATCTGAAGGTTTACACTCGACAACAATCTGGATCTGATGCTTCACACTCGACAACAATCTGGATCTGATGTTTCACACTCGATAACAATCTGGATCTGATATTTCACACTCCCCAATAATCTGGATCTGATGTTTCACATTCCCCAACAATCTGGATCTGATGTTTCAAACTCCCCAACAATCTGGATCTGATGTTTCACATTCCCCAACAATCTGGATCTGATGTTTTACACTTCCAACAATCTGGATCTGATGTTTTACACTCACAATAATCTGGATCTGATGTTTCACACTCGACAACAATCTGGATCTGATGTTTCACACTCCCCAATAATCTGGATCTGATGTTTCAAACTCCCCAACAATCTGGATCTGATGTTTCACATTCCCCAACAATCTGGATCTGATGTTTTACACTTCCAACAATCTGGATCTGATGTTTTACACTCCCAACAATCTGGATCTGATGTTTCACACTCGACAACAATCTGGATCTGATGTTTCACACTCCCCAATAATCTGGATCTGATGTTTCAAACTCCCCAACAATCTGGATCTGATGTTTCACATTCCCCAACAATCTGGATCTGATGTTTCACACTCGACAACAATCTGGATCTGATTTTTCACACTCGACAACAATCTGGATCTGATGTTTCACACTCGACAACAATCTGGATCTGATGTTTCACATTCCCCAACAATCTGGATCTGATGTTTCAAACTCCCCAATAATCTGGATCTGATGTTTCACACTCCCCAACAATATGGATCTGATATTTTACACTCCCCAACAATCTGGATCTGATGTTTCAAACTCCCCAACATTCTGGATCTGATGTTTCACACTCGACAACAATCTGGATCTGATGTTTCACACTCCCCAACAATCTGGATCTGATGTTTCACACTCCCCAACAATCTTGATCTGAAGTTTTACACTCGACAACAATCTGGATCTGATGTTTCACACTCGACAGCAATATGGATCTGATGTTTCACACTCGACAACAATCTGGATCTGATGTTTCAAACTCCCCAACAATCTGGATCTGATGTTTCACATTCCCCAACAATCTGGATCTGATGTTTTACACTTCCAACAATCTGGATCTGATGTTTTACACTCCCAACAATCTGGATCTGATGTTTCACACTCGACAACAATCTGGATCTGATGTTTCACACTCCCCAACAATCTGGATCTGATGTTTCAAACTCCCCAACCTTCTGGATCTGATGTTTCACACTCGACAACAATCTGGATCTGATGTTTCACACTCCCCAATAATCTGGATCTGATGTTTCACACTCCCCAACAATCTGGATCTGATGTTTCACACTCCCCAACAATCTTGATCTGAAGTTTTACACTCGACAACAATCTGGATCTGATGTTTCACACTCGACAACAATATGGATCTGATGTTTCACACTCGACAACAATCTGGATCTGATGTTTCACACTCGACAACAATCTGGATCTGATGTTTCACACTCCCCAACAATCTTGATCTGAAGTTTTACACTCGACAACAATCTGGATCTGAAGGTTTACACTCGACAACAATCTGGATCTGATGCTTCACACTCGACAACAATCTGGATCTGATGTTTCACACTCGATAACAATCTGGATCTGATATTTCACACTCCCCAATAATCTGGATCTGATGTTTCACATTCCCCAACAATCTGGATCTGATGTTTCAAACTCCCCAACAATCTGGATCTGATGTTTCACATTCCCCAACAATCTGGATCTGATGTTTTACACTTCCAACAATCTGGATCTGATGTTTTACACTCCCAATAATCTGGATCTGATGTTTCACACTCGACAACAATCTGGATCTGATGTTTCACACTCCCCAATAATCTGGATCTGATGTTTCAAACTCCCCAACAATCTGGATCTGATGTTTCACATTCCCCAACAATCTGGATCTGATGTTTTACACTTCCAACAATCTGGATCTGATGTTTTACACTCCCAACAATCTGGATCTGATGTTTCACACTCGACAACAATCTGGATCTGATGTTTCACACTCCCCAATAATCTGGATCTGATGTTTCAAACTCCCCAACAATCTGGATCTGATGTTTCACATTCCCCAACAATCTGGATCTGATGTTTCACACTCGACAACAATCTGGATCTGATGTTTCACACTCCCCAACAATCTTGATCTGAAGTTTTACACTCGACAACAATCTGGATCTGAAGTTTTACACTCGACAACAATCTGGATCTGATTTTTCACACTCGACAACAATCTGGATCTGATGTTTCACACTCGACAACAATCTGGATCTGATGTTTCACATTCCCCAACAATCTGGATCTGATGTTTCAAACTCCCCAATAATCTGGATCTGATGTTTCAAACTCCCCAACAATCTGGATCTGATGTTTCACATTCCCCAACAATCTGGATCTGATGTTTCAAACTCCCCAACAATCTGGATCTGATGTTTTACACTTCCAACAATCTGGATCTGATGTTTCAAACTCCCCAACAATCTGGATCTGATGTTTCACATTCCCCAACAATCTGGATCTGATGTTTTACACTTCCAACAATCTGGATCTGATGTTTTACACTCCCAACAATCTGGATCTGATGTTTCACACTCGACAACAATCTGGATCTGATGTTTCACACTCCCCAATAATCTGATGTTTCACACTCCACAACAATCTGGATCTGATATTTCACACTCCCCAACAATCTGGATCTGATATTTCACACTCCCCAACAATCTGAATATGATATTTCACACTCCCCAACAATCTGGATCTGATGTATAGTTTTACATTTCGTAACAGAGACCACAATCAATTAGATAGCATTTAATCAATGATTTCTATTTTAACAGATGTTAATTGATTTCAGAACTTGGACCGACATTGACAAAGACACACAATCGGTGCGGAAAATTTACTATGACAATAAACAAAGATACGGTAACTATAGAAAATAATCACACGGCATTTCGAAAGGAAGCTAACCAGCCAACTAGTATAAATCTTCATCTTCTGCGTTCAGCATCTGTGGTCATGCTAAATTGTCAGGCCTGTCTTCAAGACAAAGTCCACTGTCTTGTCCAGGTCAGAGCGGCTGCCCTATAACTTTTGTCTCAAGTCTGTATCCTCTGGCCATGTCTGCTCTCTGCTCTTATAATAATAAACACTCAATAGAATATTGATATGCAATAATAATACCAAGATTGACACCACCAAGATTGACACCACCAAGATTGACACCACCAAGATTGACACCACCAAGATTGACACCACCAAGATTGACACCACGAAAATCATCCAATCTGCAAAAATTAAGTCATGGCAAGAATATGGAGAAATGCTTAACAAGGAAAGACAAAACGCACTAAAGATGTTCTACAAGAAAGTACAAAACATGAAAAACAAAAAAATACATTTACGAACCAACAGAAATAATCAACGATGAACACAGTAACACACTACCTAGGCCTCACGAAATCATGGAAAGATGGGAAAATTACTTCAACTGTTAAACCTAAAGGAAGGAGAAGTGATTACAACAATAAATACAATAGAAGAAGACCTAGAACAATACATCCTGAAATCCGAAATTGAAGACACAGTTAAACATGCACCAAATAACAAAGCACCAGTAATATACGGTACACCTATAGAACTAATAAAAATGCTAACAGTGACAGGTATAAAGTGGCTACACAGACTGTTCAATGTGATATGGAAGACACAATAGACACCACAGTAGTGGAATACAGCTGTGATTGTTCCAATCTGGAAGAAAAAAGGCAGTAAGAGGAACTGCATTAAGTATAGAGGCATATCACTCGTAAGACACAAAGCTAAAATTTAACAAAATACTAGAGAGAAGACTGCGTCTATATATAGAAACCACAGCTCAACAACACACAATTAGGCTTTCGGAAAAATAAAAGCTGTACAGATGCAATTTTCGCCCACAAACAGCTTTAAGAAATTGCAATATAACATAACCGAAACTTATAACTGGCTTTCGTGGACCAAGAGAAAGCTTTTGACAGAGTGGATAGAGCACAACTATAGATAACACTAACAGACATATGGAGTTCCCCAACATCTGATAAGCCTATGCCAGAGCATATACACCAATAGTCAATGTGCAGTAAGAACGAGCACAGGTACATCTGATAATTTCCAAATTCACTCGGGAGTGAGACAGGGATGTGTACAATCCCCCATATTCATCATAACATACATAGATCATATTTGCAAAGTAGCAAATACAATGGAAGAAAACAATTTGAAAGTTAGCTTAAACGAATTTGCAGACGACCAATCACTTGTAGAGTCAGTAGAGCGCATCATCAGTAGAGCGCATCATCAGTAGAGCGCATCATCTTGTGAAAAGAAGAGAAATGCAGCAGCTCAACAGCGGAGAGCAGCTAGAAAGTCACGGATAGACCAAGATCCGTCTACAGTCGTCATTCCATGTCCGAGCTGTCCATGGACATTTACAGCTCGAATATGGCTCATGAGCCATCTACGAACTCATAATCAAGGACATAACTAAAATTGAATTTTCAAAAGTGGATGTAACATATGGTCATCATCATCATGTGATGGACGAACAATATAACAGAGTCAGTAGAAGATCAACTACAAAGATAAATAGACAGATTACAGCAAACATGCCAAACCTTTAACATGAAGATAAATATAGAACAGGCCGAAGTAATGAAGATATGAAGAACTGAAAGAAACACCAACATATATATTGGAAACAACAGACTTAAACAAGTGATAGAATTCACATACATATGAAGCAATATAGCAACAGACAGCAGGAGCAGCATAGAAATACACAATAGATGTAGTAAAGCATACCAAGCCCTAGGACAAATTACACCAATCTTCAGAAACAAAAATGTAGATTTAAACATTAAAAAAACACACTATTCAAAATAATTATTATGCCAACGCTGTTTTACCAAAGCCAAACATGGACAACGACAGCACAAGACAAACGTAAACTAGTGACAGCTGACATATCATGCTTGCGCAGAATCTTAGGAATATCGCTAAGAGACAGAGTGAGAAATGAAGACATTAGAAAAAGAACCGGCACCGCGCCAATCTTGGAATATATTACGAGACAACATATCAAATGGGTTGTACACATCAACAGACTACCATCAGACAGCATACCACAGCAAGCTATGCTACACAGATACAGTGAATCCAGACCTAAAGGCCGACAACGAAAACGATGGACTACCGAAATAAAAGAAGCGACAAATTCCACAATATACTCAGCACACACGAGGGCCATCTCCAGAAAACTCTTCTACCCCTGACGCTAAAAGGCAACGACGGGTTATAGCGAATAGATAGATAGCCATCATGACTGCCAGAGATGATAGATTGACCAGCACAAACATCATCACTTGCTACCAGTGACGTACCCATGGTGGTGCATTAAAATGCCCCTCAAAACAATGAAAACTTTGAAATGGGGTTTAAGTGCCTTTGCCGTGCCGAAGTTGATGGCCCACACCGTTAAAAAATAACATTTCTCCTTATTTATTTATTTGGCAATTAAGTAATAACACATTTTTGACACAATATTATAAAACATTAAAATTTAATAATAAGTAGAACTAGTTCCTTTCGAAAGAAGACACTCCCACAATTGACTTCAAAATTATATTTTAGCTTGTAAGGAAAACGAAAAATATATTTCAGTTTCGATCGTCAATCCATTCAGTCGTTCACTTAGCACTGTAAATGTCCGTCATAAGCGGTCTTTGAGTTTGATGACAAATCACGTTTATTTCTAGCATTCTAGCGTTGAATGCTAACATTCAACGACAACGATTATATCATCCATAAAGATCAAACATTTAAATCAAGTTTTGAGCTTTGGTAGGCACATTCAGGCTCGTGTTTCAGCGCATCATAAAGTCCTGTAACCTAACTATAACCAGTGAAGAAATCAGAAGAAAAAGTGTAAAAGGTGTTTTGTACAAGTGCATGCTGGATATTAGAAAAAAAAACTCCTTAACTGTGAGCTAATTAAGTGAACTAGAATTTAAAGAAAAGGACCAAATGCCTTTGGAATTACTTGCCTTCATTCAGAAACATTGAACAATTTTCAATCAGAACAGTTAATTTATAATTTTACATTAAAATTTATTTCTGTCTTTGATAAAAGTGAAAAAAATCGATGATAATAATTAACTTGTAAAAGTTTATTCGGATTTGTTTGTTTTAAGTCAATTTCGGGAAGGGGGGGGGGGAGCATCAAAATCTTCATCGCAGCGGGCAGCATTTACCCTATGTACGCCACTGCTTACTGCCAGATATGTTGATAGATTGACCGGCACAAACATCATCATACCAATATTAATCTTCATGTTGAATTTTTGATATTGTGTGTGAAGTCTGTTCATATGTTCTTGCAATCGTTCTTCTTATGTCGCTCTTGTTTAACTGACGAACACAATTGGACACACATGTTATGTTATGTTCCTCCAGAGCCATAGGCGGCGCATATTGCAGAAACCATAGCTTTCCATTTCTGTCTTTGTGTTGCCAGGTCTTTCACTTGTTGCGTGTTGTTTAGGTTCATTAGCATGCCTTCTCTATTAATGGTTCTTCGTAGAGTTTCTCTAGGTCTCCCTCTTCTTCTTACTCCATGTGGCACCCAATATAGTGACTGCTGGGGAATTCTTAGGCTGTTCATTCTGAGAACATGGCCGATGTAAGTCCAACGCCTTTGTCTAATGAAGGAAGATATATAGGTTTGTTTGCTTTCCTCTCTTATAGTTGTGTTAGATTTAAAGTCACTCCACTTAACATTCAGAATGGTACGTAGGCATTTGTTTTCAAAGGAGTCTAGTCTCTTATCTGTGGCTTTCCAACTTTCGCATACATATGATAGAATAGGGATGATGTTGGAGTTAAACAACCTGAGATTTGTGGTGTTTCTTAGTGTGTTTGACGTCCAGATGTTACGTAGTTTATTGAAAGTACCCGCTGAAAGGGCAATACGGTGTAAAATTTCTTTTGATTAGTCTCCTAAATATGGTGCCTTGATGGTGCCTAAATATGTACAATTGTTGACTTTTAATAATGGAACATTTTGAATTTTTATGTTGTCGTTGGATCTCGTAAAATCTAGTATGTGAGTTTTTAATGTGTTGATTTTCAACCATATCTGATTTGAGTAGTGTTGGAGATTGTCAAGCTTAGATTGAGCATCTGTGTGGTTTGCGCTCAAAAGGGCCAGGTCATCTGCATAGTCAAGATCTTCAAGAACGGTATTATTAATCCATTTTATTCCTGTCAGCTCATTTTCAGTGCTCTTTCTCATGACTTTCTCATGATTAGGCCACACACAGGAGGGCCTAATACCACACTACAGATTTGTCTATACACCGTGCACTTGTTTTAACTGACGAATACAATTGGTTACACATAGCTTGAATGGCATAAAAGAGGTAGAGGTTTGATCTTATTGTACCCGTGTTAACCCATGTGAACTATGTTCCCCTTAGCAACGCGGCACATCGCTTGCCGAGAGTAGCACACGGATAGCGTAACTTCTCAGTTTCAAACGAGAACCCCATGTGATCTCCCACAGAATCTCACTTCATACACAAGACATCAATATCTGGATTCGAATCCGCGTCATATGGAGCAGAAAGCGTAAAGCATAAAACGAAAACGACAAACAAATATAATATTTCAAATACCTTAAAAACTAATGACACGGCAGCAGTCACACAACGTGATCAGCGTTCCATTGAGTGCGTGGTATAACTAAATTAGACTAGAATTTACGGTTAACATGTGCGTGTCTCTGCATGCTGAGTACGCCATATCACAGAAATACTTACATAATTATGAGAACTATGCTTAAAGAAGGTAGAAACTCACAGGAAAACACAACAGAAGCTATTATCCTCTGCATGCTATACTTTAACTAGATTGAATCGCGCAAGAAGACTGTAAATTGTGACAAGTCATAGGTTTGCAGTCACTGCATTTCTAATCTTGTTATATTTGCACATGCAGCTGGAGGTCATCGTGGACATTGGTTATCTCAAGATTTGCAGACTTCAACAACCACACTTCAGTGCGTAACCATACATTTGACTGCACTACTGATAAACTAAAATCAAGCCGCACCTACCTACAGGCCTTGTACTATAGGCATATGACAAGGCTAATATGGATTGCTAGTTTGCTTGAGCAAGACATTTATAAGTAGTGTATCTGGTACAATCACTTATAAATGTCCAGGTGAACATAGCACGGTTGGAATTGAAGTTTGGCCCACATTTTTCTAGGACAAAGATTAGATAAAGTCCAATTCTCTTGGTAATTGTGAATTAAATACACACAGTTGCAAACACGAGATGGTCGGTTGTTTTAAATGTACACACAAGGTGCATACACACGTGTCCCATAGCACGTTTCACTAGCTTTGCCCAACTTTATAATCATGTCAGCAAATAGGGGGGCCCTATATAACACATATCATGTTAGCAAATAGGGCCTTATTATCAATGAAATTTGGTGTTTGAATTTGAAATGGTATAGAACATATGAATCACATTTTTTCATGAATATTGATGTTTTAAGTGTTCATTCAAGTGTGAAACTACGACCGATTCAGCAAACAGATCAGGGATTTCAGTGTTCATTCAAGTGTGAAACTACGACAGATTCAGCAAACCGATCAGGGATTTCAGTGATCATTCAAGTGTGAAACTACGACAGATTCAGCAAACCGATCAGGGATTTCAGTGTTCATTCAAGTGTGAAACTACGACAGATTCAGCAAACCGATCAGGGATTTCAGTGTTCATTCAAGTGTGAAACTACGACAGATTCAGCAAACCGATCAGGGGTTCGCAGAAATCTTGTCTAGATAATTATGCAAGAACTTACGAAAATGGAAATAGCAATATACAGAGGAAGACCAAGTAGAAGATGGATTGAAGGAGTTACCAACGTTCTAAAACGACATAATATTACTGCATATGAAGTGATCAAACGTATCTTAGCCGAGAACCGATCGTCATTCAATACTGCGACGACTTACAGCAAAGACAGAGAAAATACAATATATATATATATATATATACATTTAAATGCAGTGACTAGTTTCAATTTTTGTTTACGAGCGATATATATCAAAAGTCTACTTGTTAACACTCATCAACTTGTATATATTTGTGTTTACGAGCGATATATATGAAGTCTACTTGTGAACACACATCGTCTTCTTGTACATATTTTTCCAGATGTTTACAGTCAATTATAAGACCTCATTTACACAAGATTGGTTTATCATATCATTGAGATATGATTTAAGAGCAAAACTGCACTACTTTGTACTCTTGAATACAAGACTGTGTTTAAGGGTGTAGCTGGTGTAATGCTCACATTGTCTGTCAGCAGTCTTTCTACAACAAATGTGTAGTTTAGTAGGAAAAATGAGTCTGCGAGTAAAGTTTATGACATGACTTTTTATGAAATCACAAATACGAGTTAAAAGTATTTCTGCAGTGAAGCTACTCAAGGAAAACTACATCCGTCTATTTCAAATCCAGAATAAAGAACTATTCATGCCTTAGGGATAAGTAAACGAACATTTAACCGTTGGATAGTCAACTTTGAATAGTAAACTATGTCTAGTGAATTCAAGATTGGATAGTCCACTCAGAAATATTTCATTCAAGATTGGATAGTCCACTCAGAAATATTTCATTCAAGATTGGATGGTCAACTCAGACATATTTCATTCAAGATTGGATAGTCCATTCAGAAATATTTCATTCAAGATTGGATGGTCAACTCAGAAATATTTCATTCAAGATTGGATAGTCCACTCAGAAATATAACTATGGATAGTGAATTCGAGATTGGATAGTCCACTCAGAAATATTTCATTCAAGATTGGATAGTCCACTCAAATATAACTATGGATAGTGAATTCGGGATTGGATAGTCCACTTGTAACAGTATATTCTTTTGAAGATGGAGCGTATGCAGTAATCTCTCCTTGACTTCAATGAACACAGAGGCACTTCTTATTACATAATCAGAATGTCGTTTAATATAATTTCAAACCAACAACACAACCAATATTATACTCTGGGGTAATTGATATCTCCGAGACGTATAATATATCACAACTATATTATATACAATGTCAAGATTTCATACTATTCTAACACTTCCAGAATTAAGCACACGTTCTAGTACAAGCTTAGTGAGATTACAGGCCATCTCATTATTCTACTATTTAATATAACTTTTGGTTAACTAACTTTGTTTCTACTTCGAGTCGGAGTAGTTGAACTCGACAAGGGACTTGTCTCTCCTGGAAGACAAGTACTCTCTCCACACACGTCCCGGGGACTCTGTGGGACACTCTCCTTTCTTGAGTGAAATGCGACCGCCCTGCTCGGCAGTCGATAATGCAATCTTCTTCCTCCTCCACTCCTAAGTTTCTCCAAACTTCCAGAAACTTCCAACCAATCAAAAGCTTTCATTTCCCCAGAGGAAAAGCTCTGGCCAATCAGAAATTGATCCTTCTGGTTACAATAAACCCACGTTGCCTCAGACCAACCAGGAAGCTTCTACCTGGTATGATTCCCGTCTGTCTATTATCTGACATGTTCTTAGGTAAACAAACGTTGCACTTGATCATAGCTTGACACGTTCCTATAAAAACACACGTTTGTGTTTTATCGTCGCTTGACACGTTCTTAGATAAACACACCTTTGCATGGTGTGCCACTAGCATCCATAGTGACAACATTTACACAAGAGCAAAACATTCGATGTGTTGCATTTCCCCAGTTCATCTCTTGCTAACCATGAAGGGTTCTCACTTCTTACTGTGAAACCCCCTGCCTGCGAAGGGTTCTGCAACCAGATACTATCACACTCGCCCCCTTGTTACAAAAAAACTTTATGCGGCTTTGTGTCGAGACGAATCTAAGTCTATACTTAATTCTGCTGAGGCGGAAGGCCAAGCATATATTTTTCCGGATATAATAATTGAAAGAACAGTGATCCCTCCAACCATTCTGTCTTTTATCAAGCTACAACTGTGTATCAACTATGTACATGTAATGGGACGTTATATACAAACTACCTAAAAAAAATAACTTTCGCCATCTTTCCGGTTAGTTCGGAGATCTGTCTCCGATCTTAGTTCTGTTTCATATGATCTATACCTAGAACGATCTGGCGAGCTAATCTGAACGCTGCCTCATTCCTCGTTTTTTTTTTTCTAACCGCCTGTATCGTAGGTTGGGTATTTATGGTTCTGCTGGTACTCTCTCTATCCTGAGCCTAATCGTCTCCGCTACTAGACCATTGCTAGTTTGCAGAGCTAACAATTTCTTGTTATAGTCGCTGGCCCTTGTCAACAACGCGCACTTTTCTATATCTGCTATCCAGCTCTTGAAGTGCGCTTCGTTCCCTGAGAACGGCGTAATAACGGTAGCCGAGCCTTGCCATCTTAAGGCTTGTATTAATTCGCGAAGCTCAGACTTCTCTACTTCGTCTTTGCTGGCTACTGGGGCTAAGGCCTTTTGTTCCATTTTCTCCCAACACTTCTTTTATGAGTTTCTCGTTGCTAGTTCCGTAACGTTCTCTCAACTCTACTATTAACCCTGGATAGCCTTAATCTGCCTACCGCTAATCTATGTGTGAACAAACAATCCTACTTGAGTTATATTATCAAATTGACATATATATATAAATGAATTAAACCAATATGTCAAGTATCTAATTATCTCCTCTGTGGAATGACATAAGCTCAATATATCTATGTGGAATGACATTTATAAACTCAATATATCTCTGTGGAATGACATTTATAAACTCAATATATCTCTGTGGAATGACATTATATGATCTCAATATATCTCTGTGGAATGACATTTATAAACTCAATATATCTCTGTGGAATGACATTTATAAACTCAATATATCTCTGTGGAATGACATTATATGAATTTTTGTGGGATGGTATTTATAAATTCAATATCTAATTAATTGTTAACTTCACTATTAATGTCCAACACCAAAACAAATGTTCATTTCTCTCAGTCGTCCTGGTCCTGTCGGGGAATTTATGAATTTAACTATAGTCTCCACATAGTAATAGATTGTTCGTAAATTATATAACAATTGTTCACTTCTCTCTGTTCTGTGATAATTAGTTAGCAAGACATACTCACATCCATGTCCGTCTGTTCCTTGAAATTTTACTAATTGCACACGCACTGATTACTTAAACGAACAGGTAACTGAAATTCACGACAGCTCGTGTCGTAACTTTGAACAATATAAATTTAACACACCGATTTTCTCTTTGAAACTTCTGTGTTTCAGTATAATTGGCCTTCGTGATGATAAGGTATAGGGTAGCACTTCGTGTTGGCCGGGAACGTACTGGTCCTAGGCCTCAGTGTAACAGTATATTCTTTTGAATGAAGAGGAACAGCATTATTATTATTGGTTTTGTGTTCCGAACCCTGGGTTCTATGTTTGATCAACAATGACTGCTAACGTAGATCTCTTCTTGGTTTTACTAAGTGCTTATCAATGAACACAGAGGAACTTCTTGTTACAGAAATAAAATGTTGTTTAATATAAACATCAAGCCAATGGTACAAATCAATATTAAATTCGGGAGTATTTAATATCTCCGTGACGTATAATACATCACCAATACAAAATGCCAAGATTTCACAAACTACTCTAGCACATCCAGGAATTTGGCGCACGTTATAATATAAGCTTAATGAGATTATAGACTATCTCATTATTCTACTGTTAATCTCACTTTTGCTCGACTATCTTTCTTTCTATTTCAAGTCGGACCGACCTTCTACCAAGACTGCAGCTCTCTGCCTGTCTGTTGCCAAACTAACTAGGACTTGTCTCTCCGGGGAGACAAGTAATATCGACTGTCTCCGGGGACTCTGTGTGACACTCTCTGAGACCGACCTGCTCGGCAGTCGATCATGCAATGGTTCTTCCTCCTCCACTCCTAAGTTTCTCCAAACTTCCAGAAACTTCCAACCAATCACAAGCTTTCATTTCCCCAGAGGAAAAGCTCTGGCCAATCAGAAATTGATCCTTCTGGTTACAATAAACCCACGTTGCCTCAGACCAACCAGGAAGCTTCTACCTGGTATGATTCCCGTCTGTCTATTATCTGACATGTTCTTAGGTAAAAAAACGTTGCACTTGATCATAGCTTGACACGTTCCTATAAAAACACACGTTTGTGTTTTATCGTCGCTTGACACGTTCTTAGATAAACACACCTTTGCATGGTGTGCCACTAGCATCCATAGTGACAACATTTACACAAGAGCAAAACATTCGATGTGTTGCATTTCCCCAGTTCATCTCTTGCTAACCATGAAGGGTTCTCACTTCTTACTGTGAAACCCCCTGCCTGCGAAGGGTTCTGCAACCAGATACTATCACACACTCAGAAATATTTCATTCAAGATTGGATAGTCCACTCAGAAATATAACTATGGATAGTGAATTCGAGATTGGATAGTCCACTCAGAAATATTTCGTTCAAGTTGTTTACGCAGGAAAATAAGGACAAGAGTGATGGTTAGTTTTGACAGAGAATTGATTCGGGGAGAAATTTGTAACATGTTTGATAGAGAATTGATCCGGGGTGAAATTAGTAACATGTTTGACAATAATGAGACAATGACGTTAAGGAAATTGAACAATTAGTTTAAAAAAGTGAGATAAAGAGCCGAACAGCACAAGCCAAATCAGAATATGCCAACATGTGAGAACCATTTTGTGTAATGGAAGTCTATCAATGCAGACTTGAATTCGAGTGCTGAGATGTTATATAGATAATAAACGATTGTTCAAAAAGCCATTTGTATTTCGATGTTTATTGTTGAATGTTTATGTGTTTCTTGAAAACAATACTCACGTGGAAGACAGGTAATGGAGTTCTACTGGATGACGACTGACACACTATCACTGACGAATGTCTACATGAATTAATATAGTATACACAACAAAACACAGAATATAATCATACAGATGACAATACACAGGACAGCACCCTGTGTAAGAGTTGGTGGGAGGATATTACTGCTGACCTAAGAGTTGGAGGGAGGATATTACTGCTGACCTAAGAGTTGGAGGGAGGATATTACTGCTGACCTAAGAGTTGGAGGGAGGATATTACTGCTGACCTAAGAGTTGGAGGGAGGATATTACTGCTGACCTAAGAGTTGGAGGGAGGATATTACTGCTGACCTAAGAGTTGGAGGAAGGACACCCCCCCCTTATATTTTTACAACCCGCTCAACTCTACCCTCAAATAAGGTCTCAATAAGGTGTCATGTGTATATTTTGCTTTATTCGTCTTAACAGACGGTCTGAAGCAAGCCTGTATCAGTTGGAGTTGAAGTAGTACAAGCATGGCAGGACTTTTCATGACTAAATCTATGAATCTAACGTTCCTTTAAATAACGTCGAAATAGTTCAGAGGATCTCAACATTTTTCTGCTATAGGAAAAGGCTGATACAGATATGAGAAGCCCTGCATTGTGGTGAAGGGGTGCAGAATGCGCCCAGAACAATCAGAGCGACCAGGTTCAACCCTCATCGCAGGCAATAGTCCATCTCGAGCTTTCAGAAAGCAATGGCAATCTCTTGATGGTATATTTATTTCTTAAAAATCACTAGAGCAAAAAATAAAAATAATGAGTTCACCCAGATACCTGTATAATACAGGTAGTTGACACTAGATGTCTGCTGACAACTGTGTAAGATCCCAAACGGGGGGGGGGGGGGAGGGAGGGAGGTCTTTTCAAATTCCGGTAGCGTGTAGTGAGTGGTATCAAAACAAATTGCTTTTGTGCTAGATCTGTCGCGTTGTTTCAATGTGTTCTCTGAAATGTTCACCTATAATTGTAAATAAATGTAAGTATCTACAATCATGTTTTGATATTTGCCTTACATCATAATTTCTGTTTATATGTTATAGATTTGTATTTGTGTTTATATGTTATAGATTTGTATTAAATGAAAACTACTACAGCATATTGTGGGAAATTATTTTATAAGAAATTGTATAACTTCATTTGTGTTTCCAAAACACCAAAACTTGACGCGGTATCACATGACCCTTGATCTGTGTGCTGATGCACCCACTGAAGTACCTCTATATCCTGAATATCGCGTTTAGGAATGGGAAACCGTCTGCAAGTCACCGGCTTTCATAGTTTCTACAATAGGCAACACGTTGGGCAAGTTATTCTTGTACGAGACGACATTGACGTGATCGAGATAGCTATGTCTGACTGGGATAATGATGACATTCAGCTGCAAGATGTCAGGGTACAAAACGTACAACACACTTTCGTGCTCGTCAACGTGTATGTGTGCAACTCCAGCCTGAACGTGCAGGACTGGAAATCTCTAGGTGAGATAGTCAAGGAAGAAAGAGAGGTCATTTTCTGCGGGGATTTTAACGCAAAAGGTAGATCTTGGGGCAATACTACCTCTAATCAACAGGGAAGAGATCTCAAGGAGGATCTGATTGATATTAATTTAGTATGTATAAATGAAGGCGAATGACAAGGTTGGCTGTTAGGAATGGCGACGATAACAGTGCAATTGATTTGGGCTTAGTGACAGCTGATATTGCACTCCGATGTAGATGGAATGTGCTGAGACATCATGGTAGCGACCCATTTGCCATGTGTCTTGTTGGTGGACAAAGGAAAAAGTAAACAACAGAAAGCTAAAGTTAAGTTCTTCCAGTATGATCGCACAGTGTCGTCCATCGTAAGCAGAATTAGGAAGGTCACCAGGTCACGTGTGTAGAATCAACCCCCAACCCCCGGTGGAATGATGAGGTTCAATGTGCTTGGAAGTGCAGACACAGCACAGTTGCAGAGTGGCAAAAAACAAGGAAAAAAGTTATAACACAACCAGATCTTGTTCTGCATTAAAACAGACCAAAGACGACAAGATTCAACAGTTTAAAGATATCGCCAAATCTGGAAAAAGACAAAACATGGGAAGACTTTTGTTATGAGATTGCAAACGAAAAGTCGCTAAAACTGTTCTGGCGCCTGCATAAATCAATGAACGACCCAAGTAAGCGTATAACAGTCCCCAATTTACAAAGCACAGACTTAATATGGCAGAAGACAGATGAGAAAAAGGGTGCAGCACTGCTGGCTCATTACAAGGCACAAATTGGTCAGAGGAACTTAGGGAATTACAATAAAATCATGAAAACAGTTACAGACATGTGCAATAAAAAAGTTATTGAAAGCGATACTGCAATTACTCTTGAAGATATTACAGTCGCACTGAAAAGATCAAGAAACTCTGCGCCAGGACCTAATGGCATTATGTACGACGATCTCAGAGGCAGGTCAGACGAGGACCTTAAGGAGCTGGCAATGTTGTTCAACAAGAGCCTAGCGACTGGCACAGTGGAAGAAAACTGGTTGTATAGTTATTTAATCCCACTACCCAAGCCTGGCAAGAGTCATGCGATGATACATAATTTCAGACTTATAACCGTGCAGAATACGAACGGCAAGTTGTTAGAAAAGATTGTTGCATGGAAATTATCCCTACATCTAGAGAGGAATAACAGGTTTCTCTCAATTTTGGGAAATTATCGTCCAGGTAAGCAGACTTGGTACAACGTCGCCGTATTCGCGCAAGATGTGTTCGAAAGTTTCGATGAACGAACGGAGACATGTGCGGCTGAAATAGACATGGAAGATGCTTATAACAGAGTTCCCTTGGATTTCTTGATGACCATAATTCTGCAACTCCAAGTTAGTCCTTTCATTGCCAGGTGGATTATCTTGGCACTTTTTCAGAGACTGGTTGTTCTTAAGTGTGGGAGTTGGTCTTCGGCACCAGCAGTCATAAACCCAGGACTACCACAAGGGTAACCTCTGTCCCCAGTATAATTTAATGTGTATACAGTTCAAATTACAAACTGTCAGATTGCAGGACCTGGGAGAACTATGCCCTATGATGATGACATCTTGGTATATATAGGCAGGACAGAGATAGAAAAGTGATCGCCAGGAATTTGCAGATCGAGCTTGATCGTATAGGAGGAGAATGGTGCAGTAATTCTGGAGCTTTTGTTAATCCATCAAAAGCAGTAATAACATGGTTTCCCTTAAATAATCACATAGTTAACTCGCCCACGCAATTGGTTACTTTGAGAGGGGATGTCCTCGAGAGAACCAGCACAGTGAAGTACTTAGGGGTTATGTTGGACCAAAGTCTGAGTTTCAAAGATCATGTTGACCACAACATTGTAACGGCTTATAAAGGTCTTGTGGCAATGAAAGTTATGACTGCTGCTCAATGTGAACAGAGACTGCTATTTCTGCTGTATCAGGGATTGGTGGTGGTAGAGTATGCACTGGCAATTCTAACAATGAGTCAGACTCAAACAGAAAGATTGGATAGAATCCAGAATGAGGCAATGCGAATCATGTTGGGGTGTACGAGAGATACGTCGGCACGGGCTAAGCGATACTTACTGGATTGCCCAACTGCAGAGCAAAGAATACAAATCTGCAGGTCGCGGGATTACCTACAAATCACCGCTGATAAAGAAACATCCTCTACACCCTGAAATTCGCAAAGTGAAAGGCAGTCGACGTAAGAGAGGAAAGTCGTGGATGGGGCGCGCAGAGAATATTATACAGAGTGTGTGCAGATTGGAGGATGTACTACCTGGTGCGGAAGGGATTCGTGCGGCCTTAAATTGTCCGACAACCTTCAAAGTAATAATCACTCAGTAGAGAATGCAGGGAATGGTGTCCGATAGTGGTGAAGTCGGAGGTACTCGCTCTAATCGATTATATATACATATGGGTCAGATGAGAGACACATCAGAAGTGCATGGGCCTTCACGGCTTAAAGGTTGGGGGGGGGGGGACCAGCAGAGAGGAAAGTGCTGCATTCGCTCAGACAACAAGTAGCATGACAATGGAGATTTTGGCAGTAACCGAAGCTTTGCAATGGATCTGCTCACAGACTGTCTGCGAGTATGCCTGCAGATACTCAGTGACTCGATGAGCCTGATTGTGAAAGTTCAGGCGGGATACATTCGGGAACAGTGGCTGGATGCCGTGAAGAATTCCTGTATGCGTAAAGTAACATTCAATTTTGTGCCGGGACATGCGGGAGTCCGGGGTAATTAGATAACAGATAGGTTGGCCGCACACGCTGCTATTACGGCTGGTGGACATTTTGAACGCCCTACGGGAAAACGTACGAGCGCATGACTGCTGTTCCATGACTAGAATAAAGGAATTTGGTTTGAAAGGTGGTGTCGCTAGAAAGGAACGGTTTCGTGTGCAAGAAAGAATGATGGTCAATCAACGACGTACTGGGACTGTCAGTCAACGTGTAATGGCGGCTATACTCAAGGAGAAATCTGAGCACATATGGACGTGTCCGGAGTGCAGCGACGATGATCTAACGACTAACTATATTCTGAATGTGTATTAATGCACCAAATTTCGGTACTTCTATCCCTAGCTGTGTGCTTATGCACCAAATTCCGGAAACGTAGGTAAAATTTCATAATTTATACCAATATAACAGACAAATTTGAATAAAACTAGTAGAAATGTAACAGAACTTCAACGGGCGTGTATCAATATGACTGACCCGTTTCGTTCCGCTACATATCCTTGTTTTTCTAGAAAGCCTGTATTAACTAGTAAGTATTAATTAGGAGAAAGAGAGACAAGTAAGATGACCTCAACTCAGACACGATTTATGTCAAACGTGCGTGTTTATTACGTGATCGTACAAGCAAATATATTGTTACACAGAAATCAAGTGGAGACATTGAGTGGCACTTAACGCACATCGGGGATAATATTTTCCTCACAGATTGTGGACAACCAGAGTGGAACTATATAGTTTATTCTAAAATATGCAAGTCGCAAGCACTGTTACCACTGGCGTTTTAGAAAAACAACCAGCTGTGGTATCACTGGTCGTCAGTCTAGATAAGGCATACATGCTTGGTGGTCAGAGGTCGAAGGTTATGGGTAGACTATTGGCTTTGAAATATATACAATGTTACTTAATATTTCATTAAGTAACTGTGAAGGTATTGTATTTAAGCGTTTGTTGCAACTGTTGGCTCAGTGTTAGTGTCAACAAGAGGCTCTTGCACAAACTGATCAGGAATGGGTTTGATCTGGCCGACGATACAACAAGCCAGTCTTGCTCCAGCACTACCTGTAGATTTACTGGCGTCTGTGTCAGCTTGTCCTAAATCGTCTTCTTGTCCATGAACCTGCAATGATAACAAGCACATCATTGTCACAATCTAAAGATAAACACGTCACAATCTAGCGATACACATTGTCACAATCTAACGATAAACAGTTGAGTGATGTCACAATCTAATGATAAACAGTTGAGTGATGACACAATCTAACGATAAACACATCATAATCTAGCGATAAACAATGTCACAATCTAAAGATAAACACGTCACAATCTAGCTATAAACATTGTCACAATCTAACGATAAACAGTGTAGTGATGTCGCAATCTAACGATAAACAGTTGAGTGATATCAAAATCTAACGATAAACAGTTGAGTAATGTCGCAATCTAACGATAAACAGTTGAATGATGTCAGAATCTAACGATAAACAGTTGAGTGATATCACATTGAGCGAATAAAGCGTTCCATTTCACGATTGGATACAAGCAACATTTCGATTGTTTATCTGTCTGATACAACTGGGTGTTCTGTTATCTACCTGTCTAATATACACGAGTATCATGTTGTTTACCTACCTAATACAAGTGAATGTCCGGTTGTTTACCTGTCTGATACAAGTGAGTGCACTGTTGCTTACCTGTCTGATACAAGTGAGTGCCCAGTTGTTTACCTGTCTGATACAAGTGAGTGCACTGTTGCTTACCTGTCTGATACAAGTGAGTGCCCAGTTGTTTACCTGTCTGATACAAGTGAGTGCACTGTTGCTTACCTGTCTGATACAAGTGAGTGCCCAGTTGTTTACCTGTCTGATACAAGTGAGTGCCCAGTTGTTTACCTGTCTGATACAAGTGAGTGCACTGTTATTTACCTGTCTGATACACGTTGCTACATCTGCCTGATATATTCCCGACAAATTGTATGTACCAACTTGAAATGTACCTATCCAATGTTCAAAGATTACTTACTACAATGCCACGTCCAAGGATTGAGTGTGGACCACGCAAAGATTACTTACTACAATGCCACGTCCAAGGATTGAGTGTGGACCACGCAAAGATGAATCGTTGACGGAGATGTATGAGACTGATATTCCTTGGTCATTGACTTCTATGTTGCCCCAGTCACCAACATGTCTGCAGGGAAAATAAACATACAACTAGAGTTTGTTCCATAATTCATGTTACAAGAAGTGGATAAAGTTTGTTCCATAATTCATGTTACAAGAAGTGGATAATGTTTATTCCATAATTCATGTTACAAGAAGTGGATAGAGTTTGTTCCATAATTCATGTTACAAGAAGTGGATAGACTATTGTTGTTCTTAGATAGTTGTTGTTAGGGTGATTGCTGAAATAGCTATAATGCGGGATTGACTGTGGGAGTTCTCTAAGTAAGAGACAGGATATTCGTTGGATAGCGGACAATCAAACAGTTTCTACTGTGGGAGTTCTCCAAGTAAGACAGGATATTCGTTGGATAGCGGACAATCAAACAGTTTCTACTGTGGGAGTTCTCCAAGTAAGATAGGATATTCGTGGATAGCGGACAATCAAACAGTTTCTACTGTGGGAGTTCTCCAAGTAAGACAGGATATTCGTTGGATAGCGGACAATCAAACAGTTTCTACTGTGGGAGTTCTCCAAGTAAGACAGGATATTCGTTGGATAGCGGACAATCAAACAGTTTCTACTGTGGGAGTTCTCCAAGTAAGACAGATTATTCGTTGGATAGCGGACAATCAAACAGTTTCCAGGAGTTGAACCGACATTGAGATCCTAAATTACCTGGACGTCGAAGTAATAACGCGCAAGTCACGGAACTTGTACTTACAAATTTTGCATCCTCTACAGGCAGATAGGATTGCCATTACGATCAACACACGGCCGTTCAGGTTATTCAATTATTGTGATATATGGACATCGGGTTGTAAATTCTAGCCGCTTACCATAACGGGCGGGGAGTCCGAAGGTTAGGTAGAAGAAGAATATTAGCTTTCATGAATAGGACGACCGAGTGTATTCGCTGCCGTTCAGAATATCACAGTTGGTTGCACTGTCAAACGGCTCATCCGCCATAACCTCCTTCCGCCTTCTGCTGTCTCTCTCCTTATCTCCAAGGCCAACCTTGGGAAACCTGCCCTCTATCTTCTGCCTAAAATCCATAAGGATCTTCACCCTGGAAGACCTATTGTGTCTGCATGCTCCTGCCCCACTGAGCATATCTCAGCATTCCTTGATGGTATTTTTCAACCTATTGTCTCTTCTCTCCCGACGTACCTTAAGGACACCAACCATGCGTTAACCACATTCGCATCGGTTGAGTTGCTCCCCCATCATACTTATCATCTCTTCCTCCTTGACGTTGTGTCTCTCTACACATCTATCCCTCACAACGACGGCCTCACCGCCATTCAGTACTTTCTGGATCGGCATCCACACCATTCCATTGCAACCTCTACCCTGGTCCGCTTGGCTGAACTTGTCCTCACCTTGAACTCCTTTGAGTTCGATGGCACCTTCTTCAACCAGATCAGCGGTGTTGCTATGGGCACCAAAATGGGTCCTAGCTATGCTTGTCTGTTCATGGGTCATCTTGAGCATCTTATGTTCTCTAGCTTCCAGGGTCCCATTCCCCAGTTCTATCGCCGCTACATTGACGATGGCTTTGGGTTCACGGACATGCCTGTTGCAGACCTTTCAGCCTTCATCTCATTCGTTAGCAACTTCCATCCCTCTATCAAATTCACTTCCATCGTCTCTGCTTCCTCTGCTACGTTCTTGGACATCTCTGTCTCTATTGGTCCATGTTCGCTATCTACCTCGGTCTATTATAAACCGACTGACTCTCACAGCTTCCTTCTATATTCCTCTTCTCACCCTCGCTCATGCCGTGACTCCCTTCCCTTCTTTCAACTTCTTCGTCTCCATCGCCTTTGCCTGGAGGACTCTGACTTTCTACAGCATGCCCATGATATGCTTGACTTCTTCCGCCGACGTGCTTATCCGGAGGATGTCCTTCTCTCTGCCCGTGGTCACGTCCTTCCTGTCTCCCGTACTGATGCCTTATCACGCACTCCTCAGCTTCCTTCGACTCGTCCTAAACTGATCCTCACTTTCCACCCTCATAATATTCCAGCTCTCAAGATCCTCCTACGGGACTTCTCTATCCTCTCATCTGATCGCCTTACCAAAGAGGCGTTTCTACAACCACCTCTTGTGGCTTTCCGTCGAGATAGGAACCTACGGGACTCTCTGGTTCACTCTCACCTCCGGCCGGCGGGACCTCCTACCGGTACCTCTCCGTGCCACCGCCCGTGCCTCACGTGCCCGTTTGTCTACCTTACCTCCTCTATCCGATTTCCTAAATCGGTATTTCATATCCATCACACTTTTTCCTGTGTCTCCCGTAACGTCGTGTACGTGATAACTTGCAAACGCTGTAACCTGATGTACATTGGTGAGACGGGTAGATTCCTAGCCACTAGGTTTGCCGAACACTTACGGGATATCCGTAACTGTGGATCTTCTCCGGTGGCCCTCCACTTCAACAGCAATTCTCACCGGGGGGCACAGGACATTCAGGTCACTAACCTGGTCTCTTGCCACTCTGGTGACCGGCAACGTTTCTCATTAGAGAACCGCCTTATTCTCAACCTTGGCACTCTTAAGCCCCATGGCATCAATGACCAGTTATACTTTCAATAATCTCTCAATCTCTTAACCCCCCCCTTCCCCCCCCCCCCTGCTCTGCCTCCCTGCTGCTCCTACAATCTTTACCTTACCCTTATTTCTTCCTGCTCATCTCCTTGATACTGTTGCTCTCTATTGTGGTGGCTCGGCCGGGGCCCCCACCCAGGGTTTGGGGCTACGGTGACATGTCACGTTGCGATTGGTGTGTTGGTTGGTGGTTACGCCATGGGACTGGGACCGGTGCAGCTTCATCCGGGGTGGGTCTGTTGCGGTTTGGTACGTCGGTTTGATGGTTGATCTGTATCCCCTCGCTACCCCACTCTACTCTCTCTCTACGGGTTGTTCCACCCATGCTTCATCCTCCTCTTCTCCTTTAGATTCTTTGTCATACTCTGTCTACTTTCTCCATTTCCATTGCTTAGGGCTATGTCCGCTCTTTCTCTTGTGCCATTCTCTGTGGCCCGTGGGCGACACCACGTACCTATTATCATATTTCTTCTGGCCACTTTCTTATCAATTGGGGCGGCTACCCATACAGTTACGTAGCATGTGGTATGTGGTGACTGTTTGATGACTGACAAATTTTTTTTTATTTTTTTTTTTTAAAATAAATAGACTTTGCAGCGCCAACAGGCTTCCTGCTTCACACGACTTGGATGGCTCGGATGCAGTGGTCCCCCCATATATATTTATGGAGCCAGCGTGCAGTACGGGCAACGCCCCCAAACGGGTTGCAACGTACGTTTGGTCTCACACAGATGCGAACCTCGTTTCATCGGACACTTCGCTCCCCACGGTGCATGCCCCAAACCAAGGGATCGTGTATCGTGGCCAGAGTCTCTGTCCTTTGATCGTTGTTCCCATAGATGAGCTAGTGTACAGTGCGAGCAATACCCACATAGGGGTTGCGACGTGCGGCTAGCTCATCCCTTTATCATCTTCGGTTTATGCGACCGGTCTCATTTCCCAACACCTGGCCTACAAGGTACTTGTCGTTGTGGTTGTGACCTTGGTCCATCTTCCGTCACATTTTATTGGAACCTCTGCTACACCGACCTCCTTTTACTGCGACACTGTGGACAGATGACCCTTACTTTGTCACCTACGACGCTACGACCCTCCACTTCCTCACATGATTTGGCTGTAACTCCGGGTCTGCCTCCTCCCGCTATGGTCTTCTTTTCCTTTCTCCTTATTCCCTATCTTCTCTGGTGCCCTTATCTCCGGCACCCTCTTTCTATGTCTCGCTATATCAGCCTGATACCATCTCACGACGTGCTTCCCCGTGATAGTCCCATCCCCTCCCTTGTTGTACCCTCCCTGTGTCCTCTGGGCTCCCTCCCACCCGCACTTCACTTTCTTGCGGGACGTATCTCCGTCTAGGGGATTTCGTCGATCCACCACGTCTCCCTCACCTCTGCATTTGTCTTATACTCTGTCTTCTTTCTCTATGGCTATTTACCTATTTACTTACGCCCCTTTACTCTCATCAGTTGGTATGCACTGTGACCATACCAGGATATTGTCTTTTCTATTGTTCCCCTTTCGCGGGTGTGTTTTCTTTTCACTTCAGCGCCTCGGGTACCGTCTATTACTGTGGCATGTCTTTATTTTTCTAACCTGTACAAATACGTGCTATCATGACCCGTGATAGGAATCTGACTTTCACTGTCCATTCTTTACTTTATTGCCATTATGCGTGTGCTCATTCACATGGGAGGACCATAGACTAGTCGCTGCATCAGTTAAGTTATTTTACTACCATTGTATTCTCATATATCACAATTATCTGCTCATATTCTCTTCCTTCTGTTTGCTCATTCTCTTCTGTTCCTGCCGTTTTTGGCCTCTTTTTCTCTCTCCCACCTGATCCCTCGTATCATCTCATTTTGCTCTTCCCTTACATCATGATTGCTTGTCTGTAGCATTCATTCTCTGTTGCCACTTTTGAGGTGAGTATTTTTATTTTATTTTAATGTAATTTACTTGCCACCATATCTTTTCCTTTGTTCATCTCACATTCGTCAGTCTACTTTCTCCTCCCTACTTACTACTAACTTCTCCCCATACGTTTTTTCTCACCTGTCATGCTTCCACATCTTTTCTTCCCTCATTACCTATCTGCTATTGTCCTCATTATAACCCTATTTGTCTCCATGTAAGACTTGTTTTATTGTGGTCTTTTGTTTGTCCTGATGAAGGCTTTATAGTCGAAACGCCGTCTGTCTCTGTATCTCGTTGTTAAGTTGTTTTATGTTTCATTTTGGTAACACTCCTACTATTCTCACCCTCTTCTAGGCAGGTGTGCTATTTTGTATAGTGTGTACCGTCCCGAAGAAGGCTTTCTAGCAGAAACGTTGTCCTTGTTTTTCATTGATAGTACATCGTGCACACAATGGTAGCACTGTTACATATTTCCGTGCACACCCGTATCTGTATTACTGGTGTCCACATATTAGATCAACAATAGATAAAAGACGACTGTCTAATATATGATATATTTCAATTATGACACGTGACAGTCTGTTCACTTTGTCAGCTAATACACATGTTCTAGCATTCACACCTGAACTTGTCATCTCACTTGAACTTGACATCTCAACAGAATTTATCTCCCCTGAACTTGACCTCTCGTCTAAACTTATCATCTCACCTAAACTTGATTATCTCACCTCACCGGAATGTGTCATATCACCTGAACATGTCATGTGACATGAACGTACCATCAAATCTTAACTTATCATTTCACTGAAACATATCATCTCACCTAACGTATCATTTCACTGAAACATATCATCTCACCTAGCGTATCATTTCACTGAAACATATCATCTCACCTAACGTATCATTTCACTGAAACATATCATCTCACCTAACGTATCATTTCACTGAAACATATCATCTCACCTAACGTATCATCTCACCTAACGTATCATTTCCCTGAAACATATCTCACCTAACGTATGCTTTCACTTAAACGTATCATCTCAATTGTTAAAGTAACCTTACTCTTCGTAATTTGATATAATATTTGATCTAACTTTCCAACTGACTTATATTTGTTAACTTGACATAGTTGTCTAATGTGATCTAGCGATATCACTTGGCCTATAAATACTAACTTGACATATTTTTCTAACGTACCTAATGACTTTACTTGACCTATATTTGTTAACTTGACATAGTTCTTCAATGCGACCCAGTGATATCACGTGACCTGTGTATCTCACCTCACGCTGTGATCCAATCCTCCATGGTGGACACCCACTGGGTTGAAGTGACCCCCAAATGAAGCACAACCTTGACTGAAGTCTCCAAATTCGTGCACGTGAAAGCCGTGCAAGTTTCGACCTCTCAACGCGTCATCAGTTCCCCCAGCGTCAAGTTCACCACGGAGAGGTACTGGGAAACCTGATATGTTGATTTTAATATCTAGTCCTTGCGATGCCTGAGAACATATTATGTACAATTGTTGCAGACATTATATATACCGTTAAAATTATTTCACGCAACATTCTTTCAAACGTGTACCAAAATTATATTTGACAGAATTAATGTTTCAACCTTGGTATGAAGAATTAATGTTTCAACCTTGGCATGAAGAATTAATGTTTCAACCTTGGTATGAAGAATTAATGTTTCAACCTTGGTATGAAGAAACTTCAGACTTAAACTAAACCAAACACGTCTGCTATTGATGATGCTGGTTCGCACATTTTCCAGTCGGTGATTCCGTCAGAAGAAGACTCTCTTTGTGGTTCTGACCCTTTAATCTGAAATTCAACACATTCAGCAAATCTGCTGGCATTGACGGGACTGTGGAGGACGCAGATACAAATTCCACAATCTGCTGGCATTGACGGGACTGTGGAGGACGCAGATACAAATTCTACAATCTGCTGGCATTGACGGGACTGTGGAGGACGCAGATACAAATTCCACAATCTGCTGGCATTGACGGGACTGTGGAGGACGCAGATACAAATTCCACAATCTGCTGGCATTGACGGGACTGTGGAGGACGCAGATACAAATTCCACAATCTGCTGGCATTGACGGGACTGTGGAGGACGCAGATACAAATTCTACAATCTGCTGGCATTGACGGGACTGTGGAGGACGCAGATACAAATTCAGCAATCTGCTGGCATTGACGGGACTGTGGAGGACGCAGATACAAATTGATTCTTGAGGTCACACAGCCTATGAACCGATCTTTGGCAGGAGTTATGACTCTGGCTCTTCCACTGCGCAGCCGTCCTACATCTGAGTCACTTTGTTAAAATCGTCTCAAAAGGGGACTAATGATGCTTCTAACCACATTCTAACCACATTCTAACCACATTCAATTGTATGGTCACTACACTCTGTGATTGTCCAGTCTGTAATCGTCCAATGATGATCGTTGTAGCGTTGTATCGTTGTAACCTTGGATCGTTGTAACGATGTATCGTTGTAACCTTGTATCGTTGTAACGATGTATCGTTGTAACCTTGTATCGTTGTACCTTTGTTTCGTTGTAAAGAATTGCGCATTTAATTTTCAATAGAATTTTGCCAAGTATATTCCATATTTTCTATACATTCAAGAATATGATCAGAGAGTTTTGTGTGTAGTCAGTTTCACGTGATTCTCATAAAGCTGTCACACGTTATTGTCAAAATGTTATTTTGACCGTCACCTCTTTCATGACCTCGCGAATCAATATGTGAGTACAATTCAGGTAATCACGAGAAGTTAATGACCAGATGGAAACAGTCGATAGGCTGAATGATGTCCAATCAGTGAACATCCTTTATAAAAGTAACTCCATAAAATATGCGTTTCTTCTTTTTTAGAACAGTATAGATCATAGGCAAGGGTGTAGAAGATGTGTTTATAATGGCGTGCCGTCATAACGTAAGAGCACTGTCCTACAAGATAATAGATATGGGAGACGAAGATGGTTGCAGTGGCGTGCCGTCATTACACTAGAAGGACTGGCCTAATCCCCAGTGGCGTGCCGTCATTACACTAGAAGGACTGGCCTAATCCCCAGTGGCGTGCCATCATTACACTAGAAGGACTGGCCTAATCCCCAGTGGCGTGCCGTCATTACACTAGAAGGACTGGCCTAATCCCCAGTGGCGTGCCGTCATTACACTAGAAGGACTGGCCTAATCCACAAGATATTTCATCTCATGTGAGCTAAAAATTCCAAAAGATACAAAACCATAGACAATATTGCAATCCATGACATGGTTTAATTAAGATGACACTATTCCTTTATTGTAGCCAGTAATGATATCACGCAGGAATTGCAGACAGTAATGATATCACGCAGGCATTGCAGACAGTAATGATATCACGCAGGCATTGCAGCCAGTAATGATATCACGCAGGCATTGCAGCCAGTAATAATATCACGCAGGCATTGCAGCCAGTAATGATATCACGCAGCCATTGCAGCCAGTAATGATATCACGCAGCCATTGCAGCCAGTAATGATATCACACAGACATTGCAGCCAGTAATGATATCACTTAGGCATGGAGAGCGCTTGTGTTTCCGTAAATTATGTAGGAAACAACTATTTTCTCTAACTGGTTTGTAGTTAACATAGAAAATGTGATACTATTACGCGTTGGGTCGTAAGTGAATATAATTTCCATTTGTTTGTTAACTGCTGTAACCTTGTGATAATTACATTCATGAAATTATTCTTGTTAATAATAGAGATCTTGTAAACTTTAAAGTATTTGATTATCAATCTAATTTGGCAGTGTCTCAAAGTATGAGATGTGATTACATGACGTGGTTCGTTCAGCCGACAGTGTTATCAAGTCACAAAATTCGCATAGGCTAATCCAAATTAGTCCAATATATGTTGGGGAGAAGTGTAGTGGTGCAGTATTGTTGGGTTCCCCGTCGAATATGCAATTGAATTTGTAGCCCTCAGTTGTGTTGTAGCCCTCAGTTGTGATGTAGCCCTCAGTTGTGTTGTAGCCCTCAGTTGTGAAGAAAGCAACAAGTAATAATACAAGATAGAAAAATACCATATAACCACATAACGAATATAGTCTAGTCCCTATTGGGACAGCAACCACATAACCACATTGGGACAGCAACCATATAACCACATTGAGACATCTTGTCGTGATGCACAGATAATGTGGCCAAACCAGTTGATCTGCTGTCTGTCTATGTATTCTGTACAAGATATTATACCTATTCTTTCCCTGATGTCTTCATTTCGTAATCTATCAAGCCTAGTGACCCCGGCAGCTTTCCTCTAGCATTTCATCTCACATGTCACTATCTTTCTGTAATGTGAAGATGAGAGAGACCAGGTTTGGCACTGGTAACACAGTGTTGGTAGGAATATACCGTAGATCATTTGTTGTTTAACTTCCATCTCGATCTTGGGGTGAAGAAGTAGTGGTGACAGTTGGTATGTTACTATATTTTGCCTTTTGACATCTTGTCTCTATTTCTCTATGGAGGCTTCCATTTTGTGTAAAAAATACTACCGAGATATTTGATTCTGATATATTCTACTCTGTTACTTGTTTTACTCCTGTGATGTCTATCTGTATGTTTAGTGGGCTCGGTGTTCTGCATATTTTCATAGTTTCCATCTTTTGTGTATTGATCTTCATGTTGTATTTTCTACATGTTGCAGATAGTGAGTTAACATGACTTTGTAGTTGTTCTTCATTTTCGTATATGAGGCTCTGGTCGTCTGCGAAATGTAGTTCATTTATCTCATTGTTTGGTTGCTCTGAGTTGTCTTGTTCTAAGTCGGTGATGTTGCCTCAGCACTTTTTGCTCTTTTATGATTCTGTCTATGTATATATTGAACAGCAAGGGTGAGAGCACGCAACCTTAACTCACTCCAGTTTTTGTATCACAAGTGTCTGTGATATCATCTGATGTTCTTACCACACACTGGCAGTTCTTATACAAAGCTCTTATACTTTCTAACAGTTGTCTTTTGTTACAATACATTTCTAGAGTTTCCCATAGTACGTCTGTGTTGACTCTATCAAACGCTTTCTCTTGATCTATAAATATTGCGTTTAGTTCATTGTTGTATTCTATCGCTCTCTCCCTCATTTGTCTCAGTGTGAACAAGATGTCTGTGCAGCTAACCCCCCTTCTGAAGCCAAATTGAGAGGTGCTCAGTTGTGGTTCGACGATGTATCGTGCACGTTATTTTATTATCTTTGCATAGATTTTCCCGGTGTGCTGTAATAATAAGATGCCTCGAAATGTTTCGCACTCTCTTTTGTTGCCCATGGTTTCCCCCAATGGCACGATTACTGACTTTTGCCAGTCCTCTAGAACTTCCCCTTATTTTCACACTTATGTGAATATTCTTTGCAGCCATTTTACCCCAATATCTTTACATGCTTTAATGGCTTCGTTGGGTATGCCATCTGTGCCTGGTGATTTCTTATTTGGGCTGTTCTTGATGGCAATTACTATTTCTTGGCATAACATTTCTGACTCTGTGATGTCTTAATCTTTTCCCTTATAAGTATGTTGTGTCAGAATGTTAGGATTATACAGTTCTTGGAAGTATTCCTTCCACCTATTTCTTTCTATCATTTCCATTAAGTATAGGTATTCCATCTCTGCTGTTTATTATTACAGTTGGGTTATAGCTCTCGTTTATAATTCTCACTGCGTTGATACTGTTGAAGAAATCTCTAGTGTTATTCTTACATAGGCCTGTTAGGTGCTCTCCCCATATTTACATATTTACGCCAGGAATTCTTTTTGGCTTTTTTGACTGTTCTTTTCCTATTTCTTCTATCTAGTCCGTACTGCACATAATCATTTTGGTTGATCATTTATATCATTTTGGAGTTCAGCCAAGTTCTAAAACATTGTCTCTTTATTTGTGTAACTTTATGTAACTCTTCATTCCAGCATGCTGTTTGCTGGTCTCCCTTTATATGTTTTCTTACTCTGCATACACTTTGTAGTTTATTTATCATGTGAGTTTTAAATAACTCTCATTCAACCTTTATATAATCGCTTTTGCTTGGTAGGGTAGTGATGGTTTTGGCCATTTCTTCATATAGCATATATCTTATGTGTTCATTGTCTAGCTTTATAAAGTTCAGTTGTGGTTCTTGTTTTTGTTTTTTGTTTGTTGATGGACTTTCATTTTGTTTCCATGTTTTAGCTATTACAACCAGACGGTGATCAGTATCTATGTTTATATTTGGTATAATCCTTGCGTCTGTGATGTTTATCTTCTACCTGTGTCTTACCAGTATGTAGTCAATCTGGGACGTTACTGATAAATTGTCCCATCTGTACCAGTTGTTATGTGACTCCGTCTATGTTGGTAGCATGAATTAGCTATTAATAGTTCGTGCTCTAAGCATAAATTAATGAGTTCCTATCCGTTGCTGTTAGGATCTTTTGTTGTGTCCCCGAAGTTTCCCAATGTTCACGATGTATTTTTTCTCTCCCAATTCTACCATTGAAATCTCCCCTGAATATTTACATATCCATGACCGCCATGTTGGCCAGATTTTACATCGATCTATCAGTTTGAAATCAGCGAATCTTTATTAGAGTGATCATTAATTCAGTGAGAAGGCAAACATGAGTCAGGTTTGCAATTTCAGTCGTTCCATTGCCTGCATTTGACGTCTAGTAAATAAATACACGTGGCGGTGACAGTTGGGCTATTTATATTTCTTGATAAGGGAAGTTTCAGAGAGGAGATGGACGCCACAAAAGATAATTCTGAGTATTGAAATACGGCCATTGAACCAGTGGAAAATATGGATATGTCTTTTTTTGTTGTTGCTGATGTTTCACATTAGGCACACCTACGATCCCGACGGGTTATTACATACAAACCATAGTGCACACTATATTTGAACCAGATCCGATCAGATGGCATATATAAGCCTTACAACTGGAGTCAGCACGTTTTTCGTCTTTGGTTACGCCACATCACTTTAAAAAAATGCGAATTTAGTCAAGACTTTCAACGTGTATATTCCCAAACTACTATGAATACGGACACATCGAACGAAACAATAACACACACACACTGCATATGTATGTAAATTCCTCGAAATCCAAAAACATGTTAATCATTCTTCCTCGCCCACGAAACCGCTTCTTTCTGGCGAGACCACATTTCAAACCAAAGTCATCGTCACTTATACAGTCATTTGTTCGTGCATTTTCCAGTAAGCCGTTTCAAATATATGTCCAATCATTTCTAGAATATAGAAGCCAATATGATTTATAACGGGTTATGTGCCTTATTATTCTATTGATGATGTTCCTCCTTCGTAACAGAAGATGAGCATGGCATGAAAACAATAAATGTGATGAAAAATTAGAAAAACAACAAAACATTTTTGATTGTCTAATTTAGTTTGTGAGTTCGTAGATGTCCGATGTGTCTGATTCTTGCCAGGAAAGTTCTATTGCAGTGCGTGCGGGAGTACAGAGGGTTAAATGGTAGGAGAGTTTTCGGATTTTCTCTTCCGCTTCTGTCGCTTGTCAATTGCCATAGCGTTCTCTATTTTTCAAATTTAGTAATTCCAGCAGTGATCTGGGTGTGCTAATCTGGGTGTGCTAATCTGGGTGTGCTAATCTGGGTGTGCTAATCTGGGTATGCTAATCTGGGTGTGCTAATCTGGGTATGCTAATCTGGGTGTGCTAATATGAGCGATAAAACGCTGTAGTCTCCCAGGAGTTAGGATCGATGTTGCAGTTCTTGAGACAGTTTTTGAGGGGATCATTGAATCGCTTTTTTCTTTCCTCCGCTTGAACGTTTACCATCAAGCTCCCCATAGAATAATCACGTTGGAACGCGCTTGGCCAGACGCTTGTCCGACATACGAATGATGTGGCCAGTCCAGCGGAGTTGGGACCTAGTCAGCAGTGCATGGATGTTTAGTGTACTGGAATTTTGAAGGATTTCCGTGTCTGTTACTGTCAACGCACTCCCATGAAATTTCGTAGTCACTGAAGGTGGAAAGAGTCAAGCGTGTCGCGCATAAACAGTCCAGGATGATGCAGCATAAAGCAGTGTTAGTATAATCACTGTGCGGTACACGTTCAACTTAGTTTTCAGACTCAGACCACGCCTGATCCAGACGTTGACACGACGGCTCTCGAATGTCCAACTATTTATTCTATTACTATGAAATGATTATGGTAAGGGATATAATCCGTTACTTAGTCATGCTACCGATGTATACATGTCATGGAAAAGAATCATAGTTAGTTCCCCTTTGCCATTCTTGGACAATAAACAAACTTGAACATGGGAGATTAGAGGCAGTAACAGATGTGCTTCTACAGGTAAGAGATGTGCTTCTACAGGTAAGAGATGTGCTTCTACAGGTAAGAGATGTGCTTCTACAGGTAACATATGTGGTTCTACAGGTAAGAGATGTGCTTCTACAGGTAAGAGATATGCTTCTACAGGTAAGAGATGTGCTTCTACAGGTAAGAGATGTAGTTCTACAGGTAACATATGTGGTTCTACAGGTAAGAGATGTGGTTCTACAGGTAAGAGATGTGGTTCTACAGGTAACAGATGTAGTTCTACAGGTAACAGATGTGGTTCTACAGGTAACAGATGTAGTTCTACAGGTAACAGATGTGGTTCTACAGGTAACAGATGTGGTTCTACAGGTAACAGATGTGGTTCTACAGGTAAGAGATGTGGTTCTACAGGTAAGAGATGTGGTTCTACAGGTAACAGATGTGGTTCTACAGGTAACAGATGTGGTTCTACAGGTAAGAGATGTGCTTCTACATGTAACAGATGTGCTTCTACAGGTAACAGATGTGGTTCTACAGGTAAGAGATGTGCTTCTACAGGTAACAGATGTGGTTCTACAGGTAACAGATGAGGTTCTACAGGTAAGAGATGTGATTCTACAGGTAAGAGATGTGGTTCTACAGGTAAGAGATGTGGTTCTACAGGTAAGAGATGTGGTTCTACAGGTAAGAGATGTGGTTCTACAGGTAAGAGATGTGGTTCTACAGGTAACAGATGTGGTTCTACAGGTAAGAGATGTGGTTCTACAGGTAAGAGATGTGGTTCTACAGGTAACAGATGTGGTTCTACAGGTAAGAGATGTGGTTCTACAGGTAAGAGATGTGATTCTACAGGTAAGAGATGTGGTTCTACAGGTAAGAGATGTGGTTCTACAGGTAAGAGATGTGATTCTACAGGTAAGAGATGTGGTTCTACAGGTAAGAGATGTGGTTCTACAGGTAAGATGTGGTTCTACAGGTAAGAGATGTGCTTCTACAGGTAAGAGATGTGGTTCTACAGGTAAGAGATGTGGTTCTACAGGTAAGAGATGTGTTTCTACAGGTAAGAGATGTGCTTCTACAGGTAAGAGATGTGGTTCTACAGGTAAGATGTGGTTCTACAGGTAAGAGATGTGGTTCTACAGGTAAGAGATGTGCTTCTACAGGTAAGAGATGTGCTTCTACAGGTAAGAGATGTGCTTTTACAGGTAACAGATGTGGTTCTACAGGTAAGAGATGTGGTTCTACAGGTAAGAGATGTGGTTCTACAGGTAAGAGATGTGCTTCTACAGGTAAGAGCACATCTCTTACCTGTACATCTCTTCTGTTCTACAGAAAAATGTTGAGAATACCATGCACTGCCAGAAAAACTGGAGTTGTTGAAAGAGTCAAATGCGAAACGAACATTAATCTATACTATAAGAAAAAGACACCCCTCCAAAAGGATTGAGTGTAATTGTGAGGGGTTCTTGTGACATATCTCACCACCACATAAACATTATAGAAAAAGATTGCACAAACAATTGACAATCAATAGATTTAACAAGCACAACTTAAGAACATAAATCAATAAGAAATAGTAGAACTGACAGTAATCTTCATCAAAACAATAGTAGGACACAACTGATAGGACAAACATCATCAAGTGCAGAGCAACTGGAAAAACCAGCGACCGATCTACCTGCAGATATTTGGAGAGAAAAAACAATTAGACAGGCGGGTGGGGGGGGGGGGGGTTAGAGACATAGGGGGTACATTACACGTTAAAGTGGGAGGAGGAGGGTTACTGGTAGTATGGTAAGAATGAAGATAGACAGATGAAAGTGGGAGGAGGAGGGTTACTGGTAGTATGGTAAGAATGAAGATAGACAGATGAAAGTGGGAGGAGGAGGAGGGTTACTGGTAGTATGGTAAGAATGAAGATTGACAGATGAAAGTGGGAGGAGGAGGAGGGTTACTGGTAGTATGGTAAGAATGAAGATTGACAGATGAAAGACCATATAGTACCAGTATAAATTAGATATTTTATGTGTACAGAGAGGGAAAAGTGAAGGTATACAGGAGAGTGCAGAAATAGTAATAGAGGAAGAGAACAGAGATAGGTCATTGACTAGCCCGCATGCCAGCATGAATGTCTGAGCATAGGAACACTAGAATGTATCACCTGGATGAATGTCTGAGCATAGGAACACTAGAATGTATCACCTGGATGGATGTCTGAGCATAGGAACACTAGAATGTATCACCTGGATGAATGTCTGATCATAGGAACACTAGAATGTATCACCTGGATGAATGTCTGAGCATAGGAACACTAGAATGTATCACCTGGATGAATGTCTGATCATAGGAACACTAGAATGTATCACCTGGATGAATGTCTGATCATAGGAACACTAGAATGTATCACCTGGATGAATGTCTGAGCATAGGAACACTAGAATGTATCACCTGGATGAATGTCTGAGCATAGGAACACTAGAATATATCACCTGGATGAATGTCTGAGCATAGGAACACTAGAATGTATCACCTGGATGAATGTCTGAGCATAGGAACACTAGAATGTATCACCTGGATGAATGTCTGAGCATAGGAACACTAGAATGTATCACCTGGATGGACGCATAGTTTCAAGACAGATGACTATATATATATGTATGAAAAATGTTTAATCTTATAGTATATTATATAAGTATACCAAAATATATACATCTATTGCGAGGGAAGCTACGAGAATAAGAACATATACATCAATAACTTCTCAGATTTAAAAAAAAATATACCAAGACTTTAACTACATGGCGTGCGTGGATGTACACAAATATATGGCAATTATAAGGTGTCAACACTACATGTAGACTATAGCACATACCTCAACGAAAGTAGATTATAGCACATACCTCAACGAAAGTAGATTATAGCACATACCTCAACGAAAGTAGATTAATGTAAGTAAACTCAAGTGAAGGAAAATACGTCGGGAGTGGGGGGGGGGAGTGCTTGCGAAAGAGTATATGTAGGTGGATGTATGTATACCTGTAAGTGGATGTATATATGGGTGTAAGTGGATGTATGTATGCCTGTAGGCGGATGTATATACGGGTGTAAGTGGATGTATGTACGGGCGTAGGTGGATGTATGTAAGGGTGTAAGTCCCTACATATGGGCGCATATAAACTAATATAACTAAAATGATAAGATTTAATTAGTTAGACGAGGAGAGACTGGGGGTGAGGTGGGAGAAACCCCCACCATCATGCCCTTACAGCCTTGTCGTTACTCATGAATCATCATCAGGTGCCATGCCCTTACAGCCTTGTCGTTACTCATGAATCATCATCAGGTGCCATGCCCTTACAGCCTTGTCTTTACTCATGAATCATCATCAGGTGCCATGCCCTTACAGCCTTGTCGTTACTCATGAATCATCATCAGGTGCCATGCCCTTACAGCCTTGTCTTTACTCATGAATCATCATCAGGTGCCATGCCCTTACAGCCTTGTCGTTACTCATGAATCATCATCAGGTGCCATGCCCTTACAGCCTTGTCGTTACTCATGAATCATCATCAGGTGCCATGCCCTTACAGCCTTGTCGTTACTCATGAATCATCATCAGGTGCCATGCCCTTACAGCCTTGTCGTTACTCATGAATCATCATCAGGTGCCATGCCCTTACAGCCTTGTCGTTACTCATGAATCATCATCAGGTGCCATGCCCTTACAGCCTTGTCGTTACTCATGAATCATCATCAGGTGTCATGCCCTTACAGCCTTGTCGTTACTCATGAATCATCATCAGGTGCCATGCCCTTACAGCCTTGTCTTTACTCATGAATCATCATCAGGTGCCATGCCCTTACAGCCTTGTCTTTACGCATGAATCATCATCAGGTGCCATGCCCTTACAGCCGTGTCGTTACTCATAAATCATCATCAGGTGCCATGCCCTTACAGCCTTGTCGTTACTCATGAATCATCATCAGGTGCCATGCCCTTACAGCCTTGTCTTTACTCATGAATCATCATCAGGTGCCATGCCCTTACAGCCTTGTCGTTACTCATGAATCATCATCAGGTGCCATGCCCTTACAGCCTTGTCGTTACTCATGAATCATCATCAGGTGCCATGCCCTTACAGCCTTGTCGTTACTCATGAATCATCATCAGGTGCCATGCCCTTACAGCCTTGTCGTTACTCATGAATCATCATCAGGTGCCATGCCCTTACAGCCTTGTCTTTACTCATGAATCATCATCAGGTGCCATGCCCTTACAGCCTTGTCGTTACTCATGAATCATCATCAGGTGCCATGCCCTTACAGCCTTGTCTTTACTCATGAATCATCATCAGGTGCCATGCCCTTACAGCCTTGTCGTTACTCATGAATCATCATCAGGTGCCATGCCCTTACAGCCTTGTCGTTACTCATGAATCATCATCAGGTGCCATGCCCTTACAGCCTTGTCGTTACTCATGAATCATCATCAGGTGCCATGCCCTTACAGCCTTGTCGTTACTCATGAATCATCATCAGGTGCCATGCCCTTACAGCCTTGTCGTTACTCATGAATCATCATCAGGTGCCATGCCCTTACAGCCTTGTCGTTACTCATGAATCATCATCAGGTGCCATGCCCTTACAGCCTTGTCGTTACTCATGAATCATCATCAGGTGCCATGCCCTTACAGCCTTGTCTTTACTCATGAATCATCATCAGGTGCCATGCAAGATGACGTATGCCATCATGGTTCTCTGTCTACAGTATTATATATCACGATCGTTGTTGTTTTCCTGCCGTGCCAGGTTGTCAAACTAATATTTCCTCACGGTGTCACCTTCTGTCTCTGTTGCCTTCTATCTTGTCTGTTTGACTATGTTCTCCAAACCTGCCTGTCTCATGAAGTAGCAAAAAAAGAAGATTGTATTTTTCTTATAATATATTGTTGATTAAGCTCCGTTTCGCATTTGACTCTATCACCATCTCTACATTAGTTGTTCTGACAGTCCATGGTATTTTCATTATTCTTCTATAGAACCACATCTCTATTGCCTATAACTTCCCACTTTCCAGTTTGTTTATAATGAAAGCACGCAATTTCTCTTTTACTGGATGCGTTCGTACAACTGTTACAGGATTACATTTTTGTGTAAGAGAAACATGGCTCAGCCCATTCAATTATCAATTTTTTTTGTGAGGTTTTGTTGAGATTAAACGTTATTAGTTTCTTGAAAAAGGTCCCATTTGGACCGATACATGGAGAATTGTCCTGTTTAGTTTTATTGTATGTTTTATATTCGTTTTTATCTATTTTGTATTCAATAGTTACGGTAAGTTTTTCTAGTAACCTGTTTAATTTATTTTGCTTTACAATTTGTTGGTTCGGTAACGGCGGCACCCTCCACTTTGTCGGACCCTTCGACCATTTCCTGATTTATATGCGGTAAGAGAGAAAGGCAAGGAGTGTCAGGTTTGAAAGACAAATGTGAATAACGACAGACCAACACGAACATTTATACCAACACAACATTTATACCAACACAACATTTATACCAACACAACATTTATACCAACACAGCATTTATACCAACACGAACATTTATACCAACACAACATTTATACCAACACAACATTTATACCAACACAACATTTATACCAACACAACATTTATACCAACACAACATTTATACCAACACAACATTTATACCAACACAACATTTATACCAACACAACATTTATACCAACACAACATTTATACCAACACAACATTTATACCAACACAACATTTATACCAACACAACATTTATACCAACACAACATTTATACCAACACAACATTTATACCAACACAACAGTATGAAAGGGCATTGGAAACATGTAATCACGAGAAGAAAGAAAAGACGGGTAAGAGCGGTGAAAATATTGTTATTCATGTTCATGGTCGGGTAACTGAACTAGTAGATCGATATATGACATTATATAATGTAACTTGTATAGATATATGACATTATATAATGTAACTTGTATAGATATATGACATTATATAATGTAACTTGTATAGATATATGACATTATATAATGTGACGTGTATAGAAACAAACCTAGATATAGATAAGAATATAGTTAGAAATATAGACATAGACATAGAATGTGAGTAGAGAATATAGACATAGAATGTGAGTAGAGAATATAGACATAGAATGTGAGTAGAGAATATGGAGAGAATGTATGAAGAAATGCAACCACATACAAGTTGGAGAAGAAATGTTTTTACAGAGAAGAAAATAGTTGGAGAAGAAAATATTAGACAGTTTGACAACCTGGTACAGCAGGGAAACAACAACAATCTTGATACATAATGCTGGAGATAGAGAGATGTGGAGAGACATGATCGCCTACGCCAGCCGGTTGGCATTGCACCTGAAGATGATAAGTCCAGCTTTAAATATGAGATTTCTTGTCAAAATATTGTACACCTATCTGTCTGTCTGTCTGTCTGTCTGTCTGTCTGTCTGTCTGTCTGTCTGTCTGTCTGTCTGTCTGTCTGTCTGTCTGTCTGTCTGTCTGTCTGTCTGTCTGTCTGTCTGTCTGTCTGTCTGTCTGTCTGTCTGTCTGTCTGTCTGTCTGTCTGTCTGTCTGTCTGTCTGTCTGTCTGTCTGTCTGTCTGTCTGTCTGTCTGTCTGTCTGTCTGTCTGTCTGTCTGTCTGTCTGTCTGTCTGTCTGTCTGTCTGTCTGTCTGTCTGTCTGTCTGTCTGTCTGTCTGTCTGTCTGTCTGTCTGTCTGTCTGTCTGTCTGTCTGTCTGTCTGTCTGTCTGTCTGTCTGTCTGTCTGTCTGTCTGTCTGTCTGTCTGTCTGTCTGTCTGTCTGTCTGTCTGTCTGTCTGTCTGTCTGTCTGTCTGTCTGTCTGTCTGTCTGTCTGTCTGTCTGTCTGTCTGTCTGTCTGTCTGTCTGTCTGTCTGTCTGTCTGTCTGTCTGTCTGTCTGTCTGTCTGTCTGTCTGTCTGTCTGTCTGTCTGTCTGTCTGTCTGTCTGTCTGTCTGTCTGTCTGTCTGTCTGTCTGTCTGTCTGTCTGTCTGTCTGTCTATCTATCTATCTATCTATCTATCTATCTATCTATCTATCTACCTATCTACCTACCTACCTACCTATCTACCTATCTACCTATCTATCTATCTATCTATCTATCTATCTATCTATCTATCTATCTATCTATCTATCTATCTATCTATCTATCTATCTATCTATCTATCTATCTATCTATCTATCTATCTATCTATCTATCTATCTATCTATCTATCTATCTATCTATCTATCTATCTATTCTATCTGTCTGTCTGTCTGTCTGTCTGTCTGTCTGTCTGTCTGTCTGTCTGTCTGTCTGTCTGTCTGTCTGTCTGTCTGTCTGTCTGTCTGTCTGTCTGTCTGTCTGTCTGTCTGTCTGTCTGTCTGTCTGTCTGTCTGTCTGTCTGTCTGTCTGTCTGTCTGTCTGTCTGTCTGTCTGTCTGTCTGTCTGTCTGTCTGTCTGTCTGTCTGTCTGTCTGTCTGTCTGTCTGTCTGTCTGTCTGTCTGTCTGTCTGTCTGTCTGTCTGTCTGTCTGTCTGTCTGTCTGTCTGTCTGTCTGTCTGTCTGTCTGTCTGTCTGTCTGTCTGTCTGTCTGTCTGTCTGTCTGTCTGTCTGTCTGTCTGTCTGTCTGTCTGTCTGTCTGTCTGTCTATCTATCTATCTATCTATCCCTATTTCCGTCTATCTGTCTATTCTTTTCTCTTTTTGTTGTAAGGCGTCGCAGGATTGAATGACAATCGGGTTACAGGCCATGACATGTTTGGTTGCTTTATGTGTAGTAACATTGTGAAGTATCAGCACGTTGGTAACTCCTTCAGTCCACCTTTTTCTTGGTCTTTCTCTATATCCTAGAGTTTCCATTTTTTATGTTCTGTTTTTGCCGCTGGCCAATAAGGGTTCAGTTTCATTAAATGTCCGAATAATTTAATCTCTATTTTTTTCTCAATATATTCGAGCACAGATGTTGTTCCAACAGTTCTTGTATTCTCTTTAGTCCTCACATTATCTTTTCTTGTTCTGTTTGCTGATTTTCTTTGACATCTCATTTCACACGTAGTAAGTTTTCTCTCTTGTTCCTGAATTACTGTCCATGTCTGACATTGATAACGCAATGTTGACTTCATGTCAATGGAAATACCACCAGATATCACCAGAATATAATAACAGACGGCTAGAGCAGTAAAGAAATACACAATAGATGTAGTAAAGCATACCAAGCCCTAGGGCAAATGACACCAATATCAGGAACAAATATGTAGATTTAAACACCACAATAACACTATTCAAAACGATTATTATGGCAATGTTCTGCTACCAATGCCAAACATGGACAATAACAGCACAAGACAAACGTAAACCTGTGACAACTGAAATGGCATGCTTACGCACAATCCTAGGAATATCGCTAAGAGACAGAGTGAGAAATGAAGACATTAGACAAAAACATTAGACACCGCCCCAATCTTGGAATACATTAAAAAACAACAGATCAAATGGTTTGCACACATCAGCAGACTACCACCGGACAGCTTACCACAGCAAGCTGTGCTACACAGATACAGTGTAATCAGACCTAAAGGCCGACCTCGACAGCGATGGACCACCAAAATAAAAGGGGCGACATATTCCACAATATACTCAACAAACATGCGGGCCATCTGCAGAGAACTCTTCTACCCATGAAAGGCAAAAAAGGGATTAGCGAATAGATAAATGGAAATTAATTTGATGATTTGATCAATATGATATTGAATATGATGTTCTAACACGTAAACACAAGTGACATCCACATATGGTTATAGCCTCGTTTTGATTTAACCAAAGTCAACTCTTGCCATACAGATTATTATTTTATGTCTTAATATTTCAGTCTAATAATCATTGAAATATGACCATTATTATTTTATAGACTTCAAATGTCATGAGTTCGCTACAACCCCAAATTTGCGATAGTCACAGGCACGGATATCACCAGATTGAGTAATGTCCGCGATTGCCAGATGGTTAGAATTGTTTATGGCCAAATTATTGGTAAAAATTGCCAAAATAAATGTCTTGGCCAATAGTTTTAAAAATGACCAATATAGCAAACATGCTAGCATACAATAAACAATATAGTAACCATGCTAGCATACAATAGCCAATATAGTAACCATGCTAGCATACAATAAACAATGTAGCAACTATGCTAGCATACAATAAACAATACAGCAACATGCTAGCATACAATACACAATATAGCAACTATGCTAGCATGCAATAAACAATATAGCAACCATGCTAGCATACAATAAACAATATAGCAACCATGCTAGCATACAATAAACATTATAGCAAACATGCTAGTATACAATAAACAATATAGCAACCATGCTAGCATACAATAAATAATATAGCAACCATGATATCATAAAATAAACAATATAGCAACCATGCTAGCATACAATAAACAATACAGCAACTATGCTAGCATACAATAAACAATATAGCAACTATGCTAGCATACAATAAAGAATATAAATGTATTCAACCAAGAAGAACTCAGGTCCGTGTTTGAATGGTGTTTTTTAAAGGTGCTTTTTTTAAGGTGCTTATTGAAAGGTGCTTTTTGAAAGGTGTTTTTGAAAGGTGTTTTTGAAAGGTGTTTTTGAAAGTAGTTTTTGAAAGGTGTTTTTGAAAGGTGTTTTTGAAAGGTGTTTTTCATTACTACGAATATGATTTAATCACAGCCGGTGTAGTTCCACCACGTTAAAGGATATAATCTGCTACATAGCAAACAACACATTGTCAGGGAGAGAAAGGGAGGGACAGAGAGAGGGAGAGAGAGAGGGAGACAGAGAGAGAGGGACAGAGAGAGGGAGAGAGAGGGAGACACAGAGAGAGGGACAGAGAGAGGGAGAGAGAGAGAGACAGAGAGCGGGAGAGGGAGGGAGACAGAGAGGGAAGGGCAGAGAGAGGGAGAGAGAGGGAGACAGAGAGAGAGGGAGAGAGAGGGTGAGAGAGGAAGAGAGAGGGACAGATAGAGAGGGACAGAGAGAGGGAGAGAGAGATAATGGGACCATCGTAAGAGCGATATACCTATTGATAGACATTCAGTCAGTCGGATGGGCCGGCATGAGGAGTGGGGCAGGTGGACAAGCTCAGCAAGACGGACTTACTGACGGCCTGACAGATAGACAAAGACATACAGAAAGACAGAGCCAGACAGACAGACCTGCAGGCAGAAGCAGACAGACAGACAGACTATACATACAGTGTTTGGCGGCATTATGTAGTTATATCGACTTTGTGGTCACATGTGACCCGCATTGATACCGCTAAATGGTTGCAGGCTTTTAACAAGAAAATTGCTAGCGTATCCTGTTCAGGACGTAGCCATCAACCCAGCATGTTTAGACTTTAGTCTTATTGAATATTCCTGTATACAAAATGGTGGAACATGCCTTAGAAATAATGCCAAGACCCGCTCTGAGTATGGTGGTTCTTCTCGTAGCTCTGCATAATTATGAGAGTTGAAATCTCCTTGCTTATTGACATAAAGTTCTAGAGATAGTCTCCATTGCTGCACACAGAAACAAGAGCCATCGATCCTGGGAGTCGTAATAAACAGTTAGAGCGGAAAATATTTCTGTGACAGCGAAGTATCTACTCGGATTTATTTTTAGATCTGGGTTGTGTTTTTTTGCAGTTGTCTGGTGTGCTGGCCACATTTATTTAGGCCATATTTATCTTAATTGGGATTTTTTAAAGGAAATCCTATGAATTACCCCGAAAATACTTGTAAATCCTTCCTACCATTAACCCATTATTTGACAAAAATCTAGTAAATCATCCCCACCCCCAACATTAACCATTGCTTTGCAAAATGTCATAAAAAGTGTAATGAAAACTATGGAATTGTGGGCAGGAAAATTGTGCAGGAAAATGGGTAATTTACATTTTTTTTGCAAGATATACTTGCTAATGTCCTAGCTTTACTTATACTTAATTATATAGTCTGGGGTTATCATAATTTTTTTTACAGGGCAATCTATAGTAATTTATAGTAGTAACACCGACAAGGAATTTCATGTACAGAAACATAACAATGACAGATGTGTAGACAGACCGTCTGACGGAGAAGTACGTATCCTACAAGTTGGCTGGCCGTGTTGTGATTACGAAGATCGCACCTGGCATACACTGCTTCTGTTGATAGAATAAATCAAGCCAGATAACAATTAATTACATTAGTTGTTGACAGAATAAATCATATCAGATAACAATTAACAACATTATAAAAAATGATTATGATAAAGATGAAATAATTTCTTTAGCCGTGAACCGGTAGGTTATCAGCCCATAGCCTGTCGGACAATAGAATAAGGTGTCATCAGTCGAGTAGGCCTAACCACTCAAACGTATAATGGTTGTTATCTCAAACGCATTGTTGTTTAAAGAGGGTTCATGGGTGCATGTTTAGTCCCTGAAGGCAGACATTCTAGTGTGTCAGTATCCCAGGAAGTGTATGCCATTACCTAAGAAGTCCAGGACAGTGGACTGTACAGAATACAGAACAATAAGTTTGATGAGTCACATAACTAAAATACTACTCAAGATAATACATGACAGAATTAAAAACAAGATAGACATATAGACATTGAAGTCTGGGAATAGCTGTTCGGGTTTTAGCAAAAACATAGACATCAGAGAAGCTATACTTGTTGTTTGTTTGTTTGACGAGAAACATAGACACCAGAGAAGCTATACTTGTTGTTTGTTTATTTGAGGAGAAACAAAGACACCAGAGAAGCTATACTTGTTGTTTGTTTGTATGAGGGGAAACATAGACACCAGAGAAGCTATACTTGGTGTTGGTTTATTTGAGGAGAAACAAAGACACCAGAGAAGCTATACTTGTTGTTTGTTTATTTGAGGAGAAACAAAGACACCAGAGAAGCTATACTTGTTGTTTGTTTGTATGAGGGGAAACATAGACACCATAGAAGCTATACTTGTTGTTTGTTTGTATGAGGGGAAACATAGACACCAGAGAAGCTATACTTGGTGTTGGTTTATTTGAGGAGAAACAAAGACACCAGAGAAGCTATACTTGTTTGTTTATTTGAGGAGAAACAAAGACACCAGAGAAGCTATACTTGTTGTTTGTTTGTATGAGGGGAAACATAGACACCAGAGAAGCTATACTTGTTGTTTGTTTGTATGAGGGGAAACATAGACACCAGAGAAGCTATACTTGGTGTTGGTTTATTTGAGGAGAAACAAAGACAGAAGAGAAGCTATACTTGGTATTTGTTTGTATGAGGGAGAAACAAAGACAGAAGAGAAGCTATACTTGGTATTTGTTTGTATGAGAACCTGGGATTTACGAACGATTAGCTCTTATTTCCTATGTGCAGTGGGGAGGTTTATCAGAGTTTTCTTTCATAAGCAGGAGGCTTCAGCTTTTAAAGGGTTCAAAAGTCGTTGAAAGTCGTTTAAAAGTCGTTCAAACGAAGCGGCACGCCGCCTGCCGAGAGTACCACTCATAGCACGTAACTCCGTAGCTTCAAGCAAAAATCCGTAAGGATCTCCGAAAAAATCCACCGTAAACAAGACGAACAGCTTAACCACTACGCCAGGGAGATCCCACACTAGGTTTCAGCTTAGCGCAATGCCTACTATAGTATCCTTCAACTCAGAAGGGGGGTACGTGTCGCAACTAGCTGATAGTTTACTTGGATCCCCCTTTGTTTGTCTTTCCTCCGACGAGGCACTTCGCAGCCAACGATCTATTCCACTTGTGGGAACACCACTCCGTTACCTCTCCGTGTCCCTAAGTCCTAGACTCAATTTCTTCTGTATGAACCGTGTTGGCAACGTCGACGTCGAATTACACTCAGAGTTGACATACCTTCCTAGACGAGGTGCTGCTTTGCCAAACACGTTGTGGGGTCTAAGATTAGAGTTGTGAATTTCTCACCACTCGCCTCGTCCACTTGTGATGGACCTTCAATCCATCGCCAGACGCAGCCTATGTTTTTTTACCCTTCGCCATTGCGCATACCACCTAAAGCCGTGGGTAGATTATGACTATCACCTCGGAGGAGCAGTGGGCCCTTCGGTACTGAATAAAATAGTTTCTCTGTATGCGAAGTATTGGGCACCGGCGACATTCGAGTTAGGCTGGGTTTTCAGTGTCTTCAATTACAAGAACATACTCCCCCTCTACTTTGCCCAGAATTCGAGTCTCAAAACTGCTGCAGTCAGAATTTTGAACGATGTGCTTCCCGACATTTGTTCAGTGGCTGTCCTGTGTGCGATGGGGAGTTGTATTCAAAGTTTATTTCCATATCCATGAGTGCATGTATACGCGTTGGCGTATGCTATACTTGAGCAATGACTGCTACTTTGATGAGAATACTTGAGCCAACTAGTTCATCACTGTCCAAGTCTGTACCAACTAGTTCATCATTCTCCAAGTCTGTACCAACTAATTCATCATTCTCCAAGTCTGTACCAACTAATTCATCATTCTTCAAGTCTGTACCAACTAATTCATCATTCTTCAAGTATGTACCAACTAATTCATCATTCTTCAAGTCTGTACCAACTAATTCATCATTCTTCAAGTCTGTACCAACTAATTCATCATTCTTCAAGTCTGTACCAACAAATTCATCATTCTTCAAGTCTGTACCAACTAATTCATCATTCTTCATGTCTGTACCAACTAATTCATCATTCTCCAAGTCTGTACCAACTAATTCATCATTCTCCAAGTCTGTACCAACTAATTCATCATTCTTCAAGTCTGTACCAACTAATTCATCATTCTTCAAGTCTGTACCAACTAATGCATCATTCTTCAAGTCTGTACCAACTAATTCATCATTCTCAAAGTCTGTACCAACTAGTTCAATCATTCTTCAAGTCTGTACCAACTAATTCATCATTCTCCAAGTCTGTACCAACTAGTTCATCATTCTCCAAGTTGTACCAACTAATTCATCATTCTCCAAGTCTGTACCAACTAGTTCATCATTCTCCAAGTCTGTACCAACTAGTTCAATCATTCTTCAAGTCTGTACCAACTAATTCATAATTGTTCAAGTCACATCTGTCGATGCATATGCAGTGATGACACACCTGGAATTTCTTGTCATTTAGGAGTTTGCCACACAAGTAACGAAGATATAATGTTCAGTGGTCTGCATCTCTCAGGGACCATTTGAGACAAGACACAAGTAACATATCAAGACAAGACATGGAATGACAATGAAACAAGAAAAAAGTGACATATTGTCAACCCATCCCATAACTTTCATAATAGCCTCCAACGACACGCATGGAAATAATAATTATTTGGATCCTGCACTAGATGTTCAGGCGCAGGTTGTCACACTGGCAATGTGAACTAGAAATTCAGGCCGAGGTTTTCACACTGGCGATGTGAACTAGAAATTCCAAGACCAAAGAAGATAGCCATATTCACAGATTGCAGATCCCTACTGGAATAATCCAGAGCAACAGAAACGATAGCCTTCTGCACATCAGATATGAGCTAAGATAGATCCAAAAATCATCAGCTATTGCCCTTCATTCAGTGGATACCATCACATTGTGGAATAATGGGAAATGAGAAAGCGGATAATCTGTCAAAGGCAGGAAGCGAAATGGAGCAACACAGACAGACACCCACTGTCTTACAGAGAAGCAAAAACAATAATCCACAACACATACACAGCGAAGTGGAAGAAAGAAATGGAAGGGGAATACGAATATGATGCAATTCATCTCCTCCAGAGATATCAACAGACCACAATATTTCGCCTTAGAACAGGCCACTGCAGACTGTTGGGTCACCTTTACCAATTGAGGATCTCATACACAGATGAATGTCCATGTAGATCCGGAACCCAGACCCCGGAACATATACTTCAGGACTGTCCAACATACAAAGAGCAGAGACAGCAGACCTGGTCAGAGCATACAGACTTGAATCAAAAGCTATGGGGCAACCGCTCTGAGCTGGAGAAGACAGTGGACTTCGTCTTGACGACAGGCCTGACGGTATAGCATGACCACAGATGCTGAACGCAGAAGAAGAACTAGAAATTCAGGCTGAGGTTGTCACACTGGCGATATGAACAAAAACTTCCGTGAGTCGACATTTGAAAAGTAAACAAAATCTTGTATTAGTCGACATTTGAACACAGACTTCTGTTAGTTGACAATTGAAGAATAAATTGTTAGTTGACATTTGAACAAAGACTTCTGTTAGTTGACATTTGAACAAAGACTTCTGTTAGTTGACATTTGAACAAAGACTTCTGTTAGTTGACATTTGAACAAAGACTTCTGTTAGTTGACATTTGAACAAAGACTTCTGTTAGTTGACATTTGAACAAAGACTTCTGTTAGTTGACATTTGAACAAAGACTTCTGTTAGTTGACATTTGAACAAAGACTTCTGTTAGTTGACATTTGAACAAAGAGTGATATTAGTTGACATGTGAACAAAGACTCCTCATAGTCGACATTTGAAAACAAAATTATGTTAGTTGACATGTGAACAAAGAGTGATATTAGTTGACATGTGAACAAAGAGTGATATTAGTTGACATGTGAACAAAGACTCCTCATAGTCGACATTTGAACACAAAATTATGTTAGTTGACATGTGAACAAAGAGTGATATTAGTTGACATGTGAACAAAGAGTGATATTAGTTGACATGTGAACAAAGACTCCTCATAGTCGACATTTGAACACAAAATTATGTTAGTTGACATGTGAACAAAGAGTGATATTAGTTGACATGTGAACAAAGAGTGATATTAGTTGACATGTGAACAAAGACTCCTCATAGTCGACATTTGAACACAAAATTATGTTAGTTGACATGTGAACAAAGAGTGATATTAGTTGACATGTGAACAAAGAGTGATATTAGTTGACATGTGAACAAAGACTCCTCATAGTCGACATTTGAACACAAATTTATGTTAGTTGACATGTGAACAAAGAGTGATATTAGTTGACATGTGAACAAAGACTCCTCATAGTCGACATTTGAACACAAAATTATGTTAGTTGACATGTGAACAAAGACTTCTGATAGTTGACATGTGAACAAAGACTTCTGATAGTTGACATGTGAACAAAGACTTCTGATAGTTGACATGTGAACAAAGACTCCTCATAGTCGACATTTGAACACAAAATTATGTTAGTTGACATGTGAACAAAGACTTCTGATAGTTGACATGTGAACTGAGAGTGATGCTGTTTATTTGAATGAAATATGTTGCTATATTTTTTGTGCCTTTCTGTTATGCTTGTAAAGGTAGTCATACTTGTAAAGGTAGTTTGTATAAGTCTGTCTGTGTCATGTTTGTATAAGTCTGTCTGTGTCATGTTTGTATAAGTCTGTCTGTGTCATGTTTGTATAAGTCTGTCTGTGTCATGTTTGTATAAGTCTGTCTGTGTCATGTTTGTATAAATCTGTCTGTGTCATGTTTGTAGACATGTGTCTGTGCCATGTTTTGTATAGGTTTGCGTGTCATGTTTGTAGACGTGTGTCTGTGTCATGTTTGTATAAGTCTGTCTGTGTCATGTTTGTATAAGTCTGTCTGTGCAATGTTTGTAGGCGTGTGTCTGTGCCATGTGTGTATAGGTTTACGTGTCATGTTTGTAGACGATTGTGTTTGTCATGTGTTTAAATGACGGTGTCGAGAATCGAACTGTTACCTTCATGTTTGGACACATTGGACGTCTTGTCCTGGTGTTCATGCACGTGGTCAGTCTGACGTGGACGATCTGGCTTCTCATCAATGGTCACGTGAATGTGCACGTGCGTGCTGTAACCTCGACCTTGTCTAAAGCTCTCTCCTCGTCTGTGGTCGTGACCTTTGCGCGGACTGTGACCGTGACCTCCATGTCTGCTGCCGTGTCTATGTGAATCATTTTTCAGTTTATCCCTGTAATCTGTATCGACGTGAGCATCTCCTGCACGACTATTGTGGTGGCTTTTATGACTATTGTGATGGCTTTTAGGGCTTTTATGATGGCTTTCATGACTGTTGTGGTGTCTTTTAGGACTGTTATGGTGGCTTTTAGTACTGTGGTGGTGACTCTTATGACTGTTGTGGTGGCTTTTATGACTGTGGTGGTGGTGTTTATGACTTGGAGCTCCTTGGCTAACACTGTCGTTCCCGTGAGCTTGACTATCGTGGCTATGGCTGTGACGACTGACGCTGGTATTTCTGTGTGTATGACTCTTGACCGATCGCTGACCGTGATTGTGTTTAGAACCATGCAAGCTTTTGCCGTCACTGCTGTCCTTACTCTTTCCCTGGTCATTTTCGTTTTCTGAGTTATATTCTGAAGGACATAAAACAAAGTAATTCTATTTCTGAGTTATATTCTGAAGGACATAAAACAAAGTAATTATATTTCTGAGTTATATTCTGAAGGACATAAAACAAAGTAATTCTATTTCTGAGTTAATATTCTGAAGGACATAAAACAAAGTAATTCTATTTCTGAGTTATATTCTGAAGGACATAAAACAAAGTAATTCTATTTCTGAGTTATATTCTGAAGGACATAAAACAAAGTAATTCTATTTCTGAGTTATATTCTGAAGGACATAAAACAAAGTAATTCTATTTCTGAGTTATATTCTGAAGGACATAAAACAAAGTAATTTTATTTCTGATTTATATTCTGAAGGACATAAAACAAAGTAATTCTATTTCTGAGTTATATCCTGAAGGACATAAAACAAAGTAATTCTATTTCTGAGTTATATTCTGAAGGACATAAAACAAAGTAATTCTATTTCTGAGTTATATTCTGAAGGACATAAAACAAAGTAATTCTATTTCTGAGTTATATTCTGAAGGACATAAAACAAAGTAATTCTATTTCTGAGTTATATTCTGAAGGACATAAAACAAAGTAATTCTATTTCTGAGTTATATTCTGAAGGACATAAAACAAAGTAATTCTATTTCTGAGTTATATTCTGAAGGACATAAAACAAAGTAATTCTATTTCTGAGTTATATTCTGAAGGACATAAAACAAAGTAATTCTATTTCTGAGTTATATTCTGAAGGACATAAAACAAAGTAATCATTATTGAGAATGAGTGACGAAAAACTAGTCGGAAAAGTACATGCGCATACTAACAGGTGGTAACAGGTGGTAACAGGTGGTAACAGGTGGTAACAGGTAGGTTGGTAAATACATAGTAATAGATAAGCAGGTAGATAGATGTACATATAGACAAACGGTTTTCACATAAATATGGTTTGATAGATGGATAGATGGTTTGTAAGATGCATAGATAGTTTGATAATGGATAAATGGTTTGATAGATAGATAAATTGTTTGACAGGTGGATAGATGGTTTGACAGATGGATATATGGTTTTCCGATGCATAGATGGTTTGACATATGGATGACATATGGGCCGTAAAGGACTTTCAACTCTGAGAGTGATGGCAGCGGCTGACACTAAACAACCACAACTCGTAATCTTATACGAAGCTCTTGTCCTCCCTGTCATTGAATATGCAGGCGCTACTATCGCCGCCAGTCACACACAGATTGAGAGGCTGGAGAGGATTCAAAACGAAGCGATGTGGATCATTCTTGGATACACACGGGACACACCCTGTGTGGCTATGAGATTTCTCCTTGATTTTCTGTGTGGCTATGAGATTTCTCCTTGATTTTCTGTGTGGCTATGAGATTTCTCCTTGATTTTCTGTGTGGCTATGAGATTTCTCCTTGATTTTCTGTGTGGCTATGAGATTTCTCCTTGATTTTCTGTGTGGCTATGAGATTTCTCCTTGATTTTCTGAGAATATTCTATAGAATTGATATGTGGCGTGCCAGTGCATACCTTAGAGTGAGTTCTGACATAGACCACCCACTACACAGCGAGCTCCCACGTGTGAAGGGAAGCAGGCTCAAGAGAGGCAAATCGTTGATGGGTCGGGCCGTGGATACGGTTCAACAAATCTGCGCCCCAGAAGACATAAAACCTGGCGAGGAATGTATACCTACTCCTACGGTCTTTCAAGAGGCAGTCAAGACCGTTATTACACTCACTAGAGAGTGCAGGGAACTCAGCCCCGTGAGCGTGGAAGCTGAGGTCAAGGCACTAATCTGCGAGAATACCGATGACACAGATGTTATGATTTACACAGATGGGTCGGTCATCCATCACCACCGATGTGCATGGGCCTTTACTGCCAGATCAAAAGGAAGAACAGTATATGAAGCCAGTGGCGCCTTCACCACAACAACAAGCAGCCTAACAATGGGAACAGCCTAACAACGCAGGAACTTAACTGGCTAGAATCGCAAGCCTATTCCCATGCATGCATACTAAGTGATGCATACTAAGACATGGCGAGCCGCGTTAGCGCAGTGGTTAGCGCACTGGCTTCGCATATGAGTGGTCCTGGGTTCATTCCCCAGTTGAGGCGGAAATGTTTCTCAGATCGCAACGGCTCCCAGGTCGACCCAGCCTTAAATGGGTACCGGATTAATCCGGGAAGTAAAGACTGCGAGGGAGAGGAGATGGTTACCGCCCTCATTTGCAGAGCCTGTGAAATGTGAGGTCGCTAACATCTCACACCCCTACAGCATTAATAAATGCTATGGGTTACTTTACTTTTTACTTATACTAAGTGACTCTCTGAATATGATTCAGAAAGTCAAAACAGGTGACGTACGTAGGAAATGGGTGGAGTCATTTGAGAGAGTAGAAATGCAGGCATCACTACGAAGACTCACGCTTATTTTTGTCCCCGAACACGCGGGCATGGAGGGAAACGAACGAGCCGACCAATTAGCTAGCCTCGCCACCATAACAGACGTTCAGCCTATGGACCGAGCAGACATACTCATTGCTCTTTGTGAGTCCTCACGATCAGAGGATTTTGAGATGAATGAGCATGAGTCAATATCGAGAATAAGAGAATTGAGAGTGAGGATGGGCGTGGCCCGTAGAGAACCCCTGACAAAGATTTCAAAATGAGCAGTGAAGCAACATAGAACCGGAACTATCAGCCATTTTACCCTGAGAGATTTACTGAAGTGGGGATCTGAGAACCCATGGATGTGTCTGGTGTTTGCGAAGAGGATAATCAACATACCTAATACCTAATACACATGGATACATAGAGGGTTTAATAGATGAGTAGATAGATGGATACATAGATAGAAGGATGGGTGCATAGAGAGTTCAATAGATGAGTAGATAGAGAGAATGATGGTTTCATAGATGGTTTGATAGATGGATACATAGATAGAAGGATGGTTGCATATATGGTTTGACAAATAGATAGATGGAATGACAGATGGATGGATGGAGAGAATGATGGATGAATTGATGGTTTAATAGATGGATAGATGGTGTGATAGATGGATAGATGGTTTGATGGATCGATAGATAGATGGGTGGTTTGATAGATAAATAGTTAGAAGGATGGATAATTGTATAGATGACTTGATAGATCGATAGATAGATGGGTGGTTTGATAGATAAATAGTTAGAAGGATAGATAAATGTATAGATGGCTTGATAGATCGATAAAAATGAATACATTGATGCATAGATGGTTTATAAATATATAACTAGAATTATGAATAAATGGATGCATACATGGTTTGACAGATGGATGCATACATGGTTTGACAGATGGATGCATACATGGTTTGACAGATGGATGCATACATGGTTTGACAGATGGATGCATACATGGTTTGACAGATGGATGCATACATGGTTTGACAGATGGATGCATACATGGTTTGACAGATGGATGCATACATGGTTTGACAGATGGATGCATACATGGTTTGACAGATGGATGCATACATGGTTTGACAGATGGATGCATACATGGTTTGACAGATGGATGCATACATGGTTTGACAGATGGATGCATACATGGTATGACAGATGGATGCATACATGGTTTGACAGATGGATGCATACATGGTATGACAGATGGATAGGTAAAGAGATAGATCCATAGGTTATTTGACAATTGACATAGAAGGATAGATAAATGATGAGATATATTGATTACTGGTATCAATATTCATTTGATTGATGCATTATTTGATTTACTATACAATTAATTGTTTCACTAATGAATTGTTTGATTGGTGAATCGATTAATTACTTGATTGAATAATACATTGCTACATTGGTGCATTGCTACAATGCCATATTGCTACAATTGTAACATACACAGTAAAAAGTAAGCAATAATAAATTAACAACAGGTCAAATTTGTAACAGGTTAACGAAGTTTGGCTAATTTCTGGTAATATACATAATAGCACACACAAATCGACGTTTCTACCAAAAGGCTTCTATCAAGAACGCATTCACAACATAATACGACGATTAAGAACGACTCTAGTCGAATTGACATGACAGATCTAAATATAGGTATTATTACGTTATCAAGTTTGATTTTACCTCCATGACAACGGCCTCTACAACCATGGTGACCGCTGTGACGAGGGGACGACACGTGACCTCCGTGTACGTGGATATGTACTGGTTGAGATATGGCCTTGACCTGTGCCCAAAGTGAAGTTACATTCTGTTCTATCTGTTGCAAAGATTCTGTTTTAGAAATTGATAATTTGGATGTCAATCTGTTTGAGAGATAACTTGCATGTCATGATATCTTGCATGTCATGATAACTAATGATAGTACTAGGTATTAGTTAATTAATTATCCACCTCGTACACCGGGCACATCTATAGCTGCTCAGATCTCCGCTTCAGTAAATCTCTCAGGGTATAACAGCTGATAGTTCCGGTTCTATGTTGGTTCACTGCTGTTTTTGAAATCTTTGTCAGATGTTCTCTACAGGCCACGTCCATCTTCACTCCCAATTCGCACATTTTCTCGACATTGAGTTATGCTCATGCATCTCAAAATTCTCTGATTGTGAGGACTCAGGAAGAGCAATGACTATGTCCGCGCGATCCATAGGTTGACCATCTGTTATGGTGGCGAGGCTAGCGTCCGTTCTATCCGTTCGCGAGGTTATTTGTCGGTCCATTCGTTTTCCCCCACGCCCGCGTGTCCAGGGCAAATATAAGGGTTAGTTTCCGTAGCAATGCCCGCATTTTGGCTCTCTCCAATGACTCCACACATCACCTACGTACATAACCTGTTTTGACTTTCTGAGTCATATTCATTGAGTCACTTAGTATGCAGGCGTGGGAATAGGTTTACATGGGAATAGGCTTACGATTCCAGGCAGATACGTGCTTGTGTTACGGCACATATTTCCATTGTCAGACCTACTTGTTGTTGTGGTAAAGCCACCATTGTCAGACTACTTGTTGTTGTGGTAAAGGCACTATTATCAGGCTACTTGTTGTTGTGGTAAAGCCACCATTGTCAGACTACTTGTTGTTGAGGTAAAGACACCACTGTCATACTACTTGTTGTTGTGGTAAAGCCACCATTGTCAGACTACTTGTTGTTGTGGTAAAGCCAACATTGTCAGACTACTTTTTGTTGTGGTAAAGCCACCATTGTCAGACTACTTTTTGTTGTGGTAAAGCCACCATTGTCTTGTCAGACTACTTTTTGTTGTGGTAAAGGCACTATTGGCTTCGTGTTCTGTTCTTCCATGAAATCTGGTAGTAAAGGCCCATGCACATCGGTGGAGACGGATGACCGACCCATCCGTGTAAATCACAACATCTATGTCATCGGTATTCTCGCAAATATTCCTCCATACAGTCAAATGAAGAAATATATCTGCATACAGTAAAAGAGTAACACCTCACACACAACCACTCTACCTAAAAAAATGAAAAAGAATCCTACATACATATAGCTGAGATATTTCGTATCGGAAAAATAATGGCTTACCTGATTTGTCAGATGCACGTGGTAAACAGTTTGATTGACCGTAAGGACTATCCCGATGGCGTGGCTCTACGATATCCTGGTCTTGTTTGACGTCTGCCTTGATCTGCTCAACCTGTACTTGCAGAATATCCTCAGTGATCACTGGCACATCTTGAGAACTAGGTGCAACAACTTTTTTGCCCGTTTTTACCTTTCCTGTCCGATTTTGTGCATGTCTGAATTTAGGATGAATATCTTTCGAAGAATCAATTTTATTCGATTTTGTAGATTTCTCTTTGGAATTCTTATCAGTAGGGGACCGTTTGCTTTTCTTAGATTTATTACTGTAGCACGCAGTGAATGATAGGATACAGATAATAATCAGGATGAATAATAGCTTCCTCCACGGGGTCTTCATGGCTGCTGGTCAGCTTCCAACTTGAGAACCAACCTTATATATATACATGAAATATATATATATAAAATCAGTAGCACTAACAAATATATGTATTGTTGAGATCAAATAATCGTGAGCAGTTGTGAAACGTCAAAATGAATAAAATAAAACGTGAAATTTAAACAATTACTAGTCGTGGTGAAAACATGACGTGACACGACACAATTATAACGTGACATACGCTATAACGTGACATTCTAACGATAACGTGACATATTCTAACTATAACATGTCATGCTCCCGCTAAAACGTGACATATTCTAGTTATACAGTGACACATTCTTGAATATAACGGGAAATATCCTAGTTACAACGTGACATATTCTAACATATAATGTGACATATCCTAGCTATAATGTGACATATTTAACATATAATGTATGATATATCATAACTATCAGGGATCGCATCATCAGTATCAGAATACAATCACACAAGAGAAACATGACAATTATAACAAGAGAAACATGACAATTATAACAAGAGAAACATGACAATTATAACAAGAGAAACATGCCAATTATAACAAGAGAAACATGACAATTATAACAAGAGAAACATGGCAATTATAACAAGAGAAACATGACAATTATACAGGATTACCAACTTCAACAGCAGAAATTCAAGAAATAGATGCATTTTATGATCCAGTTACAGGCAATAATTGATAAAACGAACAAGTACGACATATTGATAAGTGTAGACGATTTTAATGCCAAAGTTGGAGAAAGTAGATTAGTACACAAGCTCAAGGTGAAAGGAAGTTTTTGGTTTGGTAGAAAGAAACGATCAAGGGGAAACACTAATTCAATTGTGCTTAGAAAATAATTCAGTCATGACAAACACGCTGTTTACACAACACCCTAGGAAATCATATACCTGGAGGTCCCCAGATGGTATAACGAAAAATCAAAAATCTATATAATCATTCAGCACAGATGGAAATCCAACATCTCAGCATGTAACACAAACCCAGTGGCAGGTTACACATACCCAGTGGCAGGTTACACAAACCCAGTGGCAGGTTACACAAACCCAGTGGCAGGTTACACATACCCAGTGGCAGGTTACACATACCCAGTGGCAGGTTACACAAACCCAGTGGCAGGTTACACATACCCATGGGCAGGTTACACATACCCAGGGGCAGGTTACACATACCCAGTGGCAGGTTACACATACCCAGGGGCAGGTTACACATACCCAGGGGCAGGTTACACATACCCAGTGGCAGGTTACACATACCCAGGGGCGGTTACACATACCCAGTGGCAGGTTACACATACCCAGGGTCAGGTTACACATACCCAGGGGCAAATTACACATACCCAGGGGCAGACTGAAAAATGACCACGAACTATTAGTAGCTAAATTAAAAAATAAAAAACTTAAAATTGTCAGAGGTAAAGCTACTGTCAAATTAGACTGCTCAAAATTTCCATCAGAATACAGCATAGAAATTACAAACAGATGGAAGCCTTATTAGAGGAACAATAGAGATAACTAGTGGGAGAGTTCACCAACAAGATTAAAGAGATTTGCATACAGGGTACGCAAAAAATACATACCCGAGAAAACAAAGACGAGACAAACATATATAACGGACACTGCCGTGATGCTAGTGGGAAAAAAAGTAGGAAAGTTAAGCCTAACAACAATAACAACGACCCCATGCATAGTACCGACAACTGATAAAGGAAATAAAAAGACAAATAAGAAAGGATAAACAACAATTTATCAAGGACTCCTGCAAAAACATAGAGGACGTGTACGAAGAAGGAAAAAATGAAAGCCATGTTTCAGCAAATATCACAAAAAGCAAAACATATAAAACATCTATGCGAGTCATCAAAGACAAATCAGGAAACACCCTTACAGAGCAATGTGATATTCTAGAATGGTGCAAAGAATACTATAAAAAGATGCATTCAGAGCCACCCCAAAACGACCTAGGGAACCAAATAAACACAGATAGAAATACACAAGAGCCAGAGATTACAATAGAAGATATTAGATCAGCAATCCACAGTTTGAAGAGAGGACAAGCAGCAGGTTGTGACGACATAACAGCTGAAATGATTCAAGCCAGAGGCGAAAACAGCGTAAATATCTTTTATCAGCTATGCAATAAGATCTGGAGAACAGAAACTTGGCTAAGGGACTGGAAACGTTCAGTATACATACCAATACCCAAAAGCTGTGATATGCAAATATGTTCCAATTATAGAACAATCGCATTGATCAGCCAAGCCAGTAAAATATTTCTGCACATTATAATGAAAAGAATACATAACAAGATGGAGGACGAGATCCATGAAGCGCCAGCAGGTTTCAGAACTGGCAGAGGCACGAGAGATCATATATTTAACATGAGGACGATCATAGAGAAATGTAGAGAGTTTAACATCGAATTACATGCATGCTTCATAGACTATACCAAAGCATTCGACTGTGTCAATCACCATCAATTATGGGAAATAATGAACGATTTCCCCTAAAAAATTACACTACTAATAGCAGAGCTGTATAAAGACCAAGATGCAGCGGTAAAAGTGGAGGGTGCATGGGCGGAGTGGTTCACTGTACTGGAAGGAGTAAGACAAGGCTGTACCTTGTCTCCATACGTGTTTAACATCTATGCGGAAAATTGAATGAGAAACGTAAGACATGAAACAATGAAGTCTGATTTCAGACTCAGAAATATAGGAGGGCTGCAGATATCAGAAACTAGATATGCAGACGACACATTGCTATTAACAACAAACAAACGAACACGTCCTACGACCTACTGAACATAATTATGCCAACCCAAAAGTTCAGCGAACAGCAAAACTTGTTTTTAAATATGAAAAAGACAAAAATTAATGGCAACTGACAAATCTAAATCTAGACCCAAAATTAATATTGAGAACTGCAATTTAGAAGAAGTGACATATTTTGATTAAGAACTAATATAAACAATGCGGGGGACTGCGCAGTTGAGAGAAGAACAACAATGGCGCTGGCAAAACTAAAATAGCTAAATAAACTATGCAGGTACTTACATAAGAACCATGTTGTGTTTAATATGAACATGTGCATTTCCTGTGGCGACATATGGATGCGAATCATGGGCACTAAATAAAACAGTGGCTAAGAAAACAACATTTAAATTAAAGTGCTATAGAATAGTTCTGAGAATACCACGGACAGCAAGGAAAACAAACCAGGAGGTGTTAAGAACAATTAACGTCCAGGAAAAGGCTGGCTTCTGAACACCATATTAAAGAAAAAGCTAGTTTTTTTCGGTCACACTAAGAGACATGACGGCATGGAGAGAGTGTTACTGGAGGGGATGATAGAAGGCAACAGGGACAAGGACTTATAACCCGTAACTGCCATCTCCTAATTTGATTACGAGACCCAGATCAGGGATAAAGTATTCCTCTCCATTGCACAATGCCCAGACTAAAATATAGACACCATTGGGTTGCGCGTGAAACATCGTCCATCTTTTTAATACCAATACATTTGTAACAAGGCAAGCTGCCGGATTAACAGAGCTGTGATATATATTTCCACCTGTAAGTCAAAGTAATCTGTACTAAGTTCAATTAACCCGTGACATAAAGTCAACTAATCAGTGACATAAAGTCAACTAATCTGTGACATAAAGTCAACTAATCCGTGACATAAAGTCAACTAATCCGTGACATAAAGTCAACTAATCCGTGACATAAAGTCAACTAATCCGTGACATAATGTCAATTAACCCAAGACGTAATGTCAAATAATCCGTGACGTAATATCAACTAATCCGTGACATAATGTCATTTCACCCATGACATAATATCAAATAATCCGTGAAATTATCATTATCAAGTGCCATGCCGGTTGGCGTAGGTGATCATGGTTCTCCACAGCTCTCTGCCTACAGTATTATGTATCAAGATCGTTGTTGTTTCCCTTCCGTGCCAGGTTGAACGTATGCCACGGATTAGTTGAAATTATGTTCATCATCATCATCATCAAGTGCCGTCTCCGCAACGAAGGTTGGCTGCAACGTATCTCCAACATCTCCTGTCTCTTGTCTTGGTGGTGCACTCTGCTAGACTGTAACCTGTCCATCGTGTAATGTTACTCTCCCACTTGTATCTCTGCCTACCTCTTGTTCGCTTCCCTTTGACTTTACCTTCAAGTAAGGTCTTCAATAGGGTGTCATGTCTTTTAATGTGTCCAAAGTATTTTATTTGCCTGATCTTTATTTCTCTTAGTAGTTCTTTCTTCATATTAAGTGTCTTTAGCACTTCTTTATTTGTTTTCTTCTCTTTCCATGATGTTCTCCCTATTCTTCTATATACCCACATTTCAAAGGCATCAATTTTGTCTTCTAATTGTTTATTTAGTGTCCATGTTTCTGAGCCATACATTAATATGGAATAGATGTAGCATTTTATAATTCTCATTTTTAACTTGTTTGTAATTTGTTTAGATATTAATAATTTCCTCATGTCATTGAAGGTACTTTTAGCCATTCCTATTCTCCTTTTAACTTCTGTTTCACATCTGCCACCATTTGTGACTATGTGTCCAAGATATTGATACTGTTTTACTTGTTGTAGTTTCTCTCCATGTATGTTTATGTTTACCTCCTGTTCTTCTGTGTCTTTGCTGATTATCATGGTTTTTGTTTTTTGAATGTTTATATCCAGTCCATATTCATTACTTGATTTATTGACTTGATCTATTAGTCTTTGTAGTTCATGTTCACTTTCTGCTAAAAGAACAGTGTCATCTGCATATCTAATGTTGTTTATTATTTTCCCATTGATCTTGAGTCCTGGTATTTCTTCTATATTTTTAAAGATATTCTCTGTGTAGATATTAAATAGGCTTGGTGATAAAATGCATCCTTGTCTTACCCCTCTTCTTATTTCTATGTATGGAGAGTAGCTGTTTTCACACCTTATTGATGCAGTTTGTTCCCAATATATATTTCTAATCAGTCTGATGTCTTTTCCATCTATGCCTATTTCTTGAAGACATTTGATTAATTTTTCGTGTTGGACTCTGTCAAAGGCCTTGCTGTAGTCTATGAAGCAAATATAGATACTTTTTTGGACTTCTATATATTTATCTATCACTAGCCGGATACTCAGTATAGCTTTTCTGGTTCCTTTGTTTTTCCTAAAACCGAATTGTTCTTCACCGACCTCCATGTCTATCTTGTTCTTAATTCTTTCATGTATTATCTTGAGAAGTATTTTAGTTATATGGCTCATTAGACTTATTGTTCTATATTCTGTACAGTCCACAGCCCTGGGCTTCTTAGGTAGTGGTATGAATATTGATGATATTAGGTCTTTAGGTATATGACCTGTTTCGTATATGTCATTGCAAATTTCTGTGATATTATCTACACCAAATTCATTTGAAATTATGTTACGGGTTAATTAATAAAAATAATATTTTCTCACGTTGTCACCCTCTTTCTCTATTGCCTTCAATCTTGCATGTTGTGACTATGTTCTCCAAACCTGCCTGTCATGAAGGGGCCAATAAATGAAGATATGCATTTGTCTTATATTATTGATTAAAGTCTGTTTCGTATTTCACTCTTTCAACACTTCCACAATAGTTTCTCTGCCAGTCCATGGTATTCTCAGCATTCTTCTATAGAACCACATCTCTATTGCCTCTAATTTCCCACTTTCCAGTTTGTTTATTGTCCAAGACTCGCACCCATATGTTAGTATAGGGGTTATATAGCACTGTAGAACTCTCTTTCTCACCTCTAATGACAAGGTCATATTACACAGTATATTTTTCATTTTTCTAAATATTGTTTTTGCCTGTCCTATTCTGCTTCTTATTACTGTTGAACTTCTTCCATCTGCTGTAATCATTGTACCTAAATATTTGAATTGGTGGACCTGTTTTAATACTATATCATTCACTATGATCTTGCAAGTTGTGGTATTTTGTTTCTTTGAAATAACCATTACTCCTGTTTTCTTGATATTTAGGAAGAGACCCTTCTCTTTACATTCTGTGACTACTACATTAATTAATTCTTGAAGGTCTTCCTCACTTTTTGCAATCAGAACAGTGTCATCCGCATATCTCAAATTATGTATGTTATGTCCTCCCACTGATATTCCTGGGATATTTACTACTGCACGCAATATGTTTTCACTGTATAGAGAGAACAGGTCTGGTGAAAATACACAGCCCTGTAACTCCTTATTTTATTTGTTGAAAAAGGCCTTATTGATTTCCTACTCTTATTGCTGCTGCTTATTGCCAGTATATGTTCTGGATGATTCTTAAATCCTTGTTGTGGATGTTCAAATTCATGTGTATAACTTCACTGTGTTTAACTTTATCAAATGCTTTTGTGTAGTCTATAAAACAGAGGTACAGATATGTGTTTACCTCTATAGACCTCTAAATTAGTGTTCACAAAATATATACATAGCATTGTTGGTACCTTAGTTTTCTATAAAACCACTTTTTTCTGGACTTATTTCTGTTTTTATTTTGTTTATCACTCTCTTCATGATGATTCTGAGACGTATTTTGGTTATTTGGCTCATGCGGCTGATTGTACGGTGTTCTTCACATTCGGTGGTCCCTGGTTTCTTAGGTACGGCTATAAATATGGACCTCATTAAATCATCGGGCATGTATCCACTATTATATATGTCATTCAGCAATTTTCTGATGATTTCAACTCCAAAGTCACATAAAGCTGCTAATTCTTCTAATGTGATATTGTCTGGACCTGGGGCTATGCCATATTTCATGTGTCTTAGGGCCTCCATTAATTCTGTTGCGAGTATTGATGGACCCTCGCCGTTATCTTGTATATTTATCTCGGGTCTAATGTCATCATAAAGTTCTTTGATATATTCTGACCATCTCTGTATCTGTCTCCATTAACACCTGCCCGGTATTAGATTTTAGACACCCTGTAACTGTTTGCGTTCTCTTTCCTGCTATCGCCACGATTTGATTATGTAGTAATGTTGTATCTTGGTTGTAATATGATTCTATTTTCGTGCATTTCTTGTTGAGCCAGCTTTCTTTCGCTATTTTGCATTTCTCTCGTATCTCCTTATGTATTTTCTGATATTCCACTATCTTGTGTTTATTTTTTCTTCTAGTGCCCATCAATTCTAATATTTCTTCTGTCATCCATTTTTGTTTTGATGTATGTTTTACTTTTGGTATTATCTCCTTAGATGTTTGGTTTATCGAATGTTTAAGCATGTTTCATTGTTCTTCAATACTCTGAATCTTTGCAATGGCATTGTATCTATTTTGTACAATTATGTTGTATCTTTCTTTAATGTCTGTATCTGATTTCAATAATGCTAATCTAATTTCATATTCTTTGGTGCTCTCTTGATCTTCTTTAATTTTATACACAATTTCGCTACCAGTAGTATATGATCACTGTTGCAGTCAGCACCTGACCTTGTTTTCATAGATCTAATGTTGTTTCTATGTCTTTTAGAGATTAAAATGTAATCAATTTGGGTTCCGAGTATTATCTCCTGGGCTAATGTACACAGCCTTCTTGAATGTTGCTTGAACCATGTATTCCTTATTATTAAGTTATGTGCCTGTGTCCACTCTATCAATAAAAATCAATGACAATGTCAATTAACTCGTGACATAATGTCAACTAAACCGTGACATAATGTCAACTAATCCGTGGCATAATGTCAACTAATCCGTGGCATAATTTCAATTAATCATTGACAAGTACAACTAATCCGTGGAATATTTCCACGTGATCCGTGACATTAATCCAACTAATCAGTGATATGTCCAACTAATCGGTGACAAAAGTCTAACTACTCCGTGATACGTCCAACTAAACCGTGATATGTCCAACTAATATGTGATACCGGTCCAACCAATCTGCGATACCGGTCCAACTAATCTGTGATACCGGTCCAACCAATCTGTGATACCGGTCCAACTAATCTGTGATACCGGTTCAACCAATCTGTGATACCGGTCCAACTAATCTGTGATGCCGGTCCAACCAATCTGTGATACCGGTCCAACTAATCTGTGATACCGGTCCAACCAATCTGTGATACCGGTCCAACCAATCTGTGATACCGGTCCAACCAATCTTTGATACCGGTCCAACCAATCTGTGATACCGGTCCAACTAATCTGTGATACCGGTCCAACCAATCTGTGATACCGGTCCAACCAATCTGTGATACCGGTCCAACCAATCTGTGATACCCGTACAGCAATAACGTTACGCCTAGCTGTTATCGTCGTGATCAATTGTTACCCTCGCATTGAAGGTTTGCGGAAATTTGCCTAAAACACCATCTGTCTCTTGCTGTAGTGCTGCAATCTGTTAAACCGTACCTTGTCCTCTTATGATTTAAATTTTGTTATATGCATATATGGGCAACTTGTCGTGATGCATTCTCATAATGTGGCCAAACCACTTGATCTGCTGCCTTTCTATGTAATCTGTACAAGGTATTACACCTATTCTTTCCCTGATCTCTTCATATCGTAATCTATCGAGCCTGATGACCCCTGCTGCTTTCCTTGAGCATTTCATCCCACATGTCACTCACTATACAAGGTATACTAACATACTAACAAGGTGTTATGTCTTTTAATATGTTCAGTATATTTGTTTGATGCATATTTCTTTTAATAGTTATGTTTGCATACGAAGTGTTATTATAACCTGTTTGTTCATTTGATTCTCTTTCCATGTAGCTCTTCCTATTCTTCTACATGTCCATATCTCAAGGGCATTAATTCTGTCTTCCAGCTATTTGTTCATTATTCATGTTTCCGAGCAATACATTCATGCAGAACAGATTTTGTATTTTATAATTAGAATTTTTAGTTTGTAATTTGTTTAGATTTTAATATTTTTCTCATGTCATTGAAAGTACCTTTAGCCATTGATATTCTCCTTTTAACTTCTGTTTCACATCTGCCATCATTTCTGATTATGTGTCCAAGATATTGATAATGTTCTACTTGTTGTAGTTTCTGTACATGCATTTTAATGCTTTTTTTGCTTGACGAAAGGCAAAGTATACACTATAATATTTCATAGTTCAAGTATAACGTGGCACAGTCCAACTATAACGTGACATAGTCCAAGTATACCGTGGCACAGTCCAACTACAACGTGACATAGTTCAAGTATAACGTGACACCGTCCAACTATTACGTGACATAGTTCAAGTATAACGTGGCACAGTCCAACTATAACGTGACATAGTTCAAGTATAACGTGGCACAGTCCAACTACAACGTGACATAGTTCAAGTATAACGTGACACCGTCCAACTATTACGTGACATAGTTCAAGTATAACGTGGCACAGTCCAACTATAACGTGACATAGTTCAAGTATAACGTGGCACAGTCCAACTATAACGTGACATAGTTCAAGTAAAACGTGACATAATTAAACAGCAAGGAATTGTAGCTGATTGAGAACGACAAGTTATAATAATTATTTTTTTAAATAATTGGTAGCATATCCATTTCAGGACATAGATATCAACCGAACATTTGTTGGCTGTGGTGATTTTCTAGGCAATATATTTACGTTCAGTAGTTTGCCATTATTTTCTGAACGGTCCGGATGCACAATAATATAATACATCTCCAAATATAATCCGATATAACACATTATAACGTAATAATGAAATATAATGTGGCACAACCGAACCATAACATGATGTATACAAATTATAGCGTGACAAAGTTCAGCTATAAGGTGACATAGTTTAACTATAACGTGACATAGTTCAAATATAATGTGACATAGTTCAACTATAACGTGACATAACGCACGTTATAATGTGACATTTGTAGCGTGATATATATTTTAATTATATCATGACTTTCTAAATATAATATGCCATAGCGCGATTATAACGTGATATAACCACTGTGACGTGACAAGGCTGAACATCACGTGACACAGCTGAGCTATTAAGTGGCAGAACCTAGCTATAACGTGACATAGCCTAATTGTGATGAGAAACTCTAAATATTATATATATATATATATATATATATATATATATATATATATATATATATATATATATATATATATATATATATATATATATATATATATATATATATATATATATATATATATATAGTTCGACTATAATGTAACACATCCCAACTATAACATTATATAGATCAATTATAATGTGACACATATCAATTATAACGTGACAATATCAATTATAACGTGACACATATCAATTATAACGTGACATAACACAGGCCCATTTATAACGTGGTTTGATCCAAACAATGCCTGATGCCAGAATAGACTCAAGCTTAACAATAGTACCTCCAAAAAAAAACCTATGGATTAGGTGATAATTTAACATCAACTGTGTACTGAAAAGAGGTGGGTTCGGTTCTTATGTAGTCTGACCCGAGTGTGCCTGAAACACGAGACAATAGATTACGAGACAAGTCATTAGTCTTATCTTAGCCAAAGTCCCGGTGCAATCTACTTTCTGATAGATTCGTATTACAGTCTACTTTCTGTTAGTATCGTGACTGCTTAAATTAATATACCAACTATCTATGACTTGCAGGTTTTACTAGAAAAATATTTATGTTTAGCGAGACTTATAATCTCTTCAAAATCTCAGCATTTATGACTCTTCCAGTTGACATTCTCGTCTGCGTCTTGCTCGAGTCTCTGACGAATTCTCTTTCCCAATAGAGGCTTCTTGAATAAAAAGGTACAGATGTTCTCTGCAGTTTAGATGACGTATTATAACTATAGTTCTCTCTCACGTAGTGGTTAAACCGTTAACGTTGTGCTTCAGAGGCTTCGGGTTCGAATCATACTCGAAACGACCTGTTTGTAAAGTGGATGTTTTCGGAGTTCTAATGGGATTATGGGTTCTATACATTACAAACATCTTACGTAATCTTAAACATTAAATGGCACAATCAAACCACCAATATAGAAGTGGTTACGTCGCATTCAGCTATCATATGTCATGCAAACACCAAGTAGAAACAGATTGCGATGGCTGGGTCACGTCTGCTGAATGCCAAACTACCTCATTCTAAAACAAGTAATCTTCGGAGAACTGGCTGAAGGTCAGCAAACCCTCGGTAGACCAATGCTGGCGTACAAATAAATATGTAAGTCCTCAATGAAAGATCTCTCGATAGACCACAAAAACTAGGAAACGACGGCCGAAACTCAGGCTGTCTGGGGGCAGTATCTGCCCGCTGACTGGATCTACCATCTGCCTGCTGACTGGAGGCACCCATCATCTGCCCGCTGATTGGATCTACCATCTGCCTGCTGACTGGAGGCACCCAGCATCTGCCCGCTGACTGGATCTACCATCTGCCTGCTGACTGGAGGCACCCAGCATCTGCCTGCTGACTGGATCTACCATCTGCCCGCTGACTGGATCTACCATCTGCCCGCTGAGTGACCATATGATAAAACAATATGATGAAAATTATGGAACATAAAAGAGCAAGACGTAAACAAAAATCTTCTGTTGCTGTGACATGATCGATTAGAAAATCTTCTGTTGCTGTGACATGATCGATTAGAAAATCTTCTGTTGCTGTGACATGATCGATTAGAAAATCTTCTGTTGCTGTGACATGATCGATTAGAAAATCTTCTGTTGCTGTGACATGATCGATTATAAGTTTCCATTCCTGAGAGAAAATGCTCATTGGCTTGCGTTATCTCTTATTATTTAATGACCGTCTGCAAAACGCAAAGGCCATACTTGCATAATTCAACATAAATACGGCCAGGACGGTAGATAATTTGCATAATTCAACATAAATACGGCCAGGACGGTAGATAATTTGCATAATTCAACATAAATACGGCCAGGACGGTAGATAATTTGCATAATTCAACATAAATACGGCCAGGACGGTAGATAATTTGCATAATTCAACATAAATGTGTGCAGTTCAACATAAATGTGTGTAGTTCATGTTTATGTAATTCATGTGTGTGTAATTCATGTGTGTTTGTAGTTCATGTGTATATAGTTCATGTTTTTATAGTATATATGTGTGTAGTTCATTTGTGTGTAGTTTATGTGTGTGTAGTTTATGTGTATGTAATTTATGTGTATGTAATTTATATGTGTGTAGTTCATTTGTGTGTAGTTTATGTGTGTGCAGTTTATGTGTGTGTAGTTTATGTGTGTGTAGTTTATGTGTATGTAATTTATGTGTATGTAATCTATATGTGTGTAGTTTTTGTGTGTCTAGTGTAAGTGTGTGTAGTTCATGTGTATGTAGTTTATGTGTATGTTATTTAATTATTATATTTACTTTTTTATTTTTTTTTCGATCGCATTTAATGTTTTTTCATGCCATTCTCATTTTCGCTTGCGAAGGAGGAACACCATCATCATCATGTGTATGTAGGTCATGTGTGTGTAGTTCACGTGTGTGTAGTTTTTCTGTGTGTGTAGTTTATGTGTGTGTGTAGTTTTTCTGTGTGTGTAGTTTATGTGTATGTAATTCAACTCGAATGTTTAATAAATATATAGACAAAAAGCATGCAACGACGGGATTTGAACTAGCTCCTCTCAGATGACACCCACCACCATGGTGGTATTTATTGAACAACTCAATTGTCCAAAGCATTACATGAATATACTGCCCTGGTCATATTGGGATCAGAGGAAACGAGAAAGCCGACTTATTGGCAGGCAATACGGCGACAGACGACACATTGCTGAGAAGAGATCAAGCAGACATAATCAAGACAGTAATACGTTTTTTTCAAGATGAAGACGATGTCCGTGAGTATGAGAACGTACACATGCAGAGAATGTTAGAAATGGGAGTATCTAGGGGGGAGGGAAGGAAAAGTATTTTTTTCCCGAGTCCCGAAGATCGCGCAATCAACGCCTGACCTGGAGTCTACATACACTGGGATAGCTGCTGGAACGGAGAGCGAAGCACTTATGTGAATGCCGCACGTGTTGTGATGCCAATGTTTAATCAAGAACCAAGATGACACCCACATCTGAGCGGAGCTGGTTCAATTTCCATTTTCTGCATGATTTTTCTTTATTAATGATTGGATGTTTCTATATTAAATTGTTCATAAATCTGTAGCGTTGGTTTCAGTTTTAGCTTTCGGTTTTCAAAGTTCGTTTTGACAGTCCGCCAAAAATGGTAGTCGCCCTCCATATGCGTGCGTTTATGTCATTGTCTAAGGAAAGGGTGGGTGTAATTGTGGATCCTAGGTTACACAAAAGTTCAACTTATAAACACATGATTGCTGTTTAATGTGATGATTGTTGGTAGTGTAGACCATTGACATGTTACCACGGTTTTTGTGATGCTTATTTTCATAGAGAACAGCTCACAAGCCGTAGCTATGTTGCCAATTTGTACTGCAAGGTGGACTCACTGTGTGTCACTAGTACTGCATCATTAGTGATGAGTAGTATTTCTGATGTTCTCATCTTTGCTCTGAGACGCGCTAAATTGAATAGTTCTCCATCATAGCGTGTGTGGATGAGAACATCTCCAGCTGTATCCACAAAAGCATGTTTCGGAAGCGCTGTGAAGATTCCGAAAAGGGTGATGCTAAAACACACCCCTGTTTTACTCCAGTCTTTACTGCAAAATTGTCAGATGTATTGCCACCGAACGATATGTTTGCGCACATGTCTTCATGAAAGCAAACGATCAAGTCTAGCCATTTCTGTGGACAACACGTACATTTTAGAATGTTATATAAAACTGGTTCTCTGTTCTAGACACTTTAGCTGTAGTTGACGAAACATCTAGTTTTTAGTAAACCTGTTTTCTCTGAAACCGCACTGCGACTCTCGTAGGACACGCTCTGCAAACAGTTGGAGTCGCGTTAGAAGTTATAGTTAGTTAGTCGTTCGATCATCGTCATTGCACTCCGGACAAGTCCATAGGTGCTCAGATCTTTCCTTGAGTGTATCCACCATTACACGTTGACTGACAGTCCCAGTACGTTGTTGATTGACCATCATTCTTTTTCGCACACGAAAACTCTCCTTTCTAGCGACATCACATTTCAAACCAAGCTCCCTTATTCTAGTCATGGAACAAGAGTCATCGTCACTTATACAATCATTTGTTCGTGCGTTTTCCCGTAGGGCATTCAAAATGTCTGCCCGATCCATCGCTCCACTAACAGCTGTAGTAGCAGCGTGGGCGGCCAACCTATCTGCTCTTTCATTACCCCGGACTCCCGCGTGTCCCGGCACAAAAACAAAAGTCACTGTACGCACACAGGAATTATTCACTGCATCCAGCCACTGTTCTCGAACGTACCCCGTCTGAACTTTCACAATCATGTTCATGGAGTCACTGAGTATACAGGCATGCTCGCAGACAGTCTGTGAGCAGACCCATTGCAAAGCTTTGGTCACCGCCAGAATCTCCATTGTCAAGCTGCTTGTCGTCTGAACGAATGCACCACTTTCCTCTCTGGTAGTCTCCCCCCACCTTTGAGCCGTGAAAGCCCAGGAACTCCTGATGTGTCTCTCAACCGACCCATCTGTATATATAATTATATCACCTTCCCTGGAATTCTCACTGATCAGAGCGAGCACCTCCGACTCAACCACTGTCGGACACCACTCCCTGCACTCTCTATTGAGTGTTATTACTCCTTCGAATGCTGTTGGGAAATCCGAGCGTGCCAGACTCCATTCGGCACCAGGTAGTACATTCTCCAATTTGCAGACACTCTGTATGACGTCCTCTGCGCGCCCCATCCACGACTTTCTTCTCTTTAGTCGACTGCCTTTCACTTTGATAATTTCTGGGTGTAGAGGGTGCTCTTTATCAGCGGTGATTTTTAGGTAGTCTCGCGTCCTAAATATTTGTATTCTTTGCTCCGCAGTTGGGCAATCAAGTAGGTATCGCATAGCCCGAGCCGACGTATCTCTCGTGCACCCCAAAATGATTCGCATTGCTTCATTTTGGATTCTATCCAATCTTTCTGTTTGAGTTTGACTCAGTGTCAGAATTGCCAGTGCGTACTCAGTCTCTGTTCGCATTGAGCAGCAGCCATAACTTTCATCGCCGCAAGACCTTTATAAGCCTTTACAATTATGTGGTCAACATGATCTTTGAAACTCAGACTTCGGTCCAACATGACCCCCAGGTACTTCATTGTGCTGGTTCTCTCGAGGACATCCCCTCTCAAAGTAACCGATGGCGTGGACGTGTTCACTATGTGATTGTTTAGGGAAAACCATGTTATCGATGCTTTTGATGGATTAACAAAAGCTCCAGAATTACTGCACCATTCTCCTATGCGATCAAGCTCCCTCTGCAAATTTCTGGCAATTCTTTCTCTATCTCTGCCCTGCCTATATACCAAGATGTCATCAGCATAAGACATGGTTCTCCCTGGTCCTGCAATCTGACAGCTTGTAATTTGAACTGTATACACATTGAATAGTACTGGGGACAGAGGTGACCCTTGTGGTAGTCCTGGATTTATGACTGTTGGTGGCAAAGACCAACTCCTACACCTAAGAACAACCTGTCTCTGATAAAGTGCAGAGACAATCCACCTGACAACAAATGGACTTACTTGGAGTTGCAGCATTATGGTCATCAAGAAATCCAAGGGCACTCTGTTATAAGCATCATCCATGTCTATAGCAGCAGCGCATGTCTCCATTCGTTTGTCAAAACCTTCGAAAACGTCCTGCGCGAACACGGCGGCATTGTGCCAAGTCTGCTTACCTGGACGATAACCTCCCAATGTTGATGGTAGTCTATTATTCTTTTCTAGATGTAAGGACAATTTCCACGCCACAATCTTTTTTTAACAACTTGCCGATCGTATTCTGCATGGTTATAAGTCTGAAACCCTGTATCTTAGCATGACTCTTGCCAGGCTTGGGTAGTGGGATCAAGTAACTATGCAACCAGTCCTCCTCTACTGTGCCGTTCGCTAGGCTCTTGTTGAACAACATTGCCAGCTCCTTAAGGTCTTCGTCTGACCTGCCTTTGAGATCATCGTATCCAATGGCGTCAGGTCCTGGCGCAGAGTTTCTTGATCTTTTCAGTACGGTTGTAATATCTTCAAGAGTAATTACATTATCGCTTTCCAATGCTTGCTCCTTGCACATGTCTGTGACTGTTTTCATGATTTTATTGTAATTCCCTAAATTCCTCTGACCGATTTGTGCCTTGTAATGAGCCAGTAGTGCTGCACCCTTATTCTCATCTGTCTTCTGCCATATTAAGTCTGTGCTTTGAAAATTGGGGATTGTTATACGCTTCCTTGGGTCGTTCATTGATTTATGCAGGCTCCAAAACAGTTTTAATGACTTTTCTTTTGCAATCTCATGACAAAAGTCTTCCCATTTTTTTTTCCTTCGCAGCTTTAGCAATATCTTTAAATTCTTGAACCCTGTCGTCTTTGGTCTGTTTTAATTGCACAAGATCCGGCTGTGCTGTCACTTTTTTCCTTGCTTTCTGCCACTGCGCTACGTTTACTCGTCCATGCGCATTGGACTTCATCATTCCACCAGGGGGTTGATTCCACATTTGTGCCTTGGTGGTGTGTGTTCTACGTTTTTCCTTCCTAATTCTGTTTATGATGACGCGTTTATCGCGTTAGAAGAATACGTGCAATAGCCTTTTCGGTGATGCTATGCCCATGTAGTTATTGCAGTCACCTTTGTTCTTGCAGAGAGTTACTATCTTTGTATCCCACATGCCGTGGGGGATTTCGCATTCTCTTCATCAGGTTATAAGTAGTTGGTACGGGTGTGGAAGGAGGACGTATCTGTTTTCCTTTAGGACTTCAGCGAGAATTTCTGCTCCTGTTGCCTTGCTAGTTTATTTATCGCATCAAGGAAATCAATATCCATGGGTTCATCGTCAGGTTCATTCGCCTCAGGATGTTGCCCAAGTATTGATGTTTTAATGGGTCTCATACCTGTCTCCAAAATACATAGTTGAACAGTGATCTACCTATCTTTCAAATTGTTGAGTTTTGTCTACTATATAATCACCTGCTTCTGACTTTAGCGGGGAAATTTTTGAATTCTTTGGTCCTAGAGCTATTTGGATATTTTCGTACATCAACTGGAGTTTCTCGTATCAGCAGCAGTTTGTTTTTTAGTGCATAGATCTAACCAATATTTATGTGCACATTTTCTAGTTTCTGACTATACTAATTGATTTATGTGTACATTTTCTAGTTTCTGGCTGTACTCATTGATTTATGTGCTTGAGGTGTTTATATTAACTTTTTGAGGAGTACTTTTTGAACGTCAAGAAATTTTTTTTTCCATTAGAGTGATGCTTTCTGGGATGGCTCCATGATGCATTTTTTATGGGCTTTGTGGAGAAGAAGCTGTTTGTTTAGGGTTGCCAGAACCTTCGAAGCAGAAAGCGGGACAAATGGTACTTTTTTAGACGCGAAAGCGGGACACATCATGTAAAGCATAATAGCCATAGGAAAAGTCAGAGATAGCACACACATAGACTAATTATTATTACATTATAATTCTAATACCTGTACCAGTAATTTTTTTAATTAATAAAAAAACATGTTTACCTTGATTTGCAGCTTCTTAAGTCGGTGTCGGCTGCATCTCATATTTGTCTGACTTCAGACTCTGAGTGAGAAGATCTTGTCGCTGGATTACGTAGTCATAAAACTCGGTGCAGCTAAGTTTATAATTAAACACACATTTCATTATTGCTTCAACAGTTGCTACGTGCAACCGATTTCGTTCATCTGTCCACTGCACATTCATTAAAGAAAATATTCTTTCCACATTAGCATTGTGTCCTGGAACGCTGAAGATGAATTCACATAAATGTAATAACTGGGAATACTGATCCGCACATTTACATTGTCTTAAGAAAAACGTCCATTTCTCCTGACATGATTTACTATTCCATCTATCTCCATTTTTACAAAGTTCTAATTCAATAAACTCTTTCAAAAATATGTGAACTGATCAAACAACAATGAATCATCTATTGACACACCTTTGTCTTGTAGAAACATTAATGTTCCCTGAACTGCAGTCCATTCTGGTTTAGAGTCTAGTAGCATCCAAGTAAAGATGGTGGAAAATTCATTCAAATGCGTCATCCACTTTTGCAAATAAGTGGCCGCTGTTTCATAAAATTCATCCACCTCAGCATAAAGTTTCTCAATATCATCTGTAGACACTTCATTTTCTATTCTTTTAAGAATAGACTTCACCTTTATAGGGATAAATCTTTCTTCTTTACGTTCATTTATTAACCTGAGGGTATCCTTCAAAATTACTGCTACCTCTATTACACTGATATCAGTCTTTTCCAACTTAAGTATTTGTCTTTCAAACACGCTCATCTGACTATGGACAAACCATAGATATGGCACGCTTAACGGATTTTGAAATAATGTTAGCAAAACTTTAGGTGCTTTTTCTTCAGATAAGAAGAATGATTGCAGGGCGTCATACAATTTTAATACTCTGTCTACTGCAGCTAAAAGTGATAACCACCTTGTTTTTGTGTGTGACAATAATGCATGATACTCTAATTCCACGAACTCACAAAATTCTTTTAATCGCTCCGTTCGTACAGTATATATAGAGAAGTAATTGAATAATTTAATTATTGTTGTTTCCACATCAACACTCAAAACATCGGCGGCTGTCTTTACAGAATTATGAATGATATGAGCAGGACATCCAATTCCAAGAAGATTTTCATTAAGTTCACTTTTCAATCTCGCGAACACATTGTTGGTGCCAGCACGCCGTATTCCACCAAAATTACAGTTTGCATTATCGCCACAAAACGCAATACACTTGTTCTTATCAATGTTGTTTTCTTCTAAAGCCTCGATACAATACTTGCTTATTTCAGAGGATGTTTCATTTGGTAAAGAACCCAGTTTAAGTAATTTTACAGTCATACCATTCGCTGGAGTGAAATACTGAACAATTAATGGGGATATTTTTTCAGCATTGTGATTACTTGCGTCGGTAGCAATACCAAAGTAGTGTACACCAGCAAATTCATTACACAATTGCCTCGTAGTGTCAGGTGCTAATACTGACTTTACTATTGCTGTTGTTTTAGTTCTTCCGAGCTCCACATTTTGTGCAGTTTGAGAATCTTTAAACAGTTTTGAGTTTAGCTTAGTTATGCAGTCCATTGACTTGAAAGACATATGATGTTTTACAATATGATAACACATTGTCAGTTCTGTCGCTGCCACTAATTTACCTTGCTCTGACGATTTAGTCAAAAAATAATTGTCCATAGTACGTGAAGTGTTTGCAGAATACATTCTAGATTTGTGTTTTACACTTCCTATATGTTTTGTTATGTCAGTTCTCCCACCATGCGCGATAGAAATGTAACATTGACATATTTTGCATTCTTCTTCATTCTCACTTCTACCTTGTTTTATGAAAGACCATTCTTCCGAATAGTTTTCTTGGAAAAAACACTTTCTCTTCGGCATTTCCAAATAAAAATAAATCCAAAAAAAGAATTCACAAAATTAGAATGCTCAATTAAAAATGAACAAATTTAATATTTCACAACCACCGGTAACAACAGACTGGATTCCTGGAAGCAACCTCCAGCCTCCAACACATAAAGAAAGAATGAAGCCAAAATTTCTTCTTGCTGCTGGTGAGGATGGCGCGATGTTGTTGAATGAATTATTAGCGCCTACAGGAATACGACAAGGACAAAAGCATGCAGATTGTCACGTAGGCACAGATCACGTGAGCGGCGGTGAGATGGGTAGAGTAAGGCTCGGCGCCTCGCGAAGCCGAAGACGTCATCTTTTGTAAATTTTTAAATAATACCGCCTTCCGCACTAACAATTTTGTGCTGGATATTCTCAAATTTATGAGTTGTATCTTCAAACTTTATTATTAAACAGCGATAGCGCAGGACTCTACAAATAGACGTTTCGGACTAAGAAGCTTCATTTGTAACACAACTCAAACCAATAATAAATAATTTAAGAAAATATTAAAATTTGTAGGTGAAAAATTTGGCTGGATTAAAAAGCGGGACAAATTGCTGTCCCCCAGACCCTTAGGCGGGACAATTAATTTTTGATGAAAAAATGGGACAATCCGGAAAAAGCGGGACGGATGGCAACCCTATGTTTGTTACACAAAAGTGGTTTAGGTTGCAGATGTCTAGTAGTCTCTGCCAATATTCATTTATGTTTCCAATACCATGATGACACAAGCAGGCTGGTCATGCGTCTCGGTCTGTACCTACTCTGGCATTTAGATCTCCCAGTATAAACAACTGTTCTCCTGCAGAGGTTGAGCTCTAGTTTAGAATCAATAAATGGCAATACTGCTGTAAAACTGTATGAAAATAGTACTTACAAGGGATATGCCTACAGGTAATGAAGTCTTACTGAACGACAACTAACTCACTATCACTGTTGGATGCTCACGTAAAATAACACACAATACACATGATATAATCATACAAATAACAGGTGTCCTGTGTATTGTTGTGTGTATTATTTCACGTGAACATACGATAGTGATAGTGAGTTAGTTGTCGTTCCGTAAAACTTCATTACTGATATTGCACGTAAGTACGATGTTCTAGTTATAAAGTCTGGGTTTTTCTAGGTTTTTGTACAAGGCGATATGCAGTTATTTCTAAAAGGTCAGTGGTAACTCTGCCGGGCATGTTAGCAAACGTCCATATTATAATCTTCTGGAAACTTGTCGAGCTTGTCATATCGTTCAAGTATTGTTTCTTACATTTACAGACATGGCTGGGTTACCACGTAGAATAATCAAGGTTGTTTAATCATATATCAAAGATTTAGCAGCATGTGCTGTTAGATAATTAAGTATGTTTCCACAATAATTGACAGGATCGGATACATGATACACAGTAACACAGTGACTTGAGTGACTCCGACAGTCGATAGTGGATAGCAGTTGACAAGTTGTTGAATCTCTCGCTGATAATAATAATAAATACAGAGAATAGGCCTAGATGAAATGATCACATTCACATCACACCGATATAAATTAGTAATTTAAATAGTAAATGTAGTAGTACTATGATAAAAGTAGGCCTAAACAATATAATATACATGTATAATACATGTCCATGTTATTTCAGTGTAGGCCCAAAAATATTTTTGACTGCCCAAAACAAATTCCATATTTTATATTATATTTTTCAAATGACTCTAACATCGAATCTCCGAAATGTCTGTGGTCACTGTGGAGTCTGTAATTGTAGGGTTTGCCATTTTTCTTTGGCCTACTGCATCTATCTATATTCTATCCGCTGTGACACTTGTTTGCATTGCGGCATCAGAAGTAGAAGAGATCTTTGGAGATAACCTTGTGTTATGTTCATAAGCTTGTTCCTGTGGCTTCTTTGGTTTCTGTGATCCATCTTTTACATGGTCTGCCTCTGGCTTATAGCCGTGATGTCTATGTGTCATGGTCCATATTGACTCTAAATGGTACTAATTGTAAGTATTCCTTAGTCTCAGCCATTAACTTCCAGTGTCTCTTGTGTAGCATTAGTTAGTGTCAATAGCCCAAGGCTCGCATTCTCTTTAATTTCAGTCATTGATATCTAGTGTCTCAGTCTTTTGTATAGTCTTCCACAACTATTGACATCCAATATGTGTATGTGGAAACTATTGACATCCAATATGTGTATGTGGAAACTATTGACATCCAATATGTGTATGTGCAAACTATTGACATCCAGTATGTGGAAAATATTGACATCCAGTATGTGTATGTGCAAACTATTGACATCCAGTATGTGTATGTGGAAACTATTGACATCCAGTATGTGTATGTGGAAACTATTGACATCCAGTATGTGGAAACTATTGACATCCAGTATGTGGAAACTATTGACATCCAGTATGTGTATGTGGAAACTATTGACATCCAATATGTGTATGTGGAAACTATTGACATCCAATATGTGTATGTGCAAACTATTGACATCCAGTATGTGGAAACTATTGACATCCAGTATGTGTATGTGCAAACTATTGACATCCAGTATGTGTATGTGCAAACTATTGACATCCAGTATGTGTATGTGCAAACTATTGACATCCAGTATGTGTATGTGCAAACTATTGACATCCAGTATGTGGAAACTATTGACATCCAGTATGTGTATGTGCAAACTATTGACATCCAGTATGTGGAAACTATTGACATCCAATATGTGTATGTGGAAACTATTGACATCCAGTATGTGGAAACTATTGACATCCAATATGTGTATGTGGAAACTATTGACACCCAGTATGTGTATGTGGAAACTATTGACATCCAGTATGTGGAAACTATTGACATCCAATATGTGTATGTGGAAACTATTGACATCCAGTATGTGTATGTGCAAACTATTGACATCCAGTATATGGAAACTATTGACATCCAGTATGTGGAAACTATTGACATCCAGTATGTAGAAACTATTGACATCTAGTATGTGGAAACTATTGGTATCCAGTATGTGGAAACTATTGACATCCAATATGTGTATGTGGAAACTGTTGACATCCAGTATGTGTATGTGGAAACTGCCATGTCCCAGTTATGCATACATATATGTGACGGTAAGTGCTAACTACTTGACAGGGCAGAAATAAAGAAGAGTGTGTCGTGGGACTACAGAAGGAGCTGGACAGACTGACAAATTGGTGTAGAGATATGGGAGCAGTGGTAAATCCTTCTAAGACATTCGTGACATGGTTTTCCTTGAACAATCACATGGTAAAGTCACCCATGTCACATGTTTTGTTGTCCGGGAAAAGTTTAGAAAGAACCATCACAATGAGATATCTGGGTGTGTTTTTTGACAAAAGCCTGAGTTTCAGGGAACATGTTGACACGTTATCATAAGGGCAGGCGAAGGCTTAGCAGCAATGAAGGTTATGGCTGCTGTGCAATGTGAGCAGAGGTTGTTATTTCTTTTGTACTAGGAATTGGTGGTGGCTGTGGTGGAATATGCACTGGCAATTCTGACTCTTAGCCAAACTCAGATCGAAAGACTGGATAGAATCCAGAATGCAGCAATGTGTATCATACTGGGATGCACAAGAAGCACATCAACAAGAGCTATATGATACCTACTTGACTGTACAACAGTAGAGCATAGATTACAGTATTGCTGTGCACGGGCATACCTTCAAATACATGCAGATAAGGAACACCCATTGTATTCCGAATACAGAAAGTTAAAGGCAGCAGATTTAAGAGAGTGAAGTCGTGGATGGGACGTGCTGAGGATGTAATACAAAACGTGTGCAGATTGCAGGATGTGGCAGCATGTGCAGATTGCAGGATGTGGCAGCATGTGCAGATTGCAGGATGTGGCAGCATGTGCAGATTGCAGGATGTGGCAGCATGTGCAGATTGCAGGATGTGGCAGCATGTGCAGATTGCATGATGTGGCACCAGGTGTGGAATGGATAATTCTACCCATAGATTTCGAAACCATAGAAGCGCAGGCTTTGGTCAGTGAGAATGCCAAAGAGGGGGATGTGATTATGGACCTGTAATTAGACATGTTCGCAGCAGCTTGGGGTTTCACAGCTCAGTACGCAGGTAAAACGATCAGGGAGGAAATTGGGGCCTTTGCGGTTACTACGAGTAGCATGATCATGGAGACTCTGGTGGTGACCATGGCATTTGAATGGGTATGCACACAGAAGGTAATGCAGGTCTGCAGCTTGAGGGACTCTTATGAGTATGATTAGGAAGGTACAAGTGGGTCTCGTTCGTGAACAGTGGATTGAGACCTTGAGAAAGGCGAGGCTGAAAGTGGTTACATTTATTTTCATGCTGGGACATGTGGGTGTTCGGTGCAATGAAAGAGCCGGCCAACTGGCGTCATGCGCTATTGTGACACAGGGCAATGGATCGAGCTGACGTTTTGAACTCCTTAAGAGATATAGCTCGACAGAGAGTGAGACTAGTGTGGATGATGATTCCTTTTCAATGGCTGGATTAAATATCAGGGATTGAAATGCTGTGTTGCTAGATGTGAACATTTAGGAGGGCGCAGAAGAATGATGGTCAACCAGCATAGGACCGGTATTGTCAGTAGAAGTGTAATGGCGGATACACTCAGGGAGAGATCGGAGCAACTATGGACGTGTCCAGTTTGCAGTGATGATGATGCAACGACTAACCAACTAACTACTTGACAGTTTCTGGTGTAATACTCTGGGTATTTTCTCGACACATGTACATACAGTTCTCATTCTTCTTTTGCCATTTTTTTTAAGCCAGTGCTATAGATGTTACATCTGGGCAAAACAAAAATCTGGGTTGTAATTTCTCAGGGGAACTAAACATTACAAGCTCCTTCCTATCTTTTCCCTTAACTATGCACTTTGTCCAGGACAAACATAAGTCAATAATGATTGACAGATATTGATCACTTGACAGATATTGATCACTTTTCCTTGATTTGATAAGGATGGGGGGGGGGGGGGGAAGACCAATAAAATCAGAATGTGGCTTCCACTAAGAATTTAGCCATAAGGAAGGTACCACATCCCACACATAAGGAAGGTAACACATCCCGCACATTACATGTAGTAGTTTTCCAAAAAATAATTCATCACAAATCTAATTAAATGTCGGAATAACACATACAAAATGAGAATATAGCCTTTACTTTAATGGTAAACGAACCCTCCTCCTTACAGAAGATGTATAACGTCTCTGTCCTACATCCTTTCACTCCGTGACCATCTTTTGTTGATTGACATCCAATCTAAGCTCGTAATTGGGGGGGGGGGCGGCTTTGGTGTGTTCAAACCCAACCCCCTTTTAGCAAATCAAAAACATGACTTAAAGTACTAGGAACTTAGACAAAAACGTGACTTAAAGTACTTGGAACCTAGACAAAAAAGGTGAGTTAAATCTCTCCCTTGAGCGACTTTTCACACACACGTCATCAAATTAAGGAAATTACATGCAAAAAGTAAAATGTATCTTATGTCCTAAATGTAATCTGTAATTTTAACTCAATCATTTACAACTTCAGGAAACACAGAGACTTATGGGAGAGCCTGTAACAGGGATAACAGCTGTACCAGATGAACAGAATGGTCGTTATTTTCATGTGGTTGTGGCAGGCCCATCTCAGGCAAGTAGATGATATGTTTAGTTGTGTCTGTCCATCTCAGGAAAGTAGATTTCCTGCTTTGTTAGGTATTAGGTATGTTGATTATCTTTGCACACCGGACACATCCATAGGTGCTCAGATCTCCGCTTCAGTAAATCTCTCAGAGTATAACGGCTGATGGTTCCAGTTCTATGTTGGTTCACTGCTCTTTTTGTAATCTTTGTCAGGGGTTCTCTACGGGCCACGCCCATCCTCACTCCCAATTCGCACATTCTCGATATTGACTCATGCTCATTCATCTCAAAATCCTCTGATCGTGAGGATTCACAAAGATCAATGAGTATGTCTGCTCGGTCCATAGGCTGACCGTCTGTTGTGGTGGTGAGGCTAGCTAATTGGTCGGCTCGTTCGTTTCCCTCCATGCCCGCGTGTCCAAGGACATTATTAAGTGTGAGTCTTCGTAGTGATGCCCGCATTTCTGCTCTTTCTAATGACTCCACCCATTCCCTACGTACATCACTTGTTTTGACTTTCTGAATCATATTGAGTCACTTAGTATGCACGCATGTGAATAGGCTTGCGATTCCAACCAGTTAAGTGCCTGTGTTACTGCGAATACTTCTATTGTTAGGCTCCCTTTTGTTGTGATGAAGGCACCACTGTCTTCGTGTACTGTTCTTCCTTTTGATCTGGCAGTAAAGGCCCATGCGCTTTGGTGGTGACGGATGACTGACCCATCCGTGTAAATCACAACATCTGTGTCATCTGTATTCTCGCAGATTAGTGCCTTGACCTCAGCATCCACAGCTCACGGAGCTGAGTTCCCTGCACTCTCTATTGAGTGTAATAACGGTCTCGACTGCCTCTTGAAAGACCATAGGAATAGGTATCCATTCTTCGCCAGGAGTTATGTCTTCTGGGGCACAGATCTATTTAACGGTATCCTCGGCCAGACCCATCCATGATTTGCCTCTCTTGAGCCTGCTTTCCTTCACATGTGGGAGCTCGCTGAGTAGTGGGAGGTCTATGTCAGAACTCACTCTGAGGTATGCGCGGGCATGCCACATATCAATTCTATGAAATATGCTGGCAAAATCAAGGAGAAATTTCATAGCCACACAGGTTGTGTCCCTTGTGCAACCAAGGATGATCCGCATCACTTCATCTTGGATTCTCTCCAGCCTCTCAATCTGTGTGTGACTGGCGGTCTCTCCAGCCTCTCAATCTGTGTGTGACTGGCGGTCTCTCCAGCCTCTCAATCTGTGTGTGACTGGCGGTCTCTCCAGCCTCTCAATCTGTGTGTGACTGGCGGTCTCTCCAGCCTCTCAATCTGTGTGTGACTGGCGGTGATAGTGACACCTGTATATTCAATGACATGGAGGACAAGAGCCTCATATAAGATTACGAGCTGTGGTTGTTTAGTGTCAGCCGCTGCCATCACTCTCAGACCTGAAAGTCCTTTGTTTGCCTTTGCGATAACATGATCAACGTGTTCCTGGAAACACAGACTACGATAAAATCACACGCCCAGGTATTGTAAGGATGAGGTCCTGATTACATCGTACCCTCTCATCTCTACCGTCGGTGTCGTAGACTTTACGATGTGATTGTTAAGAGAGAGCCATCTCTCCTACTTTGTTGTGTCTGTCAATCTCAGGCAAGTAGATTTGCTTATTAGCTTATAATTATAAATGCATTACTAATTCAACCATCTCACACTGCATTACTAATTCAACCATTTCACACTGCATTACTAATTCAACCATCTCACACTGCATTAGTAATCTTTTCCACATTAATTTATGATTTATTTATTCACTTCACCTCGTAGATATGATTAGATTAAAACACAGGAAACAACTTGCACATTAGTTTGTGATTTATTTATTGACTTCGCCTTGTAGATAAGATTAGAATACAACACAAGAAACAACTTACACCTGCTGTCAGATGACTTGCCTGTTGTCTCTGCAGTCTCCCTATGAAGGTGGTCTATTCAAACTTGAGCTCTTTCTCCCAGAGGAGTATCCTATGTCAGCTCCAAAAGTCAGGTTTATGACCAAGATTTATCATCCTAATATAGACAAGCTCGGCAGAATATGTTTGGATATACTCAAGGGTGAGTATATATGCTGGAATAGCTTGACATGCCAGTGACATTCAACCTATATAAGTCTGGTCATTTTTTCCAGATGTTTTATGAAATTCGGATGTGTACCACACTGAGCGTCATACACACGTAATTGTAGCAATCACAAACATGGGATAGTGTCGTACTCATATTCACATTTTAACACAAATTGATCTCCACATAAACAGATGTTAACACAAATTGATGTACACATAAACAGATGTTAACACAAATTGATGTACACATAAACAGATGTTAACACAAATTGATGTACACATAAACAGATGGAGTGAGATCACACACATGGAGTTTTGACGAGATATTGAAATTGATATAAACAGAAGACACTGTTATTATGTAGCATTCTTATATAGAATGTTATTGTTTATGTTCTTATATAGAATGTTAGTGTTTATGTTCTTATATAGAATGTTATTGTTTATGTTCTTACATAGAATGTTAGTGTTTATGTTCTTACATAGAATGTTAGTGTTTATGTTCTTACATAGAATGTTATTGTTTATGTTCTTACATAGAATGTTAGTGTTTATGTTCTTATATAGAATGTTATTGTTTATATTCTTATATAGAATGTTATTATGTTCTTACATAGAATGTTAGTGTTTATGTTCTTATATAGAATGTTAGTGTTTATGTTCTTATATAGAATGTTATTATGTTCTTACATAGAATGTTAGTGTTTATGTTCTTACATAGAATGTTATTATGTTCTTACATAGAATGTTATTATGTTCTTACATAGAATGTTATTATGTTCTTACATAGAATGTTAGTGTTTATGTTCTTACATAGAATGTTATTGTTTATATTACTTATGTTCTTATATAGAATGTTATGTTCTTACATAGAATGTTATTATGTTCTTACATAGAATGTTAGTGTTTATGTTCTTATATAGAATGTTAGTGTTTATGTTCTTATATAGAATGTTATGTTCTTACATAGAATTGTTATTGTTTATATTACTTATGTTCTTACATAAAATGTTATTACTTATGTCGGTGTCCAACATTTTGTTACATCTCCCAGTATTGTATTAAAATGTCTAATTCTGCCACATTTAAGGCATTGCCACCACCAGATTTCACACAAATTTAAGGCATTGCCACCGCCAGATTTCACACAAATTTAAGGCATTGCCACCGCCAGATTTCACACAAATTTAAGGCATTACCACCGCCAGATTTCACACAAATTTAAGGCATTGCCACCGCCAGATTTCACACAAATTCAAGGCATTGCCACCGCCAGATTTCACACAAATAAGATTAGTACTTACGTAGAATACAAGTTATTTTAGTTTTACTTGACGACATCTAACAGACCATCACTATCAGACTATGGGGTGTTGGCATGAAAAATACAAATAACAGTAAACATTTTAAACGTTTCAACCACCATTAGGTCTTTATTAAGAATAAACAAAACAAACAGTGAAGATACAATAAATATTGATTAATAGTAACATTATTTTTACTGTTTTTAATTGTTTGTTCACTCTTTGTTTTGTATGTTCATGATAAAGACCTAACAGTTGAAACGTTGAAAATGTCTTGTATACTGTTATTTGTATTGTTTCATGCGAACACCCCATAGTCTGTTAGCGATGGTCTGTTAGTTGTTGTAATGTATCTTTTATGACCAGGAAAATACAGTTTGAGAAAGTATATTTCTTGTCTCACCCACAGACAAGTGGAGCCCAGCGCTACAGATCCGAACTGTTCTGCTTTCCATACAAGCTTTGCTGAGTGCCCCCAATCCTGATGACCCCCTTGACAACAGTGTAGCAGAGCATTGGAAATGTAATGAGAAGAGTGCTATTGAGCAAGGTATGTATCATAAGTCTGGGACTACTGATTGGTGTCTGGGACAGGGACATAACTGGGACTACTGATTGGTGTCTGGGACAGGCACATAACTGGGACTACTGATTGGTGTCTGGGACAGACACATAACTGGGACTACTGATTGGTGTCTGGGACAGGCACATAACTGGGACTACTGATTGGTGTCTGGGACAGGGACATAACTGGGACTACTGATTGGTGTCTGGGACAGGGACATAACTGGGACTACTGATTGGTGTCTGGGACAGGGACATAACTGGGACTACTGATTGGTGTCTGGGACAGGGACATAACTGGGACTACTGATTGAAGTATTTGACAGGGTCATGACAGGATGTGATTTTAATAAGTACGTTGTTGCATCTCTCTGGTGTGTGCAAAGATGATTAAACAGTCAAATTCTGACATAGAATCCCCTTTCCACATTCTGGTACAATCCCCTGCCACATTGTGGTACAATCCCCTGCCACATTGTGGTACAATCCCCTGCCACATTGTGGTACAATCCCCTGCCACATAGAAGTGAACTGGTGTCACATTGGAAACAGACTGGTTGCAGTAATAAAACCGAGAAATTTCAATCTGACAAATGGGTACCAACAAGTCATTATCAAGATAGTAACAAACCTGGAATGTAGTAATGTCAACTGGCAGTTAAGTGAATCAGAGATTGGTCAAGTAGAATACAACAGACATAAAATGCATGCGAAGAAAATGTGTACGAGATCTGTCCACAACGCTCTGGGAATACAGGATAAGAGGTGTCACCGATTCTGGGAATACAGGATAAGAGGTGTCACCGATTCTGGGAATACATGATAAGAGGTGTCACCGATTCTGGGAATACAGGATAAGAGGTGTCACCGATTCTGGGAATACAGGATAAGAGGTGTCACCGATTCTGGGAATACAGGATAAGTGGTGTCACCGATTCTGGGAATACAGGATAAGAGGTGTCACCGATTCTGGGAATACAGGATAAGAGGTGTCACCGATTCTGGGAATACAGGATAAGAGGTGTCACCAATTCTGGGAATACAGGATAAGAGGTGTCACCGATTCTGGGAATACAGGATAAGAGGTGTCACCGATTCGGTGATGTTGAAGAGATTCAAGTTAATGTTATGAAACACATGAGGGATATCCTGGGTAGTACTTACCCAAGGTGCATCCTTCAGTGGTAAGTACATACCCAAGGTGCATCCTTCAGTGGTAAGTACACTAACATTCTTCTCCTTATGGTCCATGACATGTGGGTGTTGGTTATCATGTCTTTCCACCGCCTTCTATTTTGTAGTGCTGTCAGTCATTTTTTATACCATCCGTTATCGATACCAAAGTTGTACTCGTGCATATTTTTAAAATTTGTGTGATATAAAGTTGTACTCGCGCACTTTTTTTGTTTTCAGATAGGATTGCACATGTGCTCATTTTTGATTATGTTAAAAATATTAGATGGGACACAGTTTTGCTGAAGTCTCCCATTCATGAAATATCAATGTTGTATTACCATGTGAAATAATGTGAAAACATACAGCTTGCAGTAGTTGATATCCCAGGAATATCAGTGGGAGGACATAACATAAATAATTTGAGATCTGCGGATGACACTGTTCTTATTGCAAAAAGTGAGGAAGACGTTCAAAACTTAATTAAAGTAGTAGTCACAGAAAGCAAAGAGAAAGGCATCTTCCTAAATATCAAGAAAACAGAAGTAATGGTTATTTCAAAGAAACAAAATACCACAACTTGCAAGATCATAGTGAATGATATAGTATTAAAACAGGTCCACCAATTCAAATATTTAGGTACAACGATTACTGCAGATGAAAGTATTTCAACAGAAATAAGATGCAGAATAGGACAGGCAAAAACAACATTCAGAAAAATGAAAAATATATTATGTAATATGACCTTGTCATTAGAGGTGAGAAAGAGAGTTCTGCAGTGCTATATAACCCCTATACTAACATATGGGTGCGAGTCTTGGACAATAAACAAACTGGAACGTGGGAAATTAGAGGCAATAGAGATGTGGTTCTATAGAGGAAATGCTGAGAATACCATGGACTGCCAGAAAAACTAATGTGAAAGTGTTGAAAGACTCAAATGCGAGACAGAGTTTAGTCAATAATATTTTAAAAAACGTCAATCTTAATTTTTTGGCCACGTTATGAGGCAAGGAGGTTTGGAGAACGTAGTCACAATAGGCAAGATTGAGGACAGAGGGGGACAACGTGAGAAAATATTAGACAGTTTAACAACCTGGCATGGCAGGGAAACAATGACCTTGGTTCTGATACATAATACTGGAGATAGAGAGCTGTGGAGAGCCATGATCGCTTACACCAGCCGGCATGGCACGTGATGATGATGTATTACCTTGTGGAGAATGCTTTGTTTTATGGGAGTCAGTTTTACTGCATGTTCTTTGTTTATCATGTACTTGCATTCATTTCTCTTACAGCCAAACAGTGGACCCAGTTGTATGCCAAGTCAAACAGTCTCAACAGCCACTGAGGAGAGTCATCAACAGTTTATGTTATGTGAGCCCATATTTTGTATGTGTATACATCCCTGGTTGTGTCAGAACACCAATCTACATCTTATGTCTGCATAAACATTCATTTCAGTTATGTTTTGTGAGCAGGACATCCATGGTGTGTATGAGAGTAGATGTCACATACAAATGTGTGAGAGTAGATGATGTCACATAGAAATGACAACACACATTTCAGTTACGGCTGAAAGTATCTAGTTGTAATACAGAAATAACAACAGCAGCTGAATATTTTCTCATAGGCTGTAGTGTATAGCTTCTTCTTCAGTTGTATCCAATCACGGTAGGCATGATATTCAGTGACTTGTTTGACCTGTGATATTTGCATGATCAAATCATGATCTTTGAGAATATGTCTTGAATGCATGCTAAATAAACAGCCATACCAGCCAGCACTTATGACATCATGTCTTACATGTGTACTAAATAAACAGCCATACCAGCACTCTAGAAAATTTGTGAGGTTGTGAAGAATTTGTCTCTGAAGATTATATGTGGTGTCAACTGATAACATAAATTAGCAACATATCATCATCAACTCTAGCAACAAATCACCAACTCTATACTCTGTTCATTCTAAAATTGAAGTGGGTTAAAACACTCATATATTTCTCTGTGACAACAGGTGATTTTTATACAGCTGATGACATTTAAAAACAAAAACATAACTAATTATTCAGAACTTTTAACATTGTGAAAAGAACTATAATGGATGCCCCCTGACCTCTTTGCACCTGCACAACGATATAACACCTGGTACAGATGGAATATTAAAGGTATATTATATGAAAATGTATTTTAAAACATACATAATGAGTGTGATACAACATACATAATGAGTGTGATACAACATACATAATGAGTGTGATACAACATACATAATGAGTGTGATACAACATACATAATGAGTGTGATACAACATACATAATGATTGTGATACAACATACATAATGAGTGTGATACAACATACATAATGAGTGTGATACAACATACATAATGAGTGTGATACAACATACATAATGAGTGTGATACAACATACATAATGAGTGTGATACAACATACATAATGAGTGTGATACAACATACATAATGAGTGTGATACAACATACATAATGAGTGTGATACAACATACATAATGAGTGTGATACAACATACATAATGAGTGTGATACAACATACATAATGAGTGTGATACAACATACATAATGAGTGTGATACAACATACATAATGAGTGTGATACAACATACATAATGAGTGTGATACAACATACATAATGAGTGTGATACAACATACATAATGAGTGTGATACAACATACATAATGAGTGTGATACAACATACATAATGAGTGTGATACAACATACATAATGAGTGTGATACAACATACATAATGAGTGTGATACAACATACATAATGAGTGTGATACAACATACATAATGAGTGTGATACAACATACATAATGAGTGTGATACAACATACATAATGAGTGTGATACAACATACATAATGAGTGTGATACAACATACATAATGAGTGTGATACAACATACATAATGAGTGTGATACAACATACATAATGAGTGTGATACAACATACATAATGAGTGTGATACAACATACATAATGAGTGTGATACAACATACATAATGAGTGTGATACAACATACATAATGAGTGTGATACAACATACATAATGAGTGTGATACAACATACATAATGAGTGTGATACAACATACATAATGAGTGTGATACAACATACATAATGAGTGATACAACATACATAATGAGTGATACAACATACATAATGAGTGATACAACATACATAATGAGTGTGATACAACATACATAATGAGTGTGATACAACATACATAATGAGTGTGATACAACATACATAATGAGTGTGATACAACATACATAATGAGTGTGATACAACATACATAATGAGTGTGATACAACATACATAATGAGTGTGATACAACATACATAATGAGTGTGATACAACATACATAATGAGTGTGATACAACATACATAATGAGTGTGATACAACATACATAATGAGTGTGATACAACATACATAATGAGTGTGATACAACATACATAATGAGTGTGATACAACATACATAATGAGTGTGATACAACATACATAATGAGTGTGATACAACATACATAATGAGTGTGATACAACATACATAATGAGTGTGATACAACATACATAATGAGTGTGATACAACATACATAATGAGTGTGATACAACATACATAATGAGTGTGATACAACATACATAATGAGTGTGATACAACATACATAATGAGTGTGATACAACATACATAATGAGTGTGATACAACATACATAATGAGTGTGATACAACATACATAATGAGTGTGATACAACATACATAATGAGTGTGATACAACATACATAATGAGTGTGATACAACATACATAATGAGTGTGATACAACATACATAATGAGTGTGATACAACATACATAATGAGTGTGATACAACATACATAATGAGTGTGATACAACATACATAATGAGTGTGATACAACATACATAATGAGTGTGATACAACATACATAATGAGTGATACAACATACATAATGAGTGATACAACATACATAATGAGTGTGATACAACATACATAATGAGTGTGATACAACATACATAATGAGTGTGATACAACATACATAATGAGTGTGATACAACATACATGATGAGTGTGATACAACATACATGATGATTGTGATACAACATACATGATGAGTGTGATACAACATACATAATGAGTGTGATACAACATACATAATGAGTGTGATACAACATACATAATGAGTTTGATACAACATACATAATGAGTGTGATACAACATACATAATGAGTGTGATACAACATACATAATGAGTGTGATACAACATACATAATGAGTGTGATACAACATACATAATGAGTGTGATACAACATACATAATGAGTGTGATACAACATACATAATGAGTGTGATACAACATACATAATGAGTGTGATACAACATACATAATGAGTGTGATACAACATACATAATGAGTGTGATACAACATACATAATGAGTGTGATACAACATACATAATGAGTGATACAACATACATAATGAGTGATACAACATACATAATGAGTGTGATACAACATACATAATGAGTGTGATACAACATACATAATGAGTGTGATACAACATACATAATGAGTGTGATACAACATACATGATGATTGTGATACAACATACATGATGAGTGTGATACAACATACATGATGAGTGTGATACAACATACATAATGAGTGTGATACAACATACATAATGAGTGTGATACAACATACATAATGAGTTTGATACAACATACATAATGAGTGTGATACAACATACATAATGAGTGTGATACAACATACATAATGAGTGTGATACAACATACATAATGAGTGTGATACAACATACATAATGAGTGTGATACAACATACATAATGAGTGTGATACAACATACATAATGAGTGTGATACAACATACATAATGAGTGTGATACAACATACATAATGAGTGTGATACAACATACATAATGAGTGTGATACAACATACATAATGATTGTGATACAACATACATAATGATTGTGATACAACATACATAATGATTGTGATACAACATACATAATGAGTGTGATACAACATACATAATGAGTGTGATACAACATACATAATGAGTGTGATACAACATACATAATGAGTGTGATAGAACATACATAATGATTGTGATACAACATACATAATGATTGTGATACAACATACATAATGAGTGTGATACAACATACATAATGATTGTGATACAACATACATAATGAGTGTGATACAACATACATAATGATTGTGATACAACATACATAATGATTGTGATACAACATACATAATGAGTGTAATACAACATACATAATGAGTGTGATACAACATACATAATGAGTTTGATACAACATACATAATGATTGTGATACAACATACATAATGAGTGTGATACAACATACATAATGATTGTGATACAACATACATAATGATTGTGATACAACATACATAATGATTGTGATACAACATACATAATGAGTGTGATACAACATACATAATGAGTGTGATACAACATACATAATGAGTGTGATACAACATACATAATGATTGTGATAGACGTGTTTCACTTAGCAATAATAGATATTCATATTAAGAATGGTATTATCATCTAATGAACTATATTATTGCACACTTAACATTTGATTTATTCGTTCTGTGTCCAACAACCAATTAGAAGCACTGACCTACTTCATCAAGAATTCCAACAAAGTATAAACTCTAGTAACAAAGTATCACCAACTCTAGCAATAAATTACAAGCAACAAAGTATCACCAACTCTAGCAACAAATTACTAGCAACAAAGTATCACCAACTCTAGCAACAAATTACTAGCAACAAAGTATCACCAACTCTAGCAACAAATTACTAGCAACAAAGTATCACCAACTCTAGCAACAAATTACTAGCAACAAAGTATCACCAACTCTAGCAACAAATTACTAGCAACAAAGTATCACCAACTCTAGCAACAAATTACTAGCAACAAAGTATCACCAACTCTAGCAACAAATTACTAGCAACAAAGTATCACCAACTCTAGCAACAAATTACTAGCAACAAAGTATCACCAACTCTAGCAACAAATTACTAGCAACAAAGTATCACCAACTCTAGCAACAAATTACTAGCAACAAAGTATCACCAACTCTAGCAACAAATTACTAGCAACAAAGTATCACCAACTCTAGCAACAAATTACTAGCAACAAAGTATCACCAACTCTAGCAACAAATTACTAGCAACAATGTATCAACTGTAGCAACAAATCTAGCCATCATTGATAGCAACTAGCTGCTTCCAATAATTGAGAAAAGTATTGTTTTTGGTAAAGTTGTGAAGGACAAATATGGCAGCAAATTTCTCTGACTTGTGCTGAGCATGGCTTGACTGATGAAGATATGTTGGCAAAGTTGTGATTGACAGATGGGCATGGAACCTCAGCAGACCAGTCACATACACATCGTCAATCCAGTAGCTTCTAATGTCACGTGATGTATCTAGAAGCTTCTCTGCCACATCCCTCGTCATCAAGATACCATAGCCAAAACACCAGGGGGGATAAATATCAAAGGGGTACTCTCGTCTGTGGACGTACCATTTATCTCTTTCCTTTCGCTGTACTTGTGTCTGCTACAGATAGAAGAAATACAGTTCTATGTTAGAAAAGTTCTATGTTAGATAAGTGCTATGTTAGATAACTGCTATGTTAGATAAGTTCTCTTTTGGAACAGTTCTCTGTTAGAAAAGTTCTATGTTAGATGAGTTCTCTGTTAGAAAAGTTCTCTGTTAGAAAAGTTCTCTGTTAGAAAAGTTCTCTGTTAGATGAGTTCTCTGTTGGATAAATTCTCTGTTGGATAAATTCTCTGTTAGAAAAGTTCTCCATTAGATGAGTTGTCTGTTAGAAAAGTTCTCTGTTAGATGAGTTGTCTGTTGGATAAATTCTCTGTTGTATAAGATAACTGTTGAAAACTGAACAATCTAGCTGACAAAGTAGTGTCATGTGATTTAATGTTCTGAGCAAGGCAGTTTAACAGTCTAAATCAAATATCGCACTCAAAATAACAGAATGTCACATCAGTTGATGTTCTGGGCAGGGGGGGGAGGAGGGGGTGGTTGATTAGGTCTACCCTTTCAGCCATTCATGCGAGTTGATTTTGGTGATATCTGGATGTCTGATCGTAGAAGAATGTGTTGAAACCAGTACGCATGGCATACTAGTCAGTTTATTGAATTCTATTTGTTTGTTTTAAAGCTTGACATTTGTTAAGTTTTGATTTGTTGACACTAATAGTAGGCATGATTTCACTTCAGCAAGTTGTGACATATAATAGTAGGCATGATTTCACTTCAGCAAGTTGTGACATATAATAGTAGGCATGATTTCACTTCAGCAAGTTGTGACATATAATAGTAGGCATGATTTCACTTCAGCAAGTTGTGACATATAATAATAGACTGATCATATTTTGCAAATTTGAATTATGATAAATTACCATCTTCTAACTGGGTATTACCAGCACACATTCATCAAATCACATTAGCCTCTGTCCATAAATTACATAAAATTAACCACAAATGTGCAGGATTCTTAACACACCCCTCCCGTCTCTTTCTTGTCAACAAATGTGCAGGTTACTTAACACACCCCTCCCGTCTCTTTCTTGTCAACAAATGTGCAGGATTCTGGACATGCTGGTGTCCAAGGCAATGAAAGCTCTGACAGACTTGCTGATACAGTGACCATGTGGATGGTAATGCTGATTTTCTTCATGCACTTAAGGAGATAGAATGAATTACAGATCTAATTGAGGATCCGAGCATGTATAGACCGATGTGGAGTGAGGATCCGAGCATGTATAGACCGATGTGGAGTGAGGATCGAGAAGTCTGGCTTACTTCCAGAGCTTCCACTGTCTCCCAACATAGAGCTATTCAAGTTTGAATCTAATAACTTCTAGCTAGAAACTTATAACAACTTCTAGCTAGAAACTTATAACAACTTCTACTAAAACTTCTCACTAAACTTTTAGCTAGAAACTTATAACAACTTCTACTAAAACTTCAAGCTAGAAACTTATAACAACTTCTACTAAAACTTCTAGCTAGAAACTTATAACAACTTCTACTAAAACTTCTCACTAAACTTTTAGCTAGAAACGTATAATAACTTCAAGCTAGAAACTTATAACAACTTCTTCTAAAACTTCTAGCTAGAAACTTATAACAACTTCTAGCTAGAAACTTATAACAACTTCTACTAAAACTTCTCACTAAACTCTTAGCTAGAAATTTATAACAACTTCTACTAAAACTTCTCACTAAACTTCTAGCTATCTGGGAATCTTTCCTGCGCTACTCTACAGCTTACAGCCGACACTTTTGTGACTTATCTAGTTGCTGTCTAAACTTATCGAATTTCCAAATTGGCAAGTTCTCCTCAACTTAGCAAAAACTTCCAACCAATCAAAGTGCTTCATACATCTCACATACTCCCATCTGTTATCACCCACGCCCTTTATGTTCATTATACACAACGGTGCGGTACGTCATTACATATACACATGCTTGCACATTCATACTTGCTATGGGAATCGTGTTTTTCCCTAGAGTCTATTGCTCTTTTGTGCGCGTTTAAGGAAATTTCTGGTGGCTGAAAGCACATTATTGTTTTGTCCGACCAGGTCTTGTATAGATGTTGGAAAATGAACATAGTCTTTAGTCTTGCTGTCTACTTGATCGCTTGTTCTCACGACAGAGTCCGAAATACAATGCTTATTGTCTTCCAGTCCATCTATTTAAAAACGCGTGACGCATACATCAAAGTGGCTATTTTATGCCGATGCGGTTGTGTGACAATATTATTGCATGAGACATTATGGACTGGCCATATAACGTGTCGTCGTATTTCACACCGTCAATCTTCCGCTGTCGATGAAGGGTTCTTACTATATACTGTGATGCCTCCAGTGAGTGAAGTGTTCTCCCTTCTTGGTGAGATGTGCCTACCCAACTCTGGCACATTTTGACGTTATGAACTTGTCATTTTGATAAAGGCCTTATGGTTGAAACATCGATTATGTTCTGTGTATTGTTATTTGTATGATTGTGTACTGTTGTGTGTATTCTTTCACGTCATCATCCGACATCGTTAGTGTGTTAGTGGGTCATCCAGTAAAAGACTGTATTACCTGTGTGAAATGAATGTAATAGAGAACTGACTATGTTTGTTTCCATACAACCTACAATAATTTGGCCATGTCAGCATGTTTCTTTCCATACAACCTACAATAATTTGGCCATGTCAGCCTAGAGAAGACCATAGTGGAGAGGATGATGTTAGGGGGCTGGACAAGAGACAGACCAAGAAGAAGATTCATGTAAGACACGAAAATCCACCTGAACATGACAGAAGTTTGGACAGGCTGTGATGACTGCTACATCCTGTCTTGGGTACGATACATGATGATGATTGATTGTGTCGGATACACTGTATATAACGGATGTATGTTATTTCGTCGGTCACATGACCAAGATATTATATGCTTAATGAGATTTGATAACATTTCATGACCAAGATGTTATAATGGGATTTGATATCATTAACCAAATATTGAAAGATCTTACCTGATGCACTTTACATGACAGAAGACCGGATACATTGAAAGATCTTACCTGAGGCACTTTACATGACAGAAGACCGGATACATTGAAAGATCTTACCTGAGGCACTTTACATGACAGAAGACCGGATACATTGAAAGATCTTACCTGAGGCACTTTACATGACAGAAGACCGGATACATTGCCTCCAGCTAGCTTCACGTCGGCCTGCTTGACGCCTACTAATTTTGCTTTTTCTGCGAGCTTGACTCCCTGCTGTTTAATGAATCTCACGATGTTGTATGTGTTGACTAGAACGTCATCATCCACTTTAGCGATGTACCAGACGTGAGGACAGTGTGAGACCACCCATGTCAGGGCCATGACGTGTTTTATTGTTAAATTTCTGCCAGAATCAGACGAAATGACACATTGCAATCTAGTGCACTGTTACACCACACACAGGTACGAACACACGCCTTCAGCTCTAGTATTAGTGATAGCATGATAAAATTAATTCATGATCTGGGCAACGGGAACCGGTGTTGACAATCGTGAAACTTTGGTAAAGTCCGATGGTACGGGCACGTGATGAGACATGCCTCGATGACAGAAGATGTTCTTGTAGGTACAGTGGAGAGTGTAAGAAGACGAGGTAGACAGAAGAAGACATGGCTGGATAATAGTAAAGAATTGATAGGCTGTGAAGTTTCCAAACTCATCATGATGGTGGAGGATAGAGATGCGTGGAGATCTGTCTGCACCAAATGTCTCATTATGACACAACTACGATCCTGACGGGTTATGAGTTTATGATTATTATTATTACTGATAGAGCCTCGACTTCGTATTCCTGAGCATGACAAACATTAGAAACAATTATTTTGTGGATTGACTGAACTGCTACATCTATCGAATGTTACAAGTCACAGCGACATGTTTACCCCTGCCAATGTAGACATTGATGGTGTGCGGCCAATTGTACTCATAGTTGCCACATCATTCGAAACAAACTGCAATAACCGGAGTGGTACTAGGTATAGTGGGAAAAATCCAGAATTGAATCATTTTGGAGTATCTAAAAGAAGGAATAGATGTGGTATTTAGAGAGGAACATGCATATTTTTTAGCACGAAGATTGTGTGCTGATCATATACCAACACTTAGAATTATGATACAACAATCTAATGAATGGCAGCTCTTTATGTGAACTGAAATTTGAAGCTCACACAGGAACTAGACAATTATATTTGCTATCACCGACACAGGAACTAGACAATTATATTTGCTATCACCGACACAGGAACTAGACAATTATGTTTGTTATCACCGACACAGGAGCTAGACAATTATGTTTGTTATCACCGACACAGGAGCTAGACAATTATGTTTGTTATCACCGACACAGGAGCTAGACAATTATGTTTGCTATCACCGACACAGGAGCTAGACAATTATGTTTGCTATCACTGACACAGGAGCTAGACAATTATGTTTGTTATCACCGACACAGGAGCTAGACAATTATGTTTGCTATCACTGACACAGGAGCTAGACAATTATGTTTGTTATCACCGACACAGGAGCTAGACAATTATGTTTGCTATCACTGACACAGGAGCTAGACAATTATGTTTGCTATCACTGACACAGGAGCTAGACAAATATGTTTGCTATCACCAACATAGGAGCTAGACAATTATGTTTGTTATCACCAAAACAGGAGCTAGACAATTATGTTTGCTATCACCAACACAGGAACTAGACAATTATGTTTGCTATCACCGACACAGGAACTAGACAATTATGTTTGCTATCACCGACACATGAGCTAGACAATTATGTTTGCTATCACCGACACAGGAAATAGAAATTATGTTTGCTATCACCGACACAGGAACTAGACAATTATATTTGCTATCACGTGACCATGGTTATAGATTGTATAAGACATAAACAACTACAAGAATGAAAGACAATACAGATAGAAGACAATACAGATGACAACACAGAATGCTAGAAATTTTTTTTAGAAAAAAATGAACTTGAAATTAATATCAGTAAACGACTGGAAAAACATGAACTAATCAACTACCGTGCCAAATGGTGTAGGCGATCATGCTACTCCACAACTCTATGTCTTTTGTGTTGTTAATAAGTTCAGTTGGTGACTTTTTTTGTGGCAACACATCCAGAAATTTCTGTCTTTGTCTTCCTCTATCTCTTCTCTCCTTGATCTTTCCGATGGTTACTAAATGTTCAAGTTTTACTTTTCTCATCATATGCCCTAAAAATATCTTGATTGTTTGTTTCTAATTTTCGCTATAAATTTCTTTATTTGTTTACTCCAGCATCTCTGAGGACATCAACATTAGTTTTCTTGGCTGTCCATGGAATATCATTCTTCCTAGAAATCACATCTTAGTTGTCTCCAGCTTATATTCGGCACATTTATTTACTGTCCATGCTTCTCTTCCATAAAGGAGAATTGGCTCAATATAACAACCTAACATTCGAACTCGTGAATGAATTTATATTATTAATTACTAAGGGAAAACATAATTCAAATACTTGTAACAAACATAGAAGAGAGTTTGAGGAGGTCCTGGCAGATACGGACCTGGTGTGCATTAATGATGGTCGGATAACAAGAATGGCAAGCAGGGATATGGCGATAGTTTTATCAACCTGACATTAGTGTCGTCGGATTCTACAGCTTTCTGCACATGGGATGTGCTGGGGCATCATGGCAATGACCACCTCCCATGTGCTGGGGCGTCATGGCAGTGACCACCTCCCATGTGCTGGGGCGTCATGGCAGTGACCACCTCCCATGTGTTGTGCATATGAAAAATGACAAAAGTAAGCAGATCAGGCCAACAGTCATGTCTTTTAAATATGATCGCAGCGGAGTGGGAGTGGATGTGGAGTGGATGTTGTGAGCAAAATTAAACAAGACAAACGTAGGACTCAAAAAGTGGGAAATCAGGCTTGGAATAAAATACCTTGGTGGAACAGAGAGGTACAAAGTTGGAGAAATTACCAAATAGATAGGAGTCTCGTATATGCAGATGATGTTGACAGAGGCAAAGAAATCCATGTATGTTTATGTTTAGCGTCTGTTTCCCTTTGATGTGGTTAATTTTCATGGTTCTGTTTCGTGGATTAAAATATATAATCTATAATCTCTATTTGATTTGTCAACTTGATTTATTAGTCTCTGTAGCTCCTGTTCACTTTCTGTTGAGATGCCTGTGTCAACTGCATATGTTCGTAATCATATCATATAACGGAAGTTTGGGAGAGGAGATGAGCAATAGAGAGTGAAATTATGTACACTGAAATGCTAGCATTGGAATAATGGCAACAATATGGCTAGGTGTCTTTGTGTGTGTGGATGTCTGTAATATGTTACTCATTCATAATAAATTGTAGGCATTTATTATTATCGTCGAGAACAGATATGTCGGGCCATTTGTGCAAATAAAACGACGATGCAACAAATTGCCATTCCCTGAACTACGTCCTGCTATAAATCTAGTATGACTATTGCTCAACTACAAGAGAGAGGCAGCGGGAGTTTGAGAATGAACAGTGAAGAATTACACTGGCTTACCAAAAAAAATGAAGTTGAAAGTTGTCTATAATTTTTTTACTGAATTAGGAGCATTTTGTGCCACTGAAGCCTAAAAATGACATCCATTTTTCTCAACCAGGTCAGGTTTTTTTCTAAATTGATTTTTAAAATAATTCTATTCTCTGACTATAGCCTTCTATTCATAACTACATTTTGGTGATATTAGTAGTTGATTTATGTGTTACATTTCTCATATAAAAATTATTTAACAGAATGTATTTATTAAATGTTACAAACATGGAATTATATAAATGAAGAGAAGACATTGAAAAAGGTAAGGGCATGTAAATTGTGTCATCACTGAGCAACATTCACGACATAAACTTCAATTTCTTCAACTTTCTCGAGTGTTCAGCAGCAGGGATGTCTCTCTTCAGAGTCCAGCAGTAATCAGCCATCATTACTGCATCCCAATGTCCTTGATACCTGGTCTCCATCTCTTATGTCCTGATGGAACCTCTCTCCCTGCTCGTCACTCATTGATCCAAGATTCTTGGGAAACCGATCCATATGCGAGTATAAATAATACACTTTTATGCTCATGTTGCATCCAATGTTTTTGAAAGCAATCAGCATATTGTTGACAACTTCTTCGTAGACCCAAAAAATTCTTCATCACCAGAACAAAGGCTTTCCATGCTTCCAATTCCAATTTGTTCATTGATTTTTCAATTCCAATTTGTTCATTGATTTTTCAATTCCAATTTGTTCATTGAATTTTCAAACTCAGGATCTCTGATGAGCTGACGAACTTGACGACCATCAAAAATGCCACCTTTCAACCTCTCTATGGTTAATCCTGGAAAATCACGGCACAAGTAAGTGAAGCAGCCACCATCCTTGTCCAGGGCTTTGGTGAACTGCTTAATCAAGCCAAGTTTGATATGCAGCAGTAGGAATAGTATATTATTTCTTTCTACCAGAGGATTGTTGACGATGTTCTTTGATCTACCCGGCACCAATTCTTCTCGTGCAGGCCAGTCCTTCTAGGTATAGTGCTGAGACCTGTCCCTTTCAGACTGCTCTTATTGCCTTTAATCCACTGACGTAGGTATTCAGTGCATGACATGCACAGCATGTGAGGAACCCTAGCTTTATCCTGGTCACCAAGTTTTATACCGAAATACGCATGGTAAGCTTGCATTATGAAAGTTGTGACTGGATTCCTATTAGGAACGAGGGTGTATTCATCGCAGATGTAGCAGAAGATGTTAGGCTTATTTCTGCAAACATCTTCTAGTTGAAGCCATTTGAATCACTTGAAACCTTAAAAAAATACAAACAAAAAAATAAAATTTTTTAGGAATACTAGTAAGTAAAGTAAAGTAACCCATAGCATTTATTAATGCTGTAGGGGTGTGAGATGTTAGATCTCACATTTCAGAGGCTCTGCAAATGAGGGCGGTAGCCATCTCCTCTCCCTCGCAGTCTTTACTTCCCGGATTAATCTGGTACCCATTTAAGGCTGGGTCGACCTGGGAGCCGTTGCGATCTGAAAAATTTCCGCCTCAACTGGGGAATGAACCCAGGACCACTCATATGCGAAGCCAGTGCACTAACCACTGCGCTACGCGGCTCCCAATTAAGTGTAAACCTTCATAATTTGTATATTCCAAGATAGATTAAGAAATTTTGAGAAAAATATGGTGTGAAAATATCCATACATGTGACAATAAAATACTTGCTTTTTATATCATTTGTCCTTTTAAATAGGAAAAAAAAACACTTTTGATCAAATGTGTGGAAATCAATTGTCATTTTACTGATTGATTTGACATGGAATATGACCCACCTATAAAAAAAAACATCATGTGGTGCTAGATAAAAAACCTAACCAGATTGAGCAAAACCAATATGATTTTTGGATTCAGCACAATAAAATCATCATAAATCTGTAAAAAACAAAAAACAAACCATACACAGCAAATTTGATGTTGACCAGTGTTATTATAATTAACATAACTATATGGTGCACGAATAATGGAAGGCATGATTGCTGGCACAAGGGTCGCCAAGACGACGATAGACATGACATCTCAGATTGTTGGAATTTCTGCTGCTATTGTTGTTGCTTATTGTGTTCTTCCTATTCGTCCTGCTGCTATTATTGTTGTTGTTTTGTTGCTATTCGTCCTGCTGATATTGTTGTTGTTGTTGCTATTCGTCCTGCTGATATTGTTGTTGGTGCTATTCGTCATGCTGATATTGTTGTTGTTGTTGCTATTCGTCCTGCTGATATTGTTGTTGTTGTTGCTATTCGTCCTGCTGATATTGTTGTTGTTGGTATTTGTCCTGCTGATATTGTTGTTGTTGCTATTCGTCCTGCTGATATTGTTGTTGTTGTTGCTATTCATCCTGCTGATATTGTTGTTGCTATTCGTCCTGCTGCTATTGTTGTTGTTGCTATTCGTCCTGCTGATATTATTGTTGTTGTTGTTCCTATTCGTCCTACTGATATTGTTGTTGTTGTTGCTATTCGTCCTGCTGATATTATTGTTGTTCTTGCTATTCGTCCTGCTGATATATTGTTGTTGTTGTTGCTATTCGTCCTGCTGATATTGTTGTTCTTGCTATTCGTCCTGCTGATATATTGTTGTTGTTGTTGCTATTCGTCCTGCTGATATTGTTGTTGTTGTTGTTGCTATTAGTCCTGCTGCTATTATTGTTGTTGCTATTCGTCCTGCTGATATTGTTGTTGTTGCTATTCGTCCTGCTGATATTGTTGTTGTTGTTGCTATTCGTCCTGCTGCTGATGTTGTTGTTGCTATTCGTCCTGCTGCTATTATTGTTGTTGTTGTTGCTATTCGTCCAGCTGCTATTATTGTTGTTGTTGTTGCTATTCGTCCTGCTGCTATTATTGTTGTTGTTGTTGCTATTCGTCCTGCTGCTGATGTTGTTGTTGCTATTCGTCCTGCTGCTATTATTGTTGTTGTTGCTATTCGTCCTGCTGATATTGTTGTTGTTGCTATTCGTCCTGCTGATATTGTTGTTGTTGTTGCTATTCGTCCTGCTGCTATTATTGTTGTTGTTGCTATTCGTCCTGCTGCTATTATTGTTGTTGTTGCTATTCGTCCTGCTGATATTGTTGTTGTTGCTATTCGTCCTGCTGATGTTGTTGTTGTTGCTATTCGTCCTGCTGATATTGTTGTTGTTGCTATTCGTCCTGCTGCTATTATTGTTGTTGTTGTTGCTATTCGTCCTGCTGCTGATGTTGTTGCTATTCGTCCTGCTGCTATTATTGTTGTTGTTGTTGCTATTCATCCTGCTGATATTATTGTTGTTGTTGCTATTCGTCCTGCTGCTATTATTGTTGTTGTTGTTGCTATTCGTCCTGCTGCTATTATTGTTGTTGTTGTTGCTATTCGTCCTGCTGCTATTATTGTTGTTGTTGTTGCTATTCATCCTGCTGATATTGTTGTTGTTGCTATTCGTCCTGCTGATGTTGTTGTTGTTGTTGTTGCTATTCGTCCTGCTGCTATTATTGTTGTTGTTGTTGCTATTCATCCTGCTGATATTGTTGTTGTTGCTATTCGTCCTGCTGATATTATTGTTGTTGTTGCTATTCATCCTGCTGCTATTATTGTTGTTGTTGCTATTCGTCCTGCTGATATTATTATTGTTGTTGCTATTCGTCCTGCTGCTGATGTTGTTGCTATTCGTCCTGCTGCTATTATTGTTGTTGTTGCTATTCGTCCTGCTGATATTATTATTGTTGTTGCTATTCGTCCTGCTGCTATTATTGTTGTTGTTGTTGCTATTCATCCTGCTGATATTGTTGTTGTTGCTATTCGTCCTGCTGATATTATTGTTGTTGTTGTTGCTATTCATCCTGCTGCTATTATTGTTGTTGTTGCTATTCGTCCTGCTGATATTATTATTGTTGTTGCTATTCGTCCTGCTGCTGATGTTGTTGCTATTCATCCTGCTGCTATTATTGTTGTTGTTGCTATTCGTCCTGCTGATATTATTGTTGTTGTTGCTATTCGTCCTGCTGATATTATTGTTGTTGTTGCTATTCGTCCTGCTGATATTATTGTTGTTGTTGCTATTCGTCCTGCTGATATTGTTGTTGTTGCTATTCGTCCTGCTGCTGATGTTGTTGTTGCTATTCGTCCTGCTGCTGATGTTGTTGCTATTCGTCCTGCTGCTATTATTGTTGTTGTTGTTGCTATTCGTCCTGCTGATATTGTTGTTGTTGCTATTCGTCCTGCTGATATTGTTGTTGTTGCTATTCGTCCTGCTGCTGATGTTGTTGTTGCTATTCGTCCTGCTGCTATTATTGTTTATTGTTGTTGCTATTCGTCCTGCTGATATTGTTGTTGTTGTTGCTATTCGTCCTGCTGATATTGTTGTTGTTGTTGCTATTCGTCCTGCTGATATTGTTGTTGCTATTCGTCCTGCTGATATTGTTGTTGTTGCTATTCGTCCTGCTGATATTGTTGTTGTTGTTGCTATTTGTCCTGCTGATATTGTTGTTGTTGCTATTCGCCCTGCTGATATTGTTGTGTTTGTTGTTGCTATTCATCCTTCTGATATTATTGTTGTTGTTGCTATTCATCCTGCTGATATTATTGTTGTTGTTGTTCCTATTCGTCCTGCTGATATTGTTGTTGTTGCTATTCGTCCTGCTGATATTATTGTTGTTGTTGCTATTCGTCCTGCTGATATTATTGTTGTTGTTGCTATTCGTCCTGCTGATATTATTGTTGTTGTTGCTATTCGTCCTGCTGATATTGTTGTTGTTGCTATTCGTCCTGCTGCTGATGTTGTTGTTGCTTTTCGTCCTGCTGCTATTATTGTTGTTGTTGTTGCTATTCGTCCTGCTGATATTGTTGTTGTTGCTATTCGTCCTGCTGCTGATATTGTTGTTGCTATTCGTCCTGCTGCTATTATTGTTGTTGTTGTTGTTGCTATTCGTCCTGCTGATATTGTTGTTGTTGCTATTCATCCTGCTGATATTGTTGTTGTTGTTGCTATTCGTCCTGCTGATATTATTGTTGTTGTTGTTGCTATTCGTCCTGCTGATATTGTTGTTGTTGCTATTCATCCTGCTGATATTGTTGTTGTTGTTGCTATTCATCCTGCTGATATTGTTGTTGTTGTTGCTATTCATCCTGCTGATATTGTTGTTGTTGCTATTCATCCTGCTGATATTGTTGTTGTTGTTGCTATTCATCCTGCTGATATTGTTGTTGTTGCTAATGTTTCTGCTGCTGTTGTTATTACTACTGTTTCTACTGATATTGTTGTTGCTTATCTTTGTTTCCTATTGATGTTGTTGTTGCTGTTATTGTTGTTATTGCTGCTTATGTTGTTGTTATTGTTTTTGCTGCTTCAGCTGTTGCTGCTTTTGTATTTTTGTCTACTGCTGTTGCTGTTATTGTTGCTATTGCATATGTTGTTGTTGTTATTGTTTCTGATGCTGGTGTTGTTGTTGTTATTGTTTCTGATGCTGGTGTTATGGGATTATGTCTGGCGTTGATGTTGTTTCTGCCACTGAAGTTATGTTGTTATCATTGTTTCTGCTGCTTTCATTTATGTTGTTGCTATTATTTCTGCTACTGTTATTATTGCTTTTGTTGTTATTGTTTCTGCTTGTTGTTGTTGGTGTTGCTTATGGGTTGTTATTGTTTCTACTTCTATTGTTGTTGCTTATTTCGTTGTTATTATTGTAGTTGTTGATTATGTAATGTGTCTGCGTTGTGTTGCTAGGTTGTTGTTATTATAGTTTCGGTTTATTTTATTACTGCTTATGTTGTTGTTATTTATTGTTTCTGCTTGTTGTTTCTGCTTATTTTGTTTTTATTTTTCTGTTTGTTGTTATTTATTGTCTCTGTTGTTGTTATTGTTTCCGCTTGTTGTTGCTGCTTGTGTTGTTATTATTGTTTCTGCTTGTTGTTGCTGCTTATGATGTTGTGTCGTGGTAAAAAACAACAACTAAGTAACGGGTACCTGTAACTGTCGGTGAAGTTTCCCAATACGATGTCGCCATAATTTGTAGCTTCCAAGCGAATTCTGTTCATAGTTGCAGCGGTTTTAGTTCACTTTCCTGTAAGAGATATATTTTCTAGTTTTCGAGTATGGTTCCTTCTGTGCTTGTTTGGTTTCAGATCCTTGACGTTTGGGTGTCCGAGCAGAAACACCGTCTTAAACGTCATACCCATGAAAGTCCTGAATTGTATAGGTAAATAAATGATAGAATATAGAAGTCACATCCATCATTGATTATTCCAGAAAAACATAATCAAGAAAATCGGATTTGAATGCTGTGCACGAAGACTGAAAACTTTTTGACTGAAGTTGTGAGGAGAATAGGTGCCATCTGAGAAGACCTGATTCATATCCCATTTGTTGCATTATGATTTCTCTTAAAGAAGTAACAAAGACTGAAGTAGTACACTTAGAAAATTACGAAATTGTGCCAGGTGCCAGGAAATATATCAGGTGCCAGGAAATATATCATGCAGTTTGATGCCAGAGATAAGGGACTGGTAGATGCCAGAGATAAGGAACTGGTAGATGAAGACATTAGAGAAGAGCAAGCTGGATTCAGACAAAAACGATCATTTACTGATCAAATGTTTACACCTAGAACATTTACTGATCAAATGTTTACACCTAGAACATTTACTGATCAAATGTTTACACCTAGAACATTTACTGATCAAATGTTTACACCTAGAACATTTACTGATCAAATGTTTACACCTAGAACAATTATCGAAGAATCAGTAGAAATACAATCTTCACTTATTATTAACTCTATTGATTTTCTAAAGATATTTGATAGTCTGCACCGGTCAACATTCTGGAAAATTCTTGCCAATTACAGCTTCCCAACTAGATATTTACATGTCGTCAAGGCTTTATATGACAACTCAAGATGCTGTGTTAAAACAAGAGTGAGGACTGAAAAGTTGTATGTAGAAACAGGAGTATAACAAGGCTGCATTATATCACCATGACGTTTTAGCTTGGCTATAGACTCGGTTATGAAAACTTGCGCCCGAAATGAACATTTTAGTATAAAAATAGACAGACGATAGAACTCTTAGTGATTTAGATTTTGCGTTACTTGGCGTTGTTTAGTCCAACCCTTAAGAATGCACAAGATTTGCTGAATCGACATTGTCATCCTTAATAACAAATTTTCCTTCAGGTCAGCACTTCCAAGATTAAGTTCATGAATGTTACTAACTGTAAAATCTCCATCAACGGAGAAATAATTCACACAGTTGATAACTGTGATTATTTAGGTAGCAAAACGACACAAGAAGGAGAACAAAATCTCTGGTAACACGATGTCGCTGATGAGGAACATGTCTCGTTAGAGGATGTAAGAGGGGCAATAAAGAAAACATCAGATGGTGCACCAGGACCGGACGGAACACGCTACAGCCTCCTGAAAGATATTGCAGACAACCGGCTTAAAAAAATGTCGATGATTTCAACGCAAGTCTGAAAACAGGATGCGTACCAGAAGAGTGGCTACACAGCTACCTTCTACCCCTGGCAAAGCCAGGCAAAGATACCTCCGATATTAAGAGTTCTCGTATCCTCACCTTACAAACATTTACGGCAAGGTGCTAGAGAGGATAATCGCTAGAAGACTGGCCTTCGATTTGAAAAATAGAGGCTTACCCTGAGTGCATACACAGACAGGGATAGACAGTACCACAATTACGGAAATCCTCGCCTATGCCTATAGCAATTCGTCGCATTTTCGTTTTATTTGTGCAAATGGCCCGACATATCCGTTATCGGCGATAATAATAATAAATGCCCACAATTTATTATGAATAAGTAACATATTATAGACACCAACACAAAAAGATGACACCTAACATCTACGAAGGCTTTCAGACAAAGAGGAAGCTTTGGTGGCCATGATCGATCGAGAAGATGCATATACCAGAGTCAGCTTCGGTTATTATCTCCTACATCAGCTAAGTGAACTCAGCATCGACTCGTGGATAATTCGATAGATAAGCAATGGTGCTGATGTTACAAATCTGTTGCTCTGAGATTTGGATCATGAGCGTTAGAGATCACACCTATAACATTAATTGCCACAGGAATCGCCAAACGGTGCTCTTTAACGTATACACGTTAAAAATAGCGCATCTTTAGGAAGCTCGACCCGGCAGGATACTAAAATACGCTGACGACCTCTTGCTGTACACGCACGTCAGAAACAGAAGAGACATAATTGATGGCGTCCAGAATAATCTAGAACATGTGTCGAACTTGTTCACTGACTACAAAGAGGTCATCAGTCATCCAAGGCAAAGAACGCCTGGTTCTCGCTGAACAACAACATAGTCACAGACACAGTGCCAGCAGTCACCTGCATGGGCATCAACACTGACAGTGAGCAGACTATCAAATATCTAGGCATCATTAAAAAAAAATAGAAGTCTCTCTTTCGCGAAAAATGAGGACAATGTTATTCAGAAAGTTAAGAAGGGTTTCAGTGCAATTAAAATCATGGCATCTGCAGAGATGCCGCAACGAACCCTTTTCTGATGATGCAGTCAGTGGTATTATCTGTGTTAGACTATAGTCTAGATTTACTTACACTGTCGCAAACACAAGTAGATAATATTTAGAGAGTTCAAAACGAAGCTACGAGAGCTGTCCTAGGATGCACAAGAGATACACCTACCGCTGCCATAAGGTTTCTCCTTAACCCACCGTGCATCGAAGCAAGATATAAAATAGCCCAGGTTAAAGAGTATTTCAAAGTCACCAACAATGAGCATCTTACACCAATCTCTAGACAACACAAAAGGAAGGCGTATCAAGAGAGGAAGGTCTTGGATGGCAGAAGCAGCAGAAGATACCCTACTCAGAATTTGTGAGCTGAAGGAAGTGGGAAGAGGCTGTGAGTAGGTGGAAGTTAGTAGAGATAGAAAGGTATCGACAACAGTTGTGATACAGCTGGGACGAAGAGATAGAAAGGTATCAACAACAGTTGTGATACAACTGGGAAGAGAGTGCCGCGACTGGACTGCCAACAGAACAGAGTGAATGATCCAAGAACTCATACTGCAGCACTCGAAGCCACACGATACAATAATTTACACATACAGCTAAGTAACGCAAGAAACAAACAAGTGTGGTTGGGGTTTCGTGGCCTACCAAATTGGCAAGAAATTAGCTGAGAAGTCAGCTGCCTACCCCACTACAACATCGACTATGAGAAATAGAAGCGGTGACAGCAACTCTCACTTGGCTGGCGACGCAACCACCAACAGACTCAGTGATTCTATAGAACTCTCAAAGTATGCTGCGCAAGATAGAAAAGTGTATGATCAGAACTGACTGTGGCACTCTTCTCAACAACGCGCAATATAGTATATGGATCTACTGTCCGGGTCATGCTGAGATCAGGGGAAACGAAAGAGCCGATGTGTTGGCTGGTAGGGCTTTGGTGAACGGCACCGAGATAAGAAGAGACATGATTGAATTGTTTAGAGAAGTCATGGATAGTCTAGGAAAATACGTGAACGAGGTCGAACGTGACAATGTATATATATTCAGAGAATGATAGAAATGGAAGTGACTAGAGGTAAAAGTGCTCCCTCTCCGGAAAGATCAGAAGAACGTGTAATCATCAAATGACTAGGACACTGATCTTATATACTTTTAGATGGCTGACGGAACGGCAAGCAGAACATATATGGACATGTCCCCAATGCTGTGACGCTTGTTCCTAATCAAGAATTAAGATCTCTACCAAAATTGTGTTGGCATCAAATATGTTCCACCAATTAGCAAACATCTGGAAATCAAAAACAAGAAGTAAACATACCAAACTTATGATTGTTCAACTCCAAATGTGATATCCGGGTTGACATGGTTGCGAAAGTTGAAAAATGACAAAGCTACTGGAGAAAAAAATGAATTAATTTGATAAATGTCTTAGAAGACTTAAATATTGGTTAGGAAAAATACAAGTCAAACATGCAAGCAAGAGAGACAGCAATATGTTTCTACAACAATAGGAAGAAAACCATGCACTTATATCGGACATATACTTAGCCTTTGAGAGTTAAGTCACAGGAAAGCGAGCAAGAGGTAGGCAGAGATACAAGTGAGAGAGTAACATCACACGATAGACAGGAAACAGTCTAGCAGAGTGCACCACCAAGACAAGAGACAGGGGATGTTGGAGATCCGTTCCAGCCACACATCGTTGCGAAGACGGCACTTGATGATAATGAAGCACTTAGAGTGAATGAAACCAGACCGCAACTACATGCATTCAAATGGGTACCAGATGGCAAAAAGAGAAAGACCAAAAGAGACTCTTAGCAGAACAACCATCAGAGAGAGTATGACCATGGGTCTCAACAACATACAATAATTATACACATCAGCATCACTTCACTCGATGTGGAGAGCTCTAGTTTCTTCCCTATGCACCGTGTTCAGCGCTGACGGTACATAGATGGATATATAACTGTAGAGTTTTGATATGTAAAACCAATTAGACAAAACTAATTTCTCAAATAAAAATATGCTTGTCTCTAATAGATGGAATCTACTAAATATGTACGGGAGATGGTTCAAGAAACTAGACACAAGTAAATTTCAGTTTAGTATTGACACAAGTAGATGTAGTAATTCTAATCTAGACACAAGTAGATGTAGTCAGTTGAATCTAGACACAAGTAGATGTAGTCAGTTGTATCTAGACACAAGTAGATGTAGTCAGTTGTATCTAGACAGAAGTAGATGTAGTCAGTTGTATCTAGACATAAGTAGATGTAGTCAGTTATATCTAGACACAAGTAAATGTAGTCAGTTGTATCTAGACATAAGTAGATGTAGTCAGTTATATCTAGACACAAGTAGATGTAGTCAGTTATATCTAGACAAAAGTAGATGTAGTCAGTTGAATCTAGACACAAGTAGATGTAGTCAGTTGAATCTAGACACAAGTAGATGTCAGTTGTATCTAGACACAAGTAGATGTAGTCAGTTGTATCTAGACACAAGTAGATGTCAGTTGTATCTAGACACAAGTAGATGTAGTCAGTTGTATCTAGACACAAGTAGATGTCAGTTGTATCTAGACACAAGTAGATGTAGTCAGTTGTATCTAGACACAAGTAGATGTAGTCAGTTGTATCTAGACACAAGTAGATGTAGTCAGTTGTATCTAGACACAAGTAGATGTAGTCAGTTGTATCTAGACACAAGTAGATGTAGTCAGTTGTATCTAGACACAAGTAGATGTCAGTTGAATCTAGACACAAGTAGATGTAGTCGACACAAGTAGATGTAGTCAGTTGAATCTAGACACAAGTAGATGTAGTCAGTTGAATCTAGACACAAGTAGATGTAGTCAGTTGAATCTAGACACAAGTAGATGTAGTCAGTTGTATCTAGACACAAGTAGATGTAGTCAGTTCAATCTAGACACAAGTAGATGTAGTCAGTTGAATCTAGACACAAGTAGATGTAGTCAGTTGTATCTAGACACAAGTAGATGTAGTCAGTTGTATCTAGACACAAGTAGATGTAGTCAGTTGTATCTAGACACAAGTAGATGTAGTCAGTTGAATCTAGACACAAGTAGATGTAGTCAGTTGAATCTAGACACAAGTAGATTTAGTCAGTTGAATCTAGACACAAGTAGATTTAGTCAGTTGAATCTAGACACAAGTAGATGTAGTCATGATGTGGAACAATGATAAAAAATAAAAACAGAAATAATAAAATTATAAGAAGCAAAGAAACTATATGGTTGGCTAACTTGTGACATGTAACAAGTTGTGTGTGGCATTTAACATCATACTTGTAACAGCATACGTGTGACGTGTAACAACATTTGCGTGACGTGTAACAGCATACCCTTGATGTGTAACAACTTGTGTGATGAATAACATCTTGTGTGTTACATATACTATTTTGTGTAATATGTAGCATCATGTGTAACGTGCAACAGCGCGTGTGATGTGTAACTTTTTGTGTCTGACGAGTAACAACGTTTTATGACGTGTAACAACTAGTGTGACGTGTAACAGCCTGTGTGTAGCGTGTAACAAAGTGTGTCTGACGTGTAACAACCTGTGTGTGCGCATGCCATGAAGCAACTTATGTGTGACGTGTAACAGCCTGTGTGTAGCGTGTAACAAAGTGTGTCTGACGTGTAACAACCTCCGTTATTTGTAGCTACTTGTATGTAACGTGTAACAGTGTGTGTATATGTACAACACCATTTATGTAATGTAACAATATGTGCGATGTGCACTAATGTATGTGTGTCGTGTAAGAACTTGTGTGACACGAAACAACTTGAGTGTGTCATTCAGAAACGTAAGTGTGACATGTAACAACTTGTGTGTTCCGTGTAACAACTTGTGTGTTCCGTGTAACAACTTGTGTGTTCCGTGTAACAACTTAACGATGCACATGTAATCTGACCTGTTAAAGGCCCATGTTTGACGGATCCGATCTCTGAGACTGAAATGATCAAATTTACTGTGGACAAGGATGATGATGTCGGGCCACTCTCTACACGCAGTGGAATCCAGTAGGTAGCCATATCTGTCCAGACATCACAAGGCACATGAATAGAAAAATAATAGCCCCAACAAAAAAAAAGATATGTCCACAGAAATTTTAAAAAGTAAACAACAATACAGAACAAAAACACATTCAACAACACAGACAACAAAACATACAATTACATAACATACAACATTACAATACATTCAACAACATATACAGTACATCACATTCAAGAACACAGACAATACATTACATTCAAGAATACAGACAATACATTAAATTCAAGAACACAGACAATACATCACATTCAAGAACACAGACAATACATTACATTCAAGAATACAGACAATACATTAAATTCAAGAACACAGACAATACATCACATTCAAGAACACAGACAATACATCACATTCAAGAACACAGACAATACATCACATTCAAGAATACAGACAATACATTAAATTCAAGAACACAGACAATACATCACATTCAAGAATACAGACAATACATTAAATTCAAGAACACAGACAATACATCACATTCAAGAATACAGACAATACATTAAATTCAAGAACACAGACAATACATCACATTCAAGAACACAGACAACAAAACAGGCATCAAGACATATAACGAAATATACAACAACACATTCAACAACACTAACACATAACAACCCATGGGACAACACATTCAACAACATTGACAATAAAATCTATAATAATAGACAATGGCACACACAACACAGCATATAACAACACGGACAACATACAGCACCATATACAACACAGCACATGCAACAACACATACAGCAACACAACACAGACAATAACACAACACATACAACAATACAAAACATACAACAAAACAAAAGCAACGCAACACAGACAATAACACAACACTACAATAACATAACAGACAAAAAGACAACACAGAAATGATATGTAATTACTCTATCTGTGTACTGTACTATTGTACTGTATCTGTATACTGTACTATTGTACTGTAGCTGTGTACTGTACTATTGTACTGTAGCTGTGTACTGTACTATTGTACTGTATCTGTATACTGTACTATTGTACTGTAGCTGTGTACTGTACTATTGTACTGTAGCTGTGTACTGTACTATTGTACTGTAGCTGTGTACTGTACTATTGTACTGTATCTGTGTACTGTACTATTTAACTGTAGCTGTGTATGGTACTATTTCACTGTAGCTGTGTACTGTAGTATTGTACTGTAGCTGTGTACTGTACTATTGTACTGTATCTGTGTACTGTACTAATTAACTGTAGCTGTGTATGGTACTATTTCACTGTAGCTGTGTACTGTACTATTTCACTGTAGCTGTGTACTGTACTATTGTACTGTATCTGTGTACTGTACTATTTAACTGTAGTGTGTATGGTACTATTTCACTGTAGCTGTGTACTGTACTATTTCACTGTAGCTGTGTACTGTACTATTTAACTGTAGCTGTGCACTGTACTATTTAACTGTAGCTGTGTACGGTACTATTTCACTGTAGCTGTGTACTGTACTATTTCACTGTAGCTGTGTACTGTACTATTGTACTGTAGCTGTGTACTGTACTATTGTATTTTAGGCAGTTATTTGAATTTAGTAGCCAGTTATTTGACTTTAGTAGGCAGATATTTGACTTTAGTAGGCAGATATTTGACTTTAGTAGGCAGATATTTGACTTTAGTAGGTAGATATTTGACTTTAGTAGGCAGATATTTGACTATAGTAGGCAGATATTTGACTTTAGTAGGCATATATTTGAAATTAGTAGGCAGTTATTTGAATTTAGTAGGCAGTTATTTGAATTAAGTAGGCAAATATTTGACTATAGCAGGCAGATATTTGACTTTAGTAGGCAGATATTTGACTTTAGTAGGCAGATATTTGAATTTAGTAGGCAGGTATTTGAATTTGGTAGGCATATATTTGACTATAGTTGGCAGATATTTGAATTTAGTATGCAGATTATTGAATTTAGTAGGCAGATATTTGACTTTAGTAGGTAATTTGAATTTAGTATGCAGATATTTGAATTTAGTAGGCAGATATTTGACTATAATAGGCAGATATTTGACTTTAGTAGGCAGCTATTTGAATTTAGTAGGCAGTTATTTGACTATAGTAGGCAGATATTTGACTTTAGTAGGCAGCTAATACTGTAGTAGGTAGTTATTTGAATTTAGTAGGTAGATATTTGATTTTAGTAGGCAGAAATTTGACTATAATAGGCAGATATTTGACTTTAGTAGGCATATATTTGAAATTAGTAGGCAGTTATTTGAATTTAGTAGGCAGTTATTTGAATTAAGTAGGCAAATATTTGACTATAGCAGGCAGATATTTGACTTTAGTAGGCAGATATTTGACTTTAGTAGGCAGATATTTGAAGTTAGTAGGCAGATATTTGACTATAGTAGACATATATTTGACTTTAGTAGGCATATATTTGAAGTTAGTAGGCAGATATTTGCCTATAGTAGGCAGATATTTGAAGTTAGTAGGCAGATATTTGACTATAGTAGACAGATATTTGACTTTAGTAGGCATATATCTGAAGTTAGTAGGCAGATATTTGACTATAGTAGGCAGATATTTGACTTTAGTAGGCAGATATTTGAATTTTAGGCAGTTATTTGAATTTAGTAGGCAGATATTTGACTTAAGTAGGCAGATATTTGACTATAGTAGGCAGATATTTGACTATAGTAGACAGATATTTGACTTTAGTAGGCATATATTTGAAATTAGTAGGCAGTTATTTGAATTTAGTAGGTAGTTATTTGAATTTAGTAGGTAGATATTTGATTTTATTAGGCAGATATTTGACTATAATAGGCAGATATTTGACTTTAGTAGGCAGCTATTTGAATTTAGTAGGCAGTTATTTGACTATAGTAGGCAGATATTTGACTTTAGTAGGCAGCTATGACTGTAGTAGGTAGTTATTTGAATTTAGTAGGTAGATATTTGATTTTAGTAGGCAGATATTTGACTATAATAGGCAGATATTTGACTTTAGTAGGCAGCTATTTGAATTTAGTAGGCAGTTATTTGACTATAATAGGCAGATATTTGACTTTAGTAGGCAGCTATTTGAATTTAGTAGGCAGTTATTTGACTATAGTAGGCAGATATTTGACTTTAGTAGGCAGCTATGACTGTAGTAGGTAGTTATTTGAATTTAGTATGCAGATATTTGAATTTGGTAGGCAGATATTTGACTATAATAGGCAGATATTTGACTTTAGTAGGCAGATATTTGAATTTAGTAGGCAGTTATTTGACTATAATAGGCAGATATTTGACTTTAGTAGGCAGATATTTGAATTTAGTAGGCATATATTTGACTATAATAGGCAGATATTTGACTTTAGTAGGCAGCTATTTGAATTTAGTAGGCAGTTATTTGACTATAGTAGGCAGATATTTGACTATAGCAGGCAGATATTTGACTTTAGTAGGCAGCTATGACTGTAGTAGGTAGATATTTGAATTTAAGTAGGCAGATATTTGACTTTAGTAGGAAGATATTTGACTTTAGTATGCAGATATTTGACTTTAGTAGGCAGATATTTGACTTTAGTAGGCAGTTATTTGAATTAAGTAGGCAGATATTTTACTATAGTAGGCAGATATTTGACTATAGCAGGCAGATATTTGACTTTAGTAGGCAGATATTTGACTTTAGTAGGCAGATATTTGAATTTAGTAGGCAGGTATTTGAATTTGGTAGGCATATATTTGACTTTAGTTGGCAGATATTTGAATTTAGTATGCAGATATTTGAATTTAGTATGCAGATATTTGAATTTAGTAGGCATATATTTGACTATAATAGGCAGATATTTGACTGTAGTTGGCAGCTATTTGAATTTAGTAGGCAGTTATTTGACTATAGTAGGCATATATTTGACTTTAGTAGGAGCTATGACTAGTAGGTAGTTATTTGAATTTAGTAGGTAGATATTTGATTTTAGTAGGCATATATTTGACTATAATAGGCAGATATTTGAATTTAGTAGGTAGTTATTTGAATTTAGTAGGTAGATATTTGATTTTATTAGGCAGATATTTGACTATAATAGGCAGATATTTGACTTTAGTAGGCAGCTATTTGAATTTAGTAGGCAGTTATTTGACTATAGTAGGCAGATATTTGACTTTAGTAGGCAGCTATGACTGTAGTAGGTAGTTATTTGAATTTAGTAGGTAGATATTTGATTTTAGTAGGCAGATATTTGACTATAATAGGCAGATATTTGACTTTAGTAGGCAGCTATTTGAATTTAGTAGGCAGTTATTTGACTATAATAGGCAGATATTTGACTTTAGTAGGCAGCTATTTGAATTTAGTAGGCAGTTATTTGACTATAGTAGGCAGATATTTGACTTTAGTAGGCAGCTATGACTGTAGTAGGTAGTTATTTGAATTTAGTATGCAGATATTTGAATTTGGTAGGCAGATATTTGACTATAATAGGCAGATATTTGACTTTAGTAGGCAGATATTTGAATTTAGTAGGCAGTTATTTGACTATAATATGCAGATATTTGACTTTAGTAGGCAGATATTTGAATTTAGTAGGCATATATTTGACTATAATAGGCAGATATTTGACTTTAGTAGGCAGCTATTTGAATTTAGTAGGCAGTTATTTGACTATAGTAGGCAGATATTTGACTATAGCAGGCAGATATTTGACTTTAGTAGGCAGCTATGACTGTAGTAGGTAGATATTTGAATTTAAGTAGGCAGATATTTGACTTTAGTAGGAAGATATTTGACTTTAGTATGCAGATATTTGACTTTAGTAGGCAGATATTTGACTTTAGTAGGCAGTTATTTGAATTAAGTAGGCAGATATTTTACTATAGTAGGCAGATATTTGACTATAGCAGGCAGATATTTGACTTTAGTAGGCAGATATTTGACTTTAGTAGGCAGATATTTGAATTTAGTAGGCAGGTATTTGAATTTGGTAGGCATATATTTGACTTTAGTTGGCAGATATTTGAATTTAGTATGCAGATATTTGAATTTAGTATGCAGATATTTGAATTTAGTAGGCAGATATTTGACTATAATAGGCAGATATTTGACTGTAGTTGGCAGCTATTTGAATTTAGTAGGCAGTTATTTGACTATAGTAGGCATATATTTGACTTTAGTAGGAGCTATGACTAGTAGGTAGTTATTTGAATTTAGTAGGTAGATATTTGATTTTAGTAGGCATATATTTGACTATAATAGGCAGATATTTGACTTTAGTAGGCAGATATTTGAATTTAGTAGGCATATATTTGACTATAATAGGCAGATATTTGACTTTAGTAGGCAGATATTTGAATTTAGTAGGCAGATATTTGACTATAATTTGCAGATATTTGACTATAGCAGGCAGATGTTTGACTTTAGTAGGCAGACCTTTGACTTTAGTAGGCAGATATTTGAATTTAGTAGGCAGGTATTTGAATTTGGTAGGCATATATTTGACTTTAGTTGGCAGATATTTGAATTTAGTATGCAGATATTTGAATTTAGTAGGCAGATATTTGACTTTAGTAGGCAGTTATTTGAATTTAGTATGCAGATATTTGAATTTAGTAGGCAGATATTTGACTATAATAGGCAGATATTTGACTTTAGTAGGCAGCTATTTGAATTTAGTAGGCAGTTATTTGACTATAGTAGGCAGATATTTGACTTTAGTAGGCAGCTATGACTGTAGTAGGTAGTTATTTGAATTTAGTAGGTAGATATTTGATTTTAGTAGGCAGATATTTGACTATAATAGGCAGATATTTGACTTTAGTAGGCAGATATTTGAATTTAGTAGGCAGATATTTGACTATAATAGGCAGATATTTGACTTTAGTAGGCAGCTATTTGAATTTATTAGGCAGTTATTTGACTATAGTAGGCAGATATTTGACTTTAGTAGGCAGCTATGACTGTAGTAGGTAGTTATTTGAATTTAGTATGCAGATATTTGAATTTAGTAGGCAGATATTTGACTATAATAGGCAGATATTTGAATTTAGTAGGCAGTTATTTGACTAATAGGCAGATATTTGACTTTAGTAGGCAGATTTTTGAATTTAGTAGGCAGATATTTGACTATAATAGGCAGATATTTGACTTTAGTAGGCAGATATTTGAATTTAGTAGGCAGATATTTTACTATAGTAGGCAGATATTTGACTATAGCAGGCAGATATTTGACTTTAGTAGGCAGATATTTGACTTTAGTAGGCAGATATTTGAATTTAGTAGGCAGGTATTTGAATTTGGTAGGCATATATTTGACTATAATAGGCATATATTTGACTTTAGTAGGCAGATATTTGAATTTAGTAGGCAGATATTTGACTATAATTGGCAGATATTTGATTTTAGTAGGCAGCTATTTGAATTTAGTAGGCAGTTATTTGACTATAGTAGGCAGATATTTGACTTTAATAGGCAGCTATGACTGTAGTAGGTAGTTATTTGAATTTAAGTAGGCAGATATTTGACTTTAGTAGGCAGATATTTGACTTTAGTAGGCATATATTTGACTTTAGTAGGCAGATATTTGACTTTAGTAGGCAGTTATTTGAATTAAGTAGGCAGATATTTTACTATAGTAGGCAGATATTTGACTATCGCAGGCAGATATTTGACTTTAGTAGGCAGATGTTTGACTTTAGTAGGCAGATATTTGAATTTAGTAGGCAGGTATTTGAATTTGGTAGACATATATTTGACTTTAGTTGGCAGATATTTGAATTTAGTATGCAGATATTTGAATTTAGTAGGCAGATGTTTGACTTTAGTAGGTAGTTATTTGAATTTAGTATGCAGATATTTGAATTTAGTAGGCAGATATTTGACTATAATAGGCAGATATTTGACTTTAGTAGGCAGCTATTTGAATTTAGTAGGCAGTTATTTGACTATAGTAGGCAGATATTTGACTTTAGTAGGCAGCTATGACTAGTAGGTAGTTATTTGAATTTAGTATGCAGATATTTGAATTTAGTAGGCAGATATTTGACTATAATAGGCAGATATTTGACTTTAGTAGGCAGATATTTGAATTTAGTAGGCAGTTATTTGACTATAATAGGCAGATATTTGACTTTAGTAGGCAGATTTTTGAATTTAGTAGGCAGATATTTGACTATAATAGGCAGATATTTGACTTTAGTAGGCAGATATTTGACTTTAGTAGGTAGATATTTGAATTTAAGTAGGTAGATATTTGAATTTAAGTAGGCAGATATTTGACTTTAGAGTGGATCGTAGGAAAATAAAAAAAAGACACAGGAAGAAAATGTTATAGGTAGAAAAGAAGTCACAGGGACAAAGTCATATGAAAAAGTCTCAAAAGAAATGTCACAGGTAAAAAAGTCACAGTACAAGCACGAAAACAAGTCACAAGAATACAAAATAGGCCCTATATTAGTTCTGTCCTTATTTATTATTTTGTTACCGAGGCCGAAAGGGAATCAAATAATAGATACTGTTACCTCCCCTGCATGTGATAAATATGGGAAACAAATAATAAACAATGTTACCTCCCCTGAATGTGATTATTTATACAAAAATAATAATAATAAAAGGGAAGTAAATAATAAACACTGTTACCTCCCCTGAATGTGATAATAAAAAAGAAAAGAAACTAAAAGACACTTACCTTCCCTGAATGTGGTAGAAAAGGAAAGCAAATAATAGAGACACATGAAATCTTTCCTGAATGTGATAGAAATGGGAAGAAAATAATAGATACACCTGTAACCTTCCTTGAATGTGGTAAGTGACACACAACTAGTAGACACACCTGTATTCTTTCATGTGATGTTCCTATTTCGCAAGCGAAGATGAGCATGGCATGAAAAAATCAATACATGCGATGAAAAAATAAATAATAATAATAAATTGGTAATTGTTTAATTTGGTTTGTGAGTTCGTAGGTGTCCGATGAGTCCGATTCGTGCACGGAAAGTTCTATTGCAGTGCCTGCAGGAGTGCCGAAGGTTCAGGGTACGAGAATTTTCGTATTTGTCCTTCCGCTTCTAGCGCTTGTAGGTTGCCCGCAGTGTTCTTTCTTTTTCAAATTTCGTGATGCCAGCAGTGATCTGGGTGTGCCAGGCTGAGCGATCAAGTGCTGTAGTTTCCCAGGAGTTAGGATCGCTGCTGCAGTGCTTGAGAGAGCTTTTTATGTGATCCTTGAAGGTGATCCTTTTCTGCCCTCCAATTGAACGTTTTCCTTCGCACAGCTCCCCATAGAATAATCTTTTTGGAAGCGCTTGTCTGGCATACGGACAATGTGGCCAGTCCAGCAGAGTTGGGACCTAGTCAGCAGGCCATGGATTCTTTGCATACAGGACTTCTGAAGGATTTCCGTATCTGGTACTCAATCCTACCAGCGTACTCCCATGATGGTTTCGTAGACACTGAGGGTGAAATAGTTTAGCTTTCGAGCGTGCCTCGCATAGACAGTCCAGCATAAAGCAGTATTGGTAGAACCACTGCGCGGTACATGTCCAACTTAGTTGTCAGACTGAGACCACGCCTGATCCAGACGTTGGCACGAAGGCTCCCGAATGCTGCACTGGCACGAGCAATACGCAGGGCAACATCTTCGTTAAGTGTCGTAGTTTGCGATAGGGTGCTGCCGAGATATACAAACTTATTAGCAGCATTATGTTTTTGTCCCTCTGTGGTAGTGTGACAAGGTCGCTGTTAGTTATATCCTAGCGTAACATCAATGAAACAACGTTACAACTCTGTAACTCCAAATTCCCATATCGTGAACTTTATTTACCACATTCGTCAAATAAAGAAAAAGCATAATATCAATTCTCAATGAAAGTATGACAGTCCAATAATTCTGGAATCTATCAACAAATATGTGTATCCAACATTCTGGAATCTTCTTACAAAATACTTGTATCCAATAACCTGGAATCTTTCAACAAGATATGTGTATCCAGTATTATATAATCTATCAACAAAATATATGTATCCAATATTTTGCTGGAATCTTTCAACAAAAGATGTGTATCCATTATTCTAGAATCTATCAACAAAATATGTCTATCCAATATTCTGGATCTTCAACCAAATATGCGTATCCAAATTTTGCTGGAACCTTTCAACAAAATATGCCTATCCAATATTCTGGATCTTCAACCAAATATGCGTATCCAAAAGTATGGATCTATTCTGTAAATACAGAGTCTACTATTGGGGCACCCGTCCGGCGCTAGCCCAAACTCCCTAGTTCCAAGCACAACCGTGCATTCCGAACTCCAACTCCCAAAACTGAACTACCCCAACTAACTAAAAAAACTCCTTCCCCCCAACTCACCTCTTTCAACCAATCTCTGCGTTCATTCACATCACAATCACCCTATCCATCCCGATACGTACTTAAAAGTCTGAATCTAATCCGGCGATTTCTCTGTGTTCTGTTACCGCCGGAAATGTTGACTGCCGTGTACAATTTGGGCGTGTTGGGCCCTTTGTATTGCATGTTGCCATTAACATTTCCGAACTGACGGGTCAAGATTCATTATATAATATCAATCTCCGTTAATTGATACCCTCTGCTTTCAGTGGTCCTACTGTGTCCTGATCTGTCCACTTCTCTATTATACCCAAAAAGGTGTGTGAGACTATCTACTCTCATATTACGGTACAATTCCCGAGAGGTTGGGAATTCGGACATAGGTGATACTGTTACACCTCTACTGTGATCAGTTCTTTGTAGGGGACACCTGGCGCAGGTTGATACATTACTAAAGTCTTCGCGGTGCTGATGGCGGTACCGAACGCATCACAGGCCAATGAGTCGGTCTGCTACAGTATGTACACCATGCACCATGTATGTGGTCAGTGAAATATGGTAAGAAAGGGAAGAAAATAATACACACACTTGTAATCTTCCCTGTATGTGGTAAGAACGGGAAGAAAATAATACACACACCTGTAATATTCCCTGTATGTGGTGAGAACGGGAAGAAAATAATAGGAACACCTGTAATCTTCCCTGTATGTGGTAAGAACGGGAAGAAAATAATAGGAACACCTATAATCTTCCCTGTATGTGGTAAGAACGGGAAGAAAATAATAGGAACATCTATAATCTTCCCTGTATGTGGTAAGAAAGGGAAGAAAATAATAGACACACCTGTAATCTTCCCTGTATGTGGTAAGAAAAGGAAGAAAATAATAGACACACCCGTAATCTTCCCTGTATGTGGTAAGTAAAACACTAATAATAGACAAACTGAAATCGTACAATATTTATATACTGTAGCAGTTTGCTGTACCTGTGTACTGTATTTATATACTATTATTGTATACTGTACCTCTGTACTGTATTTGTATTATATTATTGTAAACTGTACCTGTGTACTGTATTTATGTACTATTATTGTATACTGTACCTGTGTAGATTAACAAAATTGTCTCTTGTCTCGTTGATTTTGATAGTAAAATGTTTCAAGATGGCGGTATAAAAGCTATTTCGCTCTACTTCCGCCCACTTCCCGCAGGCCTGTCTGATGTGAGTTCTGGTCAAGTCCTGTAACCGCTTCATATCCAGACTAGTTGTGTTAGGCTTGGTCTTCATCGATTTGTGCAGCCACCACAGGAACATGTCCTCGTGATTGTACAAATTATTGTTAGTCTCCGTTGATATTGCCTCAGGAAAAGTTGCAAAGAAATGTAACGATTTATTTGGATGTAATCTTGAGTGATAACTATCTGAGACACGAACCAGCAAGTCACGTGCTGTGTGTGTTGCTTGAGTCATAGTCTGACTAATTAAACTGAAGGCTGTATGTTTGTATAACTGACTCTGCCAAACAATCTCAACTGCAAGAACAATTGTGAGTAATAGGCAGACAAGTTTGTATATATTGACGTATGAAAAAACCTTGGCCCACCAGCTGGAGACACAGACTGAGAACATTATTCCAGAAACTGACAAGATGCCCAGAAAGATAGTTATACAATTAGCGCATCTCTGGCCATTCTTCTGGATACCCGTTGGCTAATCTCTGGCAGTGTGCTAGATACTTCTGAATATCTTCTGATGGGTATCTGAAAACGTGTATTAGATATAATGTCATGCAGTGATCGAACATTCAATAGAGTGGACAGAAATATTCGTTGGGAAACATTAGAACAGTACAACATCAGTGGTCAGCTATTAGACAACATAAAAGCAATATACCAAAATTGACTAAGCGCCGTGACAACAGAAGATAGAACGATGAAAACATTTGAAACTAAATCAGCGGTCAGACAGGGCTGCGTGCTGTCCCCTTTACTTATCAATATCTATATGAATAAAATAACGAAAGAAGCTATTATTCTACAAGAGGAAATATCAACAATGCAGACAATCTGGTAGATGAAAACACAAGTGAAGTCAATGAACGTCTGTTCGCCGACAATCAAAGCCTGATATACAATGTCGTAGAAAACATGCAAGTCCACATAGATGAACTGTCAACAGCTTGTAAGAAGTATAACTTGAATATTAACATACAAAAGACGGAAGTTGTGAAAATCAGCAAGTCACAAACAACAATAGATATCACAATAGACGATTCAGCAATGAATCAAACATACGAATTCAAATATTTAGGAAGTGTTTTTCTTCTTCAGAAAATGGGAAACTAGACAGAGAAATAGAATCAAGATGTCAGAAAGCAAACACAGTGACATATCAACTTTCACCATTACTCCCGCATCCAAAGATCAATATGGACATAAAGAGACAGATAATATCTACAATTTTCATACCAACACTTTGTTACTAGTGTCAAACATTGTCTTTAACAACCTCGTAGAAGAGATAAATCATCACATGTGAGATGAAGTATTTAAGAAAAGCAGCTATGGTCACCAAACTGGACAGAGTACGACACGAGAATATCAGATAAAGAGTAGGAATAATGCTTTGTATCGAATATATAGAACGTCAGCAGATAAAGTGGTTTAGTCACCTTATGAAATGAACCCAAGCCAAATGCCACTGAGAGCTTATAACAAACGATCAGCTGGATACAGAGCAAGGGGAAGACCGAGAAAGAGATGGATCGATAACATCACGACAACTCTCCACAAACACAGACTCAGCACAACTCAGGCGTCACATCTGACCTTGTACAGAAACTTATAGCTCCCACCGCTACGCTTAACGGCAAGTATTAACCAGGTTCCACCCGGGGAAAGACAATAGATAATAGTGAAAGAACTGTCAAACGGCTTATTGTATAAACATGGATTAGAAACGGCTTATTGTATAAACATGGATTAGAAACGGCTTATTGTATAAACATGGGTTAGAAACGGCTTATTGTATAAACATGGATTAGAAATGGCTTATTGTATAAACATGGATTAGAAACGGCTTATTGTATAAACATGGATTAGAAACGGCTTATTGTATAAACATGGATTAGAAACGGCTTATCGTATAAACATGGATTAGAAACGGCTTATTGTATAAACATGGATTAGAAACGGTTTATTGTATAAACATGGATTAGAAACGGTTTATTGTATAAACATGGATTAGAAATGGTTTATTGTATAAACATGGATTAGAAACGGCTTATTGTATAAACATGGATTAGAAACGGCTTATTGTATAAACATGGATTAGAAATGGTTTATTGTATAAACATGGATTAGAAACGGCTTATTGTATAAACATGGATTAGAAACGGGTTATTGTATAAACATGGATTAGAAACGGCTTATTGTATAAACATGGATTAGATATCATATATTGGATCATGTTTGTGACTCATTCATCATTCATCAAAATGAGGAGAACGCAAACACTTGGCGAACGCAGAGACACAAAAGTACTAATTCAAGCATAAAAGTTTCAGTGTATGCCAAATCATCCATGCCGGCTGGCGTAGGTGATCATGTCTCTCCACAGCTCTCTGTCTACAGTATTATATATCAAGATCATTGTTGTTTACCTGCCATGCCAGGTTGTCAAACTAATATTTTCTCACGTTGTCGCCCTCTGTCTCTGTTGCCTTCAATCTTGTCTGTTGTGGCTATGTTCTTCAAACCTGCCTGTCTCATGAAATGGCCAAAAAATGAAGATTGTCTTTTTCTTATATTATTGATTAAGGTCCGTTTCGCATTTGACTCTTCAACACCTCCGCATTAGTTTTTCTGGCAGTCCATGGTATTCTCGGCATTCTTCTATAGAACCACATCTCTATTGCCTCTAATTTCCCACTTTCCAGTTTGTTTATTGTCCAAGACTCGCACCCATATGTTAGTATAAGGGTTATATAGCACTGCAGAAATCTCTTTCTCACCTCTAATGAAAAGGTCATATTACATAATATATTTTTCATTTTTCTGAATGTTGTTTTTGTCTGTCCTATTCTGCATCTTATTTCTGTTGAACTTCTTCCATCTGCTGTAATCGTTGTACCTAAATATTTGATTTGGTAGACCTGTTTTAATACTATATCATTCACTTTGATCTTGCAAGGTGTGACATTTTGTTTCTTTAAAATAATCATTACTTCTGTTTTCTTGATATTTAGGAAGAGGCCTTTCTCTTTACTTTCTGTGACTACTACATTAATTACATCTTGAAGGTCTTCCTCAATTTTAGCATACAGAACAGTGTCATCCGCATATCTCAAATTATTTATGTTATGTCCTCCCACTGATATTCCTGGGATATCAACTATTGCACGCATTATGTTTTCACTGTATAAAGAGAACAGGTCTGGTGAAAGTACACATCCCTGTCTAACTCCTTGTTTTATTTGTTGAAAAGGGTTGGATTAATTTTCTATTCTGATTGCTGTTGTTTGTTGCCAGTACATGTTCTTGATGATTCTTAAATCCTTGCTGTCAATGTTCAAATTCTCTAGCATGTGTATAATTTCGCTATGTTTAACTTTATCAAATGCTTTTGTGTAGTCTATAAAACAGAGGTACAGATCTCTTTTTACCTCTATAGACCATTCAATTAGTGTTTACAAAATATATATAGCATTGTTGGTACCTTTGCCTTCTTCAAAGCCACATTTTTCTGGACTTATTCCTGTTTTTATTTTGTTTCTCTCTCTTCATGATGATTCTGAGAAGTATTTTGTTTATTTGACTCATGAGGCTGATTGTACGGTGTTCCTCACATTCGGTGGTCTCTCATTTTTTTAGGTAAGGCTATATGTGTGTTAGTTAGGTAAGGCTATATGTGTGTTAGTTAGGTAAGGCTATATGTGTGTTAGTTAGTTCCTTTCGTGCTGCAGGCAGATGTGATTCTCCATGTGTTGCGGTCCGCTGCCTTCAGTTTTAGTTCTTGTATGGGCCTGTTATTTTCCCCATCTTTAAGTATGGTGATTATATTAAAATATGATAATAATATTGCCATAATTGGGTAATCATTTGTTATATATATTATGATATCCCGTCCCATTTTCAACAAAACTGCTTCCATGACTATAAAAAACATGTTTCCATGTATATCATTGTCACCTTGAACTTCGCATTGTTTACATGTCAATATTATATCTAGTGCCTCTGGTAACATTGTTTTCATAGTTTTTTCACTGTTTGTTTTATATATTCTTGAGAAAAATTCAACAGGTCGAAACGTTGAAAAAGTCTTGTGCATTGTAATTTGTATGTTTTCGTGTTTACACCTCATAGCACCTTAGCGATTGTCCGTCGTGTTCAAGTGAAACTTTCAAAAATCTGTGTTCTAAGTTCTATTTTTGTTCCGTTTCATGCAATATTAACTTGTATTGACTGAGGAAATTACAACGGATATAATATGTAAGTACTCACTGACATCCCAGAGTAATGCTATCATGTTATCTTGTTGTGAACTACAAGTATGCGCTGTCATTCGAATAGACAGCAGTTCATCATTTCAAGATGAAAAAAAACACTTGTCAAAGTTGATATTTTAAGAGAACTGTGATATCTGCCTAGTAATGTGCATGCAATCTGTTCTTCTGTAACACTATCTCGTCAACTGCGATGAACAAGATTTTGCGTGCTGTAGTGAAATTTCCAGTGCATTGTCAATGTTGCACAGCTGTTGCAACCGCTAATTAAGAGAGTCGCGTCGAGGGACATAATTAGCTAGTGTGTCAAGATGTGGTCAATGATAAGCATGTAGCAAAAAATATTTGATAGTTGACCTCGACTATATGTCCTGGAGTGTCTATTTTAACAGTTGGCATCGACTATTTGTCCCGGTGTATTATTAACTTTAGAATCTAGGATTGGTTACTAAATTTATATTCTATAATTTATTTCTCACTTTAGAATCTATGATTTTTACTAACTTGATAACTTTAGAATTGACTACTCACTTTAGAATCTATGATTGGTTTTCAATTGTTGGTACACACCCAGGGACTTAGTGAGATATAACATTTCAAATATTACCTGCCGTGTTCTCATCATCGCGCAAGCGAAGTTTCAACTAGATAACCCCGACATTAGCAGACGTCTATTTGTCTAACACTGAATACAAACATGGAATCTGTTGTTCACTGTCAACATTGCACGCATTGTTTGGCCACTCAGTGTTAAGAATTTCAGGAAGCTGGTGTTGTCTTATTGAAGACAAACGTCCTGTCAAACACTGGATTAGTCTTGTGGGCCAGGCTTCTTCTGCAAGATCAACACAGAATCAAACAAGCGCGAGCTTTTTAACGCGGCATTGATCTATTCGAACAAGTTCCGTGCGGTCTGACAGTCAAGACAGATCACCGTGCCTTGTTTCCACGTTCCCATCGCATGCAGAGATGGCGTCACAGACCACCAACAAGACAGGAGTCAGCACGTAGTTGAGTATTACGTGACAGTTTAGTCACCAATCTATCAAGTCACGAGTAACGTTTCAGATCAGGGATTCACATTTGCCGATCTACAAAAGAAAAGAACTAGGAAGATGCAGTTAGACATTATCACAAGTACTTTCTTACTGGTACTTCTCACCGATTCGCTGACTCTTATCTCAACACAGATTATTAGAAAAGCCAAATCGAAAAATGTACAGAGTGTAGACAATGATGACTCCCAGAAATTGGGCAAACGACAAGAGGCAGAAAAATTCGTTCCTCAGAGTCCATTTACGCCACCTCTGGATTTCAAATCCAAGGAACTGACGACCAAGCGAGCAGAGACAACGCAAGCAACTACAGTAGCTACAGTTTTAGAGCCAAAAGTTGACATTGTGCAGCAAGAAAATCATATTTCTAACACAGGAAGTCCATTTAGTCCTCCTCCTAAAAGCGAATGGCGGGAAAGCAATAAAGATTCGAGACAGCCGGTTGTTGTCAACAGAAAAGAGTCCAGAGACATCAATGAGAAACCATCACCCTGGCTGGAATCTGTGGAAGGTAAGATCTCACTAATAAACGATTTAACACAATCCCGTAAGTTCAAGATAAAATTGTGTTTACATAAACTAGTATAACTAAAAATTATAGGGGTAAATTGTAAACAGCATTATATATATAAGGCCAGATTAACCATCAAGCATAAAAAGCATTTACTTAGGGCACCATATAAACACGGGCACTACAACCAACGTGAGTGCTCCCAGCAAATAAACGTTTAAATTTACATATTATGATACAAGATAAGTCTTTATTAATAAAAAATATGAAAATATACGATCAGATGTAAGCTTAGTAAACAATGATGTGTGTTAAATGATTGTGTGGAGACGCTTTGTGACAAGATATAATCTTTATATAAATATGTTACAGTTTCAATTAGAAATTACATTGAACAATGTATTACCAGATAGCAGGCCCTCAAGGAGAATTTTTCAATATTTGTGTTCTCAAGAAGGGATCCTTTGTCCTACTGTTATGTTCCAATGTAAAAATAGAACATGGATTTCTGTTCTCAAGAAGGGATCCTTTGTCCTACTGTTATGTTCCAATGTAAACTAGAATATGGATTTGTGTTCTCAAGAAGGGATCCTTTGTCCTACTGTTATGTTCCAATGTAAAAATAGAACATGGAGTGCAAGCTTCTATAAAGGTATTTAGATATTTCATACTTGAACTTCGAATGCTTGTTGTGAAAATTGAGATTTTCCTTCTTACACTTAAATGTACAATTTCGTCTGATCCACGAATAGACGTGAACTCGATGATCACCAGCGTGTTTTAACTGAGAATTGAATATTCTAATTCTATAACACTATTCCTGGGAAGGGTAGGTCTACGATAAAGATTAATAGAAAGTTTGAGATACGATACAGGATTTATAAGATATATATATATATATTTTGAGATAATATTTGAAAAATTCTAAAAAAAGACGAAACGATGAACCGCGAAGGACCTAATTTAAACAACATGAGATTATATTTAAGAATGATATAATGTATTATAATATAATTGTGTCTCTATGTAATATTGTGAAAATGTAAAAGTTTCAATCTATTTCAACTTGTAAGCATGCTCAATGCCATTTTTCAGATTAAAATTGAGGAATATTATATACATAATTAATTTGAAGTAGCTTTCTTCCGGTTGCAACATACGGCTGTGAAACATGGACTTTAAGCCAAAGAAAATCAACACCCTTTAGATGAAATGTTACAGAAAGATACTTAGAATCTCATGGAAAGAAAATGTGGATACTCAGATATTATACAATACATTAAAGGTGTCAGAGTGTAGATTACTAAAAAAAAATAGCAAAAAGAAAAGTACACTTGTTTAGAAATATACACAGGCTTAAAGAAACAAATTATGAAAGGCTGAACACTGGGTAGAAGGAGCACGTTGGAAAATGCAAGCCGCATGGCCCAAGACAGAGAATGGTCCAGGGAGTTCATTGGGAAGACAACATTCTGGAGAGATTACGTCACATGACACAGCTAATTATCTCAATGACTCACGCAAACAGCACATTACATCTCACAAACTAACAAGTTCCAGAGGCGGATACAATTAAAATATAACAAGTTCCAGAGGCAGATACAATCAAATTATCTACCCGATAAGTTCCTGAAATGAACTGAAAATTATATTGTGTTTTCACTTTAGGATTTTGTGCAGTAAATGTCTGATTATTTATGTAAAGAGACTATGTTTGGTTTTGTTTCATCTTTGACCCTTCCTTTTTGTACAAGCATTTATCATTCATTTCTCGTAGGCTATTTGTTTTTTTTTTCATGTGTACTCGCATCATAGACAGTTTCATCTGTTGCTCTTTATTCTTGATCAAGTCCTTGAGATAGAACGTTGATTCCTACTTATTTTTATGTGTCATTCAGTGGTTCTCAAAACTTGATGATCCTGTGTTTGAAATTGTTCGGTTGTTGGATCATAGGTTTGTTCTAATTATAAGTGCTATTCATCTTCACCGTATCATTTTAATCTCAAAGTGAACAGTTTATGTTAGTATACACAGCACTATCTTACACATTGAGCTCAACTCAAGAAGGAAGTATGCCATAAGTATACCAGTACATTTGGTAATCACACAATGTATGATTCTGTACACACAATGTATGATTCTGTACAGATGTGTGCTCTTCTTCTACCGTTCACGTACAATGTGTGCAATTCTTTATGCCATTTTATTGTGTTCACTAAAATATTAATTGTTTTGCAGCTTATATGGGCATACAGGGATCCATATACTCTGGCTTAGAGTTTATTGTTGCTAATCAGACAGGGATCCATATACCGTAGCTTAGAGTTTAGTGTTGTTTCTGTGCGCCAGTAATTTTGCCGCACATTCAGAAGATTCTTAAAGTATATTTTCTGCAGTCTGCGGTGCATGTCCACTTGTACACATAGCTATGTTGTCAGTCTTGAATTTATTTTGTGTATATGTGACTGAGGAGTCGGTTGTGTCTTGTCCTGATGCGTAGCATTCCAACTTGTTCTGTACTGTTCATAATTCGATAGTCACAACTTGTGTTCTGATTGATTGGATAAAGATGGTCAATGATTAGTACATCCGATTGGTCATCGGTAGTACCTTCCTTCTCCTTAGTCAGTTGATCCGGTCTCTTAATTCCTGGTATTCCGCCATGTTATTCCCTGCATGGCTACCTTATGTCTCGTGTTATTCCCTGCATGGCTACCTTATGTATCGTGTTATTCCCTGCATGGCTACCTTATGTCTCGTGTTATTCCCTGCATGGCTACCTTATGTCTCGTGTTATTCCCTGTATGGTTACCTTATGTCTCGTGTTATTCCCTGTATGACTACCTTATGTCTCATGTTATTCCCTGTATGGCTACCTTATGTCTCGTGTTATTCCCTGTATGACTACCTTATGTCTCGTGTTATTCCCTGTATGGCTAACTTATGTCTCGTGTTATTCCCTGTATGGCTACCTTATGTCTCGTGTTATTCCCTGTATGGCTACCTTATGTCTCGTGTTATTCCCTGCATGGCTACCTTATGTCTCGTGTTATTCCCTGTATGGCTACATTATGTCTCATGTTATTCCCTGCATGGCTACCTTATGTCTCGTGTTATTCCCTGTATGGCTACCTTATATCTCGTGTTATTCCCTGTATGGCTACCTTATGTCTCGTGTTATTCCCTGTATGGCTACCTTATGCTGGTTACAGATGTAACATCGTTACGTGTGAACATCATTTCATGTTACATTTGGTGGTTTATTTGTCGAAACTATACTGCTATCAGTCCATCTATGTTCCTTCATACGGTGTGTAGGGTAGAAACCAGAGCTCTTCAGTTCGAGAGATGTGATGCTGCGGTGTGTACATTCTTGCATGTTGTTGAGACCCATAGTTATACCCTCTTTGATGGTCATTCTGTGAAGAATCTCTCGTGATCTTTCTCCTTTTATATTACCATCTGGTACCCATTTTAATGCTAGTAGTAGCATTCTATGCATCATCATCTTAAGTCCATAGTTTTTTGTATTATTCTTGTAGAAACATACTGGTGTTTGATTTATTTTACTTGATATTTTTACGTGAATTCTTCCAAACCAATATTTAAGAGTTTTCTCAGACATTTATTTTCAAATAAATATAATTTCTCCTTCGGTGCTTTTGTTAAGTTATATATAGCTACAGAGGATAAAAAATATAATATGAAAAATCTGGCCATGTACTTTCTAAAAGTTTCCATCTGATGTCATGTTTGTGCTACAAATCTGGCCATGTACATTCTAAAAGTTTCCATCTGATGTCATGTTTGTGCTACAAATATGGCCATGTACTTTCTAAAAGTTTCCATCTGATGTCATGTTTGTGCTACAAATCTGGCCATGTACCTTCTAATATGGTATCAGGAATACTAAACATTGTTAAGTTTACAACAAACAATATTGAGCGCAAACACAACATGAAAGTGGTATCAGGGCTACTAAACTATGCGAGAAATGTCGAGGCTTGTTATATGGAGCTATGAGGCTTCTTGATCGAAACTATGAGGTTTGCATGGAAGATATAAGACGTGTTATATAGAACTATGAGGCTTGTTGATAATATACTGAAATGATGAACATGTTTGCTATTTGTGCAGAGAGACAGCGTGACAACGTTGGAAGCATCCCACCGCTGTCAAACATTCATCTCAGTGACACAGGAAATAATCGACGTCGACATCAAGGCAAACCAAAAACAGTCATTAACCAAGACAAAGGTCACAGGTAAAAGACAGATAGTCTTGTCCGACTAACCACAGTAAAATTATCGTGTCCCACTGACCACGTTACATTCTCATGTTTACTGACTACAGTGTACCTTTATATTTGACTGACTGCAGCACCTTCTCATGTTTGACTGACTGCGGTAACTTCTCATATTTTACTGACTGCAATAACTTCTCATGTTCGTATGACTGAAGTACCTTCTCATATTTGACTGACTGTGGTACTTTCTCAAGTTTGATTGAATACAGTACCTTCTCATGTTTGACTGACTGCAGTACCTCATGTTTGATTGACTGCGTCACCAGTACCTTCTCATGTTTGACTGACTGCATTAACAGTACCTTCTCATGTTTGACTGACTGCGTCACCAGTACCTTCTCATGTTTGATTGACTGCGTCACCAGTACCTTCTCATGTTCGATCTATCTGTCAACTGGTACAAAACTAAAGCAAGTCAGAGTTTAAAAACTTCGCAAGCATATTTACGGAGGATGGCAAACTCGACTGAGAGATTGAAACAATGTGCCAATGATGTTACTTACCAGCTGTCACCAATACTTAAACACGCACCAATCTGCATGGCTACAAAACGACAATTGATAAACAGTATTTGTATACCAACTCTGTTTTATCAATGTCAAACATGACTCATGACAAAGACACTAGCGAAAAAAAATCAGTTTACACATTGAGATGTATAATCATATCAATGTCACGAGAAGAGAGCACCAGAGAAATGAAGATATCAGGATACAAGTAAAGACTATCTCAAGTCAAAACTACATCGAGAGGCAGCAAACCAGATGGTTTGATCACGTCATGAAAATGGAACCTGCGCAACCAGCCCTTCGTGCATACAGCAATCAGCAGAAGACCGGGCTACAAGGCACGAGGAAGACCAATAGCTGGATGGTTAGAGACAATCAAAGAAAAATTAGACACGGTCTTACCATGGCCAATGACCCAAAAAATTCCGAATCCCCCTCCCCACGACACAAGTGGAAATGACAATAGACAGAATGCATATCACGTTTTTACACGCCTGTGTACAAAGTGGAGGACGAGCTTATCTTTTCCCAGGCTGCAACTTTTGCATAACTGTTTACTTTTTTTCATTTTCTCTCAGTATTCAACAAATTGACATCAGACACTGTGTAGTGTTCATACATGACCTTCCATCATTAATTAGAAGTTCATTCGTAACGTTTTTCACTAATGTCAATTCGTTTGGCAACTTGGAATCGCATTGGCTATTTTTGGCACGGGACTCCAATTATACAAAAAGTGACCAATGGAAATCACGAAAATAATAATACAAATAAGAACGAATGAAGGCTTAATTAATTCTCTAAACTGGTCTTCTACACCATAGACGGGCTCGATCCTTGTGTATTTTCCTTGCCAATATGTTTTGTTCTTGATACAAGGCCTTTTGGTTGAAACATCGAATTTGTCTTGTTTGTAAAAGTGTATGACCAGTTTTCAGATACACATCAAATGTAATATCCATAGGGACATGCATGATTCTGAGCCTGGAGTGACCCCATGGACAAGGTATACTGACAAGCCTCGAGTCAAGGAGGAGGTCTCTGAATCCACTAAAACAAATGGTAAGTGGGAGACATTTCAATGTCAGGGTTGAATGAGGGAGATATTCCAATTTTAGAGTTGAATGTTGGAGATATTCCAATGTGAGAGTTGAATGTTGGAGATATTCCAATGTGAAAGTTGAATGTGGGAGATATTCCAATGTGAGAGTTGAATGTGGGAGATATTCCAATGTGAGAGTTGAACGTGGAAGATATTCCAATGTGAGAGTTGAATGTGGGAGATAGTCCAATGTGAGAGTTGACTGTGGGAGATATTCCAATGTGAGAGCTGAATGTGGGAGATAGTCCAATGTGAGAGTTGAATGTGGGAGATAGTTCAATGTGAGAGTTGACTGTGGGAGATATTCCAATGTGAGAGTTGAATGTGGGAGATATTCCAATGTGAGAGTTGAATGTGGGAGATATTCCAATGTGAGAGTTGAATTTGGGAGATATTCCAATGTGAGAGTTGAATGTGGGAGATATTCCAATGTGAGAGCTGAATGTGGTAGATATTCCAATGTGAGAGTTGAATGTGGTAGATATTCCAATGTGAGAGTTGAATGTGGTAGATATTCCAATGTGAGAGTTGAATGTGGTAGATATTCCAATGTGAGAGTTGAATGTGGGAGATATTCCAATGTGAGAGTTGAATGTGGGAGATATTACAATGTGAGAGTTGAATGTGGGAGATATTCCAATGTGAGAGTTGAATGTGGGAGATATTCCAATGTGAGAGTTGAATGTGGGAGATATTCCAATGTGAGAGTTGAATGTGGGAGATATTCCAATGTGATAGTGGATTGTGGGAGATATTCCAATGTGAGAGTTGAATGTGGGAGATATTCCAATGTGAGAGTTGAATGTGGGAGATATTCCAATGTGAGAGTTGAATGTGGGAGATATTCCAATGTGAGAGTGGATTGTGGGAGATATTCCAATGTGAGAGTTGAATGTGGGAGATATTCCAATGTGAGAGTTGAATGTGGGAGATATTCGTTAGTTTAAAAAAAACTGCAGGCCATATTAAAAATTCACAGCTTAGGACTATATACAAAACATGTTAGCGACGATCGAAAAATTACAATGGAAGCCGTCATTACCTGTAGTCACGTGATGACTAAATTTTGAATGTCTGATCACATGGAAATAAATAAAATGCTGGTGAAAACTAGCCTAAACGGCCGTTTTGGGAACGAATATATAATGGACGATTTTGGCCAGTTTAGGAATGTGATATTAATGTGAGAATGAGGGAGATATTCACAATTGTCAGTGTTAAGTGAGAGAGATATTTAGCCTGAGACTCAGTTGAATGAGGAAAATATTTAATTATAGTTAATTGAATGAGGGAGATATTTAGTCTGTGAGAATCAGTTGAATGAGATATTTAGTCAGTGAGAATCAGTTGAATGAGATATTTAGTCTGTGAGAATCAGTTGAATGAGATATTTAGTCTGTGAGAATCAGTTGAATGAGATATTTAGTCTGTGAGAATCAGTTGAATGAGATATTTAGTCTGTGAGAATCAGTTGAATGAGATATTTAGTCTTTGAGAATCAGTTGAATGAGATATTTAGTCTGTGAGAATCAGTTGAATGAGATATTTAGTCTGTGAGAATCAGTTGAATTAGATATTTAGTCTGTGAGAATCAGTTGAATGAGGGAGATATTTAGTCTGTGAGAATCAGTTGAATGAGATATTTAGTCTGTGAGAATCATTTGAATATTTAGTCTGTGAGAATCAGTTGAATGAGATATTTAGTCTGTGAGAATCAGTTGAATGAGATATTTAGTCTGTGAGAATCAGTTGAATGAGATATTTAGTCTGTGAGAATCAGTTGAATGAGATATTTAGTCTGTGAGAATCAGTTGAATGAGATATTTAGTCTGTGAGAATCAGTTGAATTAAATATTTAGTCTGTGAGAATCAGTTGAATGAGATATTTAGTCTGTGAGAATCAATTGAATGAGATATTTAGTCTGTGAGAATCAGTTGAATGAGATATAACAGACAAAAAATGTGGAGAAATGAAGATGTGACAGGTAAGAATGAGTATTTAGTCATTTTGTCAGACAACAGAGTCCGGTGGCCTTTCTTACAACAATGTGTCAAACAATAGAGTCATGTGGTCTTTCTTACAACAATTTGTCAGACAACAGAGTCGGGTGGTCTTTCTTACAACAATTTGTCAGCCAACAGAGTCGGGTGGCCTTTCTCACAACAATGTGTCAGACAACAGAGTCGGGTGGTCTTTCTTACAACAATTTGTCAGACAACAGAGTCTGGTGGCCTTTCTCACAACAATTTGTCAGACAAATAATCGGGTGGTCTACTTACAACAATTTGTCAGACAACAGAGTCAGGTGGTCTTTCTTACAACAATTTGTCAGACAACAGAGTCGGTTGGCCTTTCTCACAACAATGTGTCAGACAACAGAGTTAGGTGGTCTTTCTTACAACAATTTGTCAGACATCAGAGTCGGGTGGTCTTTCTTACAACAATTTGTCAGACAACAGAGTCTGGTGGCCTTTCTCACAACAATTTGTCAGACAAATAATCGGGTGGTCTTTCTTACAACAATTTGTCAGACAACAGAGTCAGGTGGTCTTTCTTACAACAATTTGTCAGACAACAGAGTCGGGTGGCCTTTCTTACAACAATTTGTCAGACAACAGAGTCTTGTCGTCTTTCTTACAACAATTTGTCAGACAACAGAGTCGGGTGGCCTTTCTCACAACAATGTGTCAGACAACAGAGTCAGGTGGCCTTTCTCACAACAATGTGTCAGACAACAGAGTCAGGTGGTCTTTCTTACAACAATTTGTCAGACAACAGAGTCGGGTGGCCTTTCTCACAACAATGTGTCAGACAACAGAGTCAGGTGGCCTTTCTCACAACAATTTGTCAGACAACAGAGTCAGGTGGTCTTTCTTACAACAATTTGTCAGACAACAGAGTCAGGTGGTCTTTCTTACAACAATTTGTCAGAAAAGAGAGTCAGTTGATTGATAGAGTACGTAGTATTCATGATAACTGAGTGACAAGGTGGTGAATGGACAATTATTATTTCATCTATAGTGAGAGACATGGACAGTGATCATAACTTATGTATTGTCAAACTAAAAGTGAAACTAAAAAGGATCACTAAAGCTGAAAAACATAGAAAAATAGATTCTAATCGCCTGTTAGAACAAAACATTCAAAACGCATATACGCTGGAGTTGCAAAACCATTTCTCCGCATTGCAAAATCTTTCCACTGACCATTCTGAAGATCTCATAGATAATAGAACTACATCTTGGGACAACATCAAAAATGCTATGAAAGAAGCAGCCGTTTCAGTTGTGGGTTATACTACTAGTGAGAAAAAGAAATTCTTAAGCGAGACAACATGGAATAAAATCAAATTAAGAAAAGTGGTTAAATTACAACTTTTATCTACTAAAGAAGCAGTAAAATATGACATAATTAGAGGGAATTATAATGTAATTGACAAAGAAATAAAAAAGAGTGCACGACAGGACAAAAGAACACATATAAACGAATTATCATTAAAAGCAGAAAATGCCACAAAGAATGGAAACAGCAAAACATTACATCATATAATCAAGCAATTATGTAACACAACAGTCACAACAAACAACGTACCCATCAAAGATAAAAACGGAAAACTACTATCAACTACCCATGGCCAAACAAAGAGGTGGGCAGAACACTTTAATGAACTATTAAATAGACCTCAACCAACAGCTACTCCAGACTTTGTCAATGACACACAAATGACAACCATGCCAGTATCATGTGAAATTGTATCTATCACCGAATTAAAATATGCTATCCATAAACTAAGAAATAACAAAATGCTGGCGTTGACAAAATAAGAAGTGAGATGCTTAAAGCTTCTGATGATAACACACTACAAAACTTGCTGTCTGGTGCAATGAAAATCCACCTCAACAATGGAAAGATGGTATCATCATCAAACTCCCCAAGAAAGGCGACCCCTCAGACTGCAACAACTGGCGGGGTATCACCCTATTATCAGTCATAGGCAAGGTCTTCCTAAGCATCATCTTGGAAAGATTAAAGAATGCTGTTGATAAACTACTCAGAGAAGAACAAGCAGGCTTTAGATCAGCTCGCTCCTGCACAGACAACATATTTTCTCTTTGCATCATCATTGAAGAACCACTTGAATTTCAATCCCCGCTCATAATCAACTTTGTTGACTTTGAAAAAGCATTTGATAGTCTTCATCGGCCTACGTTATGGAATATTCTACAACAATACGTTTTTCCTACTAACATAATCAATGTTATAAAGGCATTTTACACCAACTCACATTGCTGTGTTCAAACAAACACATAGAAATCAGAATGGTTTCATGTTGTTACGGGCGTTACACAGGGATGCATCATGTCCCCATTACTTTTCTGCGTCGCTATTGATTGGGTCATGAGAAAGAGCACTGAAAATGAGCTGACAGGAATAAAATGGATTAATAATACCGTTCTCGAAGATCTTGACTACACAGATGACCTGGCCCTTTTGAGTGTAAACCACACAGATGCTCAATCTAAGCTTGACAATCTCCAACACTACTCAAATCAGATAGGGTTGAAAATCAACACATCAAAAACTCATATACTAGATTCTACGAGATCCGACGACAACATAGAAATTCAAAATGTTCCATTATTAAAAGTCAACAATTTTACATATTTAGGCACAAAGATAGCACTGGATGGAGACTCATCAAAAGAAATTTTACACCGTATTGCCCTTGCAGCGGTGCTTTCAATAAACTATGCAACATCTGGACGTCAAACACACTAAGAAACACCACAAAACTCAAGTTGTTTAACTCCAACATCATCCCTATTCTATCATATGGATATGAAAGTTGGAAAGCCACAAAAGCCACAGATAAAAGAGACTCGACTCCTTTGAAAACAAATGCCTACGTACCATTCTGAATGTTAAGTGGAGTGACTTTAAATCTAACACTACTATAAGAGAGGAAAGCAAACAAACCTATATATCTTCCTTCATTAGACAAAGACGTTGGCCTTACACCGGCCATGTTCTCAGAATGAACAGCCTAAGAATTCCCCAGCAGTCACTATATTGGGTTCCACCTGGAGTAAGAAGAAGAGGGAGACCTAGAGAAACTCTACGAAGAACCATTAATAGAGAAGGTATGTCAATGAACCTAAACAACACGTAGAATTGAAAGACCTGGCAACACAAAGACAGAAATGGAAAGCTATGGTTTCTGCCCTATGTGCCGCCTATGGCTCTGGAGGAACATAACATAGTGAAAGAAATACTAGTTTATAGATGGGTAACAGGGTAAGCTAGGAACAGGGTAACAGGGTAAGCTAGGAACAGGGTAACAGGGTAAGCTAGGAACAGGGTAACAGGGTCAAGATACATCACAGACTCACAATTGAGATGTTCCAAGTTTGGATTCAGGAGAGGAGTAAGTTGTACAGATGCTCATTTTTCCTTGAGACAACTAAGTGAAAAAGCACTAGAACATGATCAAGAACTAAACACAATATTCATTGACCAGGAAGAAGAAATCGATAGAGTTAATAGAAATGCTTTATGGAAACACTAGAAAACTATGGAATCAGAGGTTATTAACAAATATAAAAACCCTTTACCAGAACTGCCAAAGCTCAGTAAGAACTACCTACAAAATGACTTTATCTTTTGAAAAAAGATAAGGGGTAAGACAAGGGTGTGCGCTCTCACCTATAATTTTTAACATATACATGGACAGAATAACAAAAGAATCATAAAAGCAGAAAATAAACTGTACAGAAATAAGAGAAACATCTGATGAGGAATTAAATAATGCAATCAATGAATTGTTATTTGCTGATGATCAATACCTTATCTATGAAGAGGAACAGCAGTTACACAATCATATTAATGCACTCACGACAACATGCACCAAGTATAACATGAAAATAAACATGCTGAAAATAGAAGTAATGAAAATCAAGTCACCAAATCCAGTGAACATAACAATAAACAAAACTAAAGTGAAAGAAACTTCTGAATTTAAATACCTGTGAAGTATATTCACAGACAACGGAAAATGAGACAGAGAGATTGAGACAAGATGTCAGAAAGCAAACTTGGTGACATACCAGCTATCACCATTACTGCTCAACCCAAAGATCAAGATGGAAGTCAAGAGACAGATGACAAACACTATTTTTAAGCCAACACTCCGCTACCAGTGTCAGACATGGGTGCTGACAGCAGTCCATCAGTGAAAACTGACAGCATGTGAGATGAAATGCCTGAGAAAGGCTGCAAGAGTGACCAAACTAGATGAAATGAGAAATGATGGAATCAGAAAAAGGAATCGGTATAAGACATTGCACAGAATACATTGAGAAACAACAAATAAAATGGTTTGGACAACCTTATAGAATGAACAAAAACCAACAAGGACATATAACATAAGAAGATCTGGATACAAGGCCAGAGGAAGACCTATAACAAGATGGACAGATAACATCAGGACAACACTGAACAAATACAGATTTAATGCAGCCAAGGTGACACATCTGGCCTTCTATAGACAGCTAAAGCTCCCAGTCACCACCAGCTATGCTTAACAGCAAGTTGTGGATATTCTTACTATCATCCACCTGGGGACTGACAATAGTTCACAGTTAGTAATTAGTTCACTTCTATCAATAATTAGTTCACCATCAGTGATAATTAGTTCACTGTCAGTGATAACTAGTTCACTTTTAGTGATAATTAGTTTACCATCAGTGATAATTAGTTCACCATCAGCGATAATTAGTTCACTGTCAGTGATAACTAGTTCACTTTTAGTGATAATTAGTTTACCATCAGTGATAATAGTTCCCATTTAATGATAATTAGTTCACATCAGTGGTAACTAGTTCATTTTTAATGATAATGAGTTGACTGAGTGCAAATTTGATCTTTATTGCCAATGATATCTTGAATGTTTGTACACAAGAATGAGTTCTGATATTATATCTCTGCCTACCAATATGTCTATTGCACATCAACAGCTCGGTGTGGTCGACATCGCTACAACCCACGCAAGCAGATCTGCTGTCAAGGACACATATCACGTCGCCATGGAGTCAGCCCAGCCTGCTGTAACCGACAAGCCTACGATACAGTGTTTAACAAATGTTGCCAAGGTGTCATCTCAGTCAGGACAAATGGACAATCTGACTGTTAAACTGTCCCCTTGACCAGCTAATGTGTTTTGTAATCAATGATGATGAGGACTAGACATTTATCAATAAAGTTTTATGTACACTGTCATCTTCATGTCTCATAACTGTGTCATCTTCATGTCTCATAACTGTGTCAACTTCATGTCTCATAACTGTGTCATCTTCATGTCTCATAACTGTGTCATCTTCATGTCTCATAACTGTGTCATCTTCATGTCTCATAACTGTGTCATCTTCATGTCTCATAACTGTGTCATCTTCATGTCTCATAACTGTGTCATCTTCATGTCTCATAACTGTGTCATCTTCATGTCTCATAACTGTGTCATCTTCATGTCTCATAACTGTGTCATCTTCATGTCTCATAACTGTGTCATCTTCATGTCTCATAACTGTGTCATCTTCATGTCTCATAACTGTGTCAACTTCATGTCTCATAACTGTGTCAACTTCATGTCTCATAACTGTGTCATCTTCATGTCTCATAACTGTGTCATCTTCATGTCTCATAACTGTGTCATCTTCATGTCTCATAACTGTGTCATCTTCATGTCTCATAACTGTGTCATCTTCATGTCTCATAACTGTGTCATCTTCATGTCTCATAACTGTGTCATCTTCATGTCTCATAACTGTGTCATCTTCATGTATCATAACTGTGTCATCTTCATGTCTCATAACTGTGTCATCTTCATGTCTCATAACTGTGTCATCTTCATGTCTCATAACTGTGTCATCTTCATGTCTCATAACTGTGTCATCTTCATGTCTCATAACTGTGTCATCTTCATGTCTCATAACTGTGTCATCTTCATGTCTCATAACTGTGTCATCTTCATGTCTCATAACTGTGTCATCTTCATGTCTCATAACTGTGTCATCTTCATGTCTCATAACTCTGTCATCTTCATGTCTCATAACTCTGTCATCTTCATGTCTCATAACTGTGTCATCTTCATGTCTCATAACTGTGTCATCTTCATGTCTCATAACTGTGTCATCTTCATGTCTCATAACTGTGTCAACTTCATGTCTCATAACTGTGTCATCTTCATGTCTCATAACTGTGTCATCTTCATGTCTCATAACTGTGTCAACTTCATGTCTCATAACTGTGTCATCTTCATGTCTCATAACTGTGTCATCTTCATGTCTCATAACTGTGTCATCTTCATGTCTCATAACTGTGTCATCTTCATGTCTCATAACTGTGTCAACTTCATGTCTCATAACTGTGTCATCTTCATGTCTCATAACTGTGTCATCTTCATGTCTCATAACTGTGTCATCTTCATGTCTCATAACTGTGTCATCTTCATGTCTCATAACTGTGTCAACTTCATGTCTCATAACTGTGTCATCTTCATGTCTCATAACTGTGTCATCTTCATGTCTCATAACTGTGTCATCTTCATGTCTCATAACTGTGTCAACTTCATGTCTCATAACTGTGTCAACCAAACCAATTCAATGATAGTCATTACACTCTGACCAATAAATAATCATAACAGACTAACCAATCAACAGTCAGCAACCAATCAAGGCATATTAAACCAAACAATCAAGTCACATCATGCGTGCATACTGAGTGACTCAATTAAAATGATTAAGAAAGTCAAAATAGGTTATGTATGTAGGGGATGGGTGGAGTAATTAGAGTCAGCTAAAATTCTGGTATCACTACGAAAACTCATTCCTATCTTTGTCCCTGGACACGCAGGTGTGGAGGGAAATGAACAGACCAACCAATAAGCTAGCATCGCCAACATCACAGATATCTTGTGTCAGCCTATGGACCAAACAGACATACTCATTGCTCTTTGTGAGTCCACACGATCAGAGAATTTTGAGATAATGAGTATGAGTCAATATTGAGAATATGCAAATTGGGAGAAAGAATGGGTGTGGCCCATGGAGAACATCTAACAAAGATTTCAAAATGAGCAGTGAACAATAGAACTGGAACCATCAGCCGTTATACCCTGATAGATTTACTGAAGCGGAAATCTGGGCACCTATGGACATGTCTGGTGTGTGAAGAGGATAATCCACATACTTAAGCATGACACATCAAACCAACATATCATGTCACATTAAACCAGCCAATAAAGTCACATTAAACCAGCCAATAAAGTCACATTAAACCAGCCAATAAAGTCACATTAAACCAGCCAATAAAGTCACATTAAACCAGCCAATAAAGTCACATTAAACCAGCCAATGAAGGAAGTCACATTAAACCAGCCAATAAAGTCACATTAAACCAGCCAATCAACTCACATCTAAACAAGCAACCGTCTCACAAAACACCTTCCAATCATATCAAATTAAATGACCAATTAAATGCAGAAGCAATGCTGAGAGAGTAGTGTTTGTAGTTGAGGACCAACTACAAGAGGGTAAACCAACCCTGGGACCAACTACAAAAGGGAAATGAACCCTAGTCCAACTACAAGAGGGCACACCAACCCTAGTCCAACTTTAGGATCAACTACAAGAGGGCAAATAACTCTAGGAACAACTAAATGAGGGCAAACCAACCATAATCCAACTCTAAGACCAACTACAAAAGGTTAATGAACCCTAGTCCAACTACAAAAGGGCAAACAAACACTAATCCAACTTTACAACCAACTACAAGAGGGCAAACAAACCCTAGGATCAACTAAAAGAGGGGAAACCAACTCATGCCCAACTCTAGGACCAACTACAAGAGGGAAAACAACGCTAAGACCAACTACAAGAGGGTAAATCAATCCTAGTCCAACTTTATGATCAACTACAGGAGGGCAAATCAACCCTAGTGCAACTCTAGGACCAACTACAAGAGGGCAAACAAACCCTAGGATCAACTACAAGAGGGCAAACAAACCCTAGGATCAACAACAAGAGGGCAAACAAACCCTAGGATCAACTACAAGAGGGCAAACAAACCCTAGGATCAACTACAAGAGGACAAACAAACCCTAGGATCAACTACAAGAGGGCAAACAAACCCTAGGATCAACTACAAGATGGCAAACCAACCCTAGACCAACTCTACTCTTTCAATTCTTTACTGTAATTTGGAGCAGATGATAAATAATTGTGCATCCATGGACACCAGCGGCAATATAGGCCTACTGTCTAATTATGTAAGACCAATTGACTGATAGCTGAAGATATTGTACAAGGTTGATGTAGATGATTAAATGGTGAGAGGATAACTGGAGAGGTGATGGGCACCACCAGCTAAACCTTTCGCTCAGTGAAATATTGCATACTTGCGTGGTTTCAACATGTAGGCCCCTATGCCGACATGATTCCTCGTAATACTGCAGGTATCAGTTGAAGAAGCGGAGGAAAAATAAAATCATGGACATACAGCATTAAGGACTGGACAAGACTTTCCCTCATCTGCATTTAAGATAGAAATCGTTGGAGGAATCTGTGTGTTGATGCATCAAATGTGGTAGCCCCTAGGACAGTGAAGGGTTTATAGATAGATAGTTAATTAAAATATAACTTTCTGCTTACCATATCCACCCCAGAAACTGTCATACAGGAACATATTGAGGTGTATGGTCCAAGGTCACAGTGATAAACCAATATGCTGTAACAGCAAGCCTACAGATGGATTGGGGGGGGGGCATGCATGGGTTTCAACAAACCTCTTTCTCCAGGACTTGAGTATTAGGAAGTAAGCCAGAAAAAATGGGTATGCCTTTTCCCCGTATCACAGTTTTCAAAAAAGCTCACCACAAAACAAAATCAAAACAATGAAATTTATTTACGGTTAAACGCTTTCCCCCTACTACTAAAGTTAATCTAAGGCCTGTATAGAGTGGATACGCTTCACATGTGTCAACAGATTACATAGTCTAGCACAGGCTCACACAAGTTCATATGAATGAAAGGCATCCTTTTTCTTTTTTTTTTTTTTTGTTCACTTGAAACATGTCTATATCTGTAATTCTGTTTCCTGAATAAAACTCAGTGTCTATTGTAGTTCATATCATGGCCCATAGATATTTGATCGTAGTGTTGCTTCCTCTGGCCAATATGTCTGCCTCAGCATTTCATACTCAGAACACTCTTAAAGTATATGTTTGGCAGTCTGTGCTACCTGTCCACATGTACACATGGCAGTGTTGCCAATCTTGAACTTTGTATACATGTGACTGCGGAGTCGGTTGTGTCCTGTTCTGAGGTGTAGAATTACAACTTGTTCTGATCTGTTCATAATGCGATAGTCATCTTGTGTTGGTGTTTGTGTTTTATTATTGACTTGATCATCTGTTTTTTTGTGATGGTAGGTGATTGGTATATCTGGTTGGTCTTCGGCAGCACCTTCCTAAGCCAATTGGTCTGCTTTTCCTGGTATTCCACAGGAAGAGAATATCCACTGCATGGTTACCCTATAGTGGTAAGACAGTTCATGCAGTAGTTTTTGCAAGTCTGTTAGTTTTCCAGACTGGAGAGCTTGAAGCACTGACCTTGCATCTGTCAGGAATACCACGGGCTATTGGCCAGGGTTGAAGTTCCGCAGTTTTTCAATTGCTACGCTAATTGCCTGGATTTCTGCATCATGATTATTGCAGAATTTTGCTGTCAGTGTTCTGATTGTATCTTTAGGCTTGTGTGGATATTCTACATATACACCTGCACCTCCATTCCTCACAGCATTCTGGGCTGACCAATCTGTGCATACTCTTACCTATATGTCTTGTGGATATTCATCATCTAGGATACTGAGGGCAACTGTCCTTCGCTGCACATTGTTCTGTTCGTTCTCACTTAGTATTCATTTCACGTGGGTCTGAATATATATTGGTATTCCATGCCTTTCACTCCAAGGGGTTTGTTCTGGTACAGACCTTAAGGGACTGTCAACTTCAGGTAGGTCTGTAAGTTGTCTACGGAGTCATTTAGCTTGGTGGATATAGCTGCTTCTTTTCAGTCGCCCCATTGCTAGATTTTGAAATCTTTCCTTCATTAGATGGCTTGGCATACACTGAAACTTCTCTGCTTGTATTAGTACCTTTGTGTCTCTGCATTCGCCAAGTATTTGCGTTCTCCTAATTTTGTTCATCTCTACTATGGGTTTTGATTTCATTGCTCCCAGCATTATCCTAAGCGTCAAGCAAAATGAATTAAACAGGTTACTAAAACACTTACCTTGCCTATTAATAAAAATATATTAAAAAAAGTATATATAAAAAAACATACAATAAAAATAAACAGGACGATTCTCCACGTATCGGTTCAAATTGAACCTTTTTCAAGAGACAAACAACAGATAAAAAACAAAATAAAAAACAAAATAGATGACTAGATTTCATCAAGCCCCGTCTCCATAGCCTAAGCGCCTGATTTTGCATGTTATCTAGATCTTGTAATGTCGTGTTTGATGCAGGATACCAGGCAGCAGAACCATATTCCAGATGTGGTCTTAAACCTTGCTGGTAAACTTTATGGAGTATATTCCCCCTGGCTTTCCATGTGGTTTCACTTAGTTTTCTCAGAATAGCTAACTTTCTCCTGGCTTTTGTTGCTTCCATGTCAGCTTATCATCAAAAGTAACTTCGAGGTATGTGGATTTTTTTGTCATCTTTCAAAAGTTCATCTATCTTGATCACCGGCTTTTTGTTTTGGTGAGAGGCTAAAGAATGTAGTGCTGTACTTATCTGTGTTAATGCTGACTCACCAACGTTTGGCCCATAGGGTTAAGGCATCAATAGCTATTTGTATTTGTTAAGTTGGAAAAGCATGCTAAAAACAGATGTACTAGACCTATATGGAGTAACTTCAACTACACCAATCAATACTCTTTCCAGTTCAAACCACATTGGCTAGTGAATGCAAACCGCACATCACTCAGTCAACATTCATACCAACCAGTCATTGTATATACCAACCAGCCACTGTATATACCAACCAGCCACTGTACATACCAACCAGCCACTGTATATACCAACCAGCCTTTGTATATACCAACCAGCCATTGCATATACCAACCAGCCATTGCATATACCAACCAGCCATTGCATATACCAACCAGCCATTGTATATACCAACCAGTCATTGAATATACCAACCAGCCATTGTATATACCAACCAGTCATTGTATATACCAACTAGTCATTGTATACACCAACCAGCCATTGCATATACCAACCAGTCATTAGGTATGTTGTTGATTATCCTCTTCGCACACCAGACACGTCCATAGGTGCTCAGGTCTCCTCTTCAGTAAATCTCTGAGGGTAAAACGGCTGATGGTTCCAGTTCTATGTTGGTTGAATGCTCTTTTTGAAATCTTTGTCAGGGGTTCTCTACGGGCCACGCCCATCCTCATTCCCAATTTGCATGTTCTTGATATTGACTCATGCTCATTCATCTCAAAATTCTCTGATCGTGAGGATTCACAAAGAGTAATGAGTATGTCTGCTCGGTCCATAGGCTGACCATCTGTTGTGGTGGCGAGGCTAGCTAATTGGTTGGCCTGTTCATTCCCCTCCACATCTGTTCAAAGATTAAGGGTTACTTTCAGTATTGATGCCCACATCTTAGCTCTCTCTAATGATTCCACCAATCCCCTATGTACATCACCTGTTTTGGCTTTCTAAATCATATTCATTGAGTCACTTAGTATGCACGCATGGAAATAGGCTTGCGGTTCAAGCCAGTTAAGCGCATGCATTACGACGAATACTTCCATTGTTAGACTGTCTGTTGTCACGTTAAAGGCACCACTGGCTTCGTATACTATTCTTCCTGGTGATCTGGCAGTAAAGGCCTATCTGCATCGATGGTAATGGATGACTGACCCATCCATGTAAATTACAACATCTGTATCAGTGTCATCAATATGCTCGCAGATGAGTGCCTTGACCTCATCATCCACTCTCCCAGGGCTGTGTTTCTTGCATTCTCCATTGAGTGTAATGATGGTCTTGACTGCCACTTGAAAGACCGTAGGAATAAGTATCCATTTCTCGCCAGGAGTTGTCTTCTGGGGGCAGATATGTTTAACGGTATCCTCGGCATGACCCATCTACGATTTGCCTCTCTTGAGCCTGTTTCCTTTCACATGAGGGAGTTCACTGTGTAGTGGGTGATCTATGTCAGAACTCACTCTAAGGTATGCACAGGCATGCCACATATCACTTCTATGAGATATGCTCGGAAAATCAAGGAGAAATCTCATAGCCACACGGGAAATGTCCTTTGTACAAACAAGGATGATCCGCATCGCTTCATTTTGAATTCTCTCCAGCCTCTCAATTTGTGTGTGACTGGGGGTGATGGTGCCTGCATATTCAATGACAGGGAGGACAAGAGCCTCATATAACAGTACGAGCTGTGATTGTTTAGTATCAGCCGTTACCATCACTCTCAGAGCTGAAGGTCCAACCAACCTGTCATTGTTTATACCAACCAACTATTGCTTACACCAACCTGTCATTGTTTATACCTATCAGCCACTGTTTCTAAAAAATCAACCAATGTTTATACTGAGCTCAAACGTTTTACTGGCCAGTCACGGCTTCTACTGATCAAGTATTACTCATACTGACCACTGAATATTAACAACAACTAACCAGTGTTTACATACTGGTCAATCAGCACTGTCAAATATCACAATGTCAACAGTCCTTCAACATTTTCCTTTCAAAGAAGTTGAATTGTCTCCAACAGATCAATCAACATACAATTAACATGACTAGGAAATCTTGACTGTCACACATATAGTATATGAAAGATGACAAGAAAACTTGACATGTACAGATAATAATACAACAGAGATTCAAAACTTTGAAGATTATTACTGTTTGTTCAACAAAAATATTAGCAAATAAAATAGGCAGGAACAGAAAACCAACAATCACATTAACTGAGCGATGTTAACTTACTACAATCACACTGATGTTAACTTACTACAATCATGTTGATTTTGTGTCACTACAATCAGTGATGTTGGGATATTACAATCACATGTTTATTGACTCCAATCATACACAATTTTAATGACTACAATCATACACTGGAGTTATTAGTTAATTGTACATTTGAAGATGTACATTTATTCCCTGATTACTGCTTGCTTCTCTCAGATTAATACACATAATCTTCAAGCAAATGTCAATCTTCTACAGCCTAATGTCTGTTTAATTTATTAAACATCTAAATCCTGCAGCCTGTTTAATGTATATAATAACTGTTTATTCACGGTGCCAAGTGTGGCAACACAACAAGTCTGGAGTAAGTACGTAACATGCTCATGTTCAGATATGCAAGTCGTTGCTTGCAGTAGTAGAACCAGACATGACTTGTTCAGATATGACTGCTAAACCAAACAACTGTGTTCACCATACAATCAGCTTCAGCTTCCACATCATCAATACTGTGGTTGTTGCCTGGATATGCCTGCAGCCTGTTATGCAAAAGAAACATAAAACATACACTTACAGTATTCACATTTCACTGAGCAATAGCATGACAAATATAGCACATTTGAGATAACAAAACATAGCATGATAAATATAGCACATTTGAGATAACAAAACATAGCATGATAAATATAGCACATTTGAGATAACAAAACATAGCACGATAAATATAGCACATTTGAGATAACAAAACATAGCATGATAAATATAGCACATTTGAGATAACAAAACATAGCATCATCTTTGTTCTTCTCCAAGTACAGTATGATGTCTGTTCTAACTATATCTATGTCTCCTAGCACAGAGTCTGTTCTAACTATATCTATGTCTCCTAGTACAATGTCTGTTCTCATTATATCTAGGTCTCATAGTACAATGTTGTTACCTTATCTATTCTTCTGGTACAATGTCTTTTCTGTAGTCATCACCTCTGTGATTGTACTAATAGAATGTTGACTGATAATCACCACTATGATTGAACTAGTGGGAAGGAATGTTTACTGACCTGACTGAAATATGTCGAGCTTTCAATGCCCGCATATATTCTATGCTCTGAGAAGGTGGTACACGCTTATCATCCAGTCCTATCATGATGAGTATGGGTGTCTTCACCTGCCACACATGAAATAGTTGTCTGCTCAAAATCAAGTCATTTCTTACACAATAAATTATCACACATTATTTCACACAGCATTATCTCACACATTACTTCACACAACAGCACCTCACACATTACTTCACACAAAAGTACAGCACACAACAGCACCTCACACATTACTTCACACAAAAGTACAGCACAAAACAGTACCTCACACAGCATTATCTCACACAGCATTCTCACACAGCATTACCTCACACATAATTACTTCACACAACAGTACCTCACACAGCATCTCACCCAACAGTACCTCACACATTACTTCACACAACATTATCTCACACATTATTTCACACAACATTATCTAACAGAACATTATCTCACACATTATCTCAGACAACATTATCTCACACATTACCTCACACAAAAATTTCTTATAAAATCATCATGCCATCTCTACATCAATGTTTGTCTGCCATGGGTCTCCACATATTCGGACTCTTGCTGTGATGGTGAACTCTTGCTAGACTGTAATCTGTCCTCACGAGGTTTCCCTCCCACTTGTATCTGTGCCTACCTCCCACTTGTATCTGTGCCTACCTCCCACTTGTATCTGTGCCTACCTCCCACTTGTATCTGTGCCTACCTCCCACTTGTATCTGTGCCTACCTCCCACTTGTATCTGTGCCTACCTCCCACTTGTATCTGTGCCTACCTCCCATCGACTTTACCCTCAAGTAAGGTCTTCAACAAGGTGTCATGTCTTTTAATATGTCCAAAATATTTCATTTGTGTGATCTTTATTTTTTCCATTACTTCTGTTTTCATGTGGAGTGTTATCGGAACCACTTTGTTTTCTTCTCCTTCCATGGAGTTCTACCTTTTCTTCTATGTATCCACATTTCAAAGGTATCAATTCTGTCTTCTAGTTGTTTATTTATGTCCATGTTTCTGAGCCATGTATTAATGTATAGTATATGTGGCATCTTACAATTCTCATAAAATACTGTTTGCCCAATATGCAATGTCTCATTCACATACTGTCACACATAACAAAATCTTATTCACATACGTCACACATAATAATGTATCACCTGTGTATTACAGAGGCCTAAATGTGGAGCAAATAATAGTGACACTGTTATCCATCAGACATGTTGTAAGAGGGGACTAAGGATTATTGAGAATGGAGTTTGTTGTTCTATTCTATAGAAGGTCAATTTGAACTAGAAGTCATGCTGAAGTTGGATGTGTCAGGCCAAAAGATAGATATCACAGCTAATCTGTAAAATCTGTAAAACATAAAACAACGCTTTTTGTTGTCTGGAGTTAGTCGTTAGTCCGTTCTAGCGACTCCACATTTCAAACCAAATTCCTTTATTCTAGTCATGGAACAAGAGTCATCATTGCTTATAGAGTCATTTGCTCGTGCGTTTACCCGTAGGGCGTTCAAAATGTCTGCTCGATCCATCATTTCACCAACAGCTGTAATAGCAGCGTGTGCGGCCAACCTATCTGCTCTCTCATTACCCCGACTTCTGCATGTCCTGGCACAAAAATGAAAGTCACTTTACGCATACAGGAATTCTTCACTGCATCCAGCCACTGTTCCCGAATGTATCCCACCTGAACTTTAACAATCATGCTCATCAAGTCACTGAGTATGCCCCCATCGAGGCCAGAACCTTGAAGTGGTGATGGGGCTTAGTTCAGCCATCAGAGGCTGGAAACTAAGACTGGTCGGGCACTCCCACTCGAGCAGGACCATAGTCCGGCCCAAGTAAGCAGAGTGCTGAAGACGGAGGCAACCAGCCAAAAGGCGCACAGATAATCAGGTTGCCACGCATAAAACACAATGGAAACATGTCTGCATCTAATAAACGTTACGGTGCCTGCCCTGTGGCGGACGTTCAGGCAGGGACGGTGCCGGGCCCTATACCTCGAAAGGGCCCAACCTCAGTTACTGGAAGTCCTTCTCAATTGCCCCGAGGAGCCAGGAGGCAAGGGAATAGAGCTACTGGCCAAACAAACAAACGACCAATAAAAATAATGCACTGGAATGCTGAGGGTGTTAACAGTAAAAGAGATGGATACAGCAAAAAATTGGAACTGGAAAATGTCCTCAGTGAAGAACAAGTAAATATATGCTGTATCCAAGAAACACACCTCAGCAGCGACATAGCCTTCAAAATCAGAGGCTACCAGTGCTACCGATCTGACCGAAAAGACAGGCGAAAGGGTGGAATTCTGACACTAGTTAAAAACAATATCAGCGCATGTCAGCTGGAAGTATACATGGACGGGGCAGAATACCAGATGCTCCACCTAAAAACAGACAGTGCAGAATTCCATCTCCTGAACTACTACTGCCCAAATGATAAACCATTGGCACTAGACACAATTCCAGACAAAGAAAGGCTTATGGTGTGTGGTGACTTCAACAGCCACTCTCAGAGCTGGGGCTATGATCATATCGACAAGAGAGGTGAGGAACTTGAGAGCTGGCAGGATGAAAATAATCTCATCCTTATTAACCAGCCAGCAGACTCACCAACCTTCTACTCGAGAGCATGGCACACCACCTCTACACCAGACCTGGCATGCTGCTAGTAAAACCATACCCAGGGGGGCACGCAAAAACTACAAACCCTACTGGAATGATGAACTGGAAAAGCTGCAAAATGAGATGGAAACATCTAGAAAGCAGGCCGAGAACAGACCTAGCCAAGAACATCACAACAAATATCAGCAAACAAAGGCTAAATTTCAAAGAGCCAAGTTACAAGCCAGACGGAGCAGCTGGAAAGAAAAAACAGAGTCGCTGAACCTAGAAAGAGATACTAGGAAATTATGGAAACTTGTAAAACAACTAAATGATGAAGGTACAGGGAGAAATACCAGGATCACACTTTATAAAGATAGAAACATTTTAACAGGTAAACATGCAGCTGATTACTTTGCAGATTCCTTTGCAGAAGACAATAACGTCAAAGTCAGCCCAGACAAACAACAGGAGGTTCGAGAGAACCAGCAAAACATTGGACAAGGTGAACCTATACCTGAAGTCATGGAGGCACCAATCACAATGAGAGAACTGGAGCATGCAATATCCAAATTGAAAATGAAAAAGTCCCCTGGAGCTGATGGAGTGTCCAATGAAATGATTAGAAACCTGGGAAGTGCAGCAAGAGCAAAGCTACTGCAGATCTTTAACACAAGCTGGTCCACAGGTAATGTACCACAGGCGTGGAGAGAAGCAATAATGATACCACTCCTCAAATCAGGAAAAGATGGCAACACAGTCTCCAACTACAGGCCCATCAGCCTCACAAGCTGTCTATGTAAAACAATGGAACGCATTATCAATCTTAGGATGCAGTGGTACCTTGAAAGTGAAAACCTTCTGGTATCACAGCAAGCAGGTTTCAGACAGTGCTACTCTACTGAAGATCAGGCAACCTACCTCTCCCAAGAGATTGAGGATGCCTTCCAAGAAAAGAAACTGGTACTAGCAGCATGGATAGACCTCAGGAAAGCATTTGATAAGGTCTGGAAAGAAGGGCTCCTAAAGAAATTGCGAAATTGCAGGGTTAGCTCAAGAATGTACAAATGGGTAAAAGCATACCTGCATAATAGAAGAGCCAGGGTACAATTAGATGGTCGCAAGAGCAAGAAAGTTCTACTGCGTCATGGAGTCCCCCAGGGAGGAGTCCTGTCACCCACACTTTTCTTGGTTTACATCAATGACCTAGTTGCTGAACTACCTCACGGGATCAAAGTGGCAATGTATGCTGACGACCTGGTGATCTGGTGCACGGAAGAACATGCAACAGTGGCCACTAAACAAATACAAAGAGCTATCGATGCCCTAACCTTATGGGCTAATAGATGGTGCGTCAGCATTAACACAGATAAGTGCAGCACTACACTCTTTACCCTCTCACCAAAACAAAAAACTGGTCATATCAAGATAGATGGAGAGCTCTTGAAAGAAGACAAACAACCCACATACCTCGGAGTTACTTTTGATGATAAGCTGACATGGAAGCAGCACATAAACAAAGCAACAACAAAAGCCAGGAGGAAGCTAGCTATCCTGAGAAAACTAAGTGGAACCACATGGGGAGCCAGTGGAAATATACTCAGTAAAGTTTACCAGCAAGGCATAAGACCACACCTGGAATACGGTTCAGCTGCGTGGTGTCCTGCATCAAACACCACATTACAAGATCTAGATAAAGTGCAAAACCAGGCACTTAGAATAATGTTGGGAGCAATGAAATCAACACCCATAGCAGAGATGCAGAAAATGGGAAGAATGCAAACACTTGGCGAACGCAGAGACACAAAAGTACTAATTCAAGCAGAAAAGTTTCAGTGTATGCCAAGTCATCCAATGAAGGAAAGATTCAAAAATCTAGCAATGGGACGACTGAAAAGGAGCAGCTTTATCCATCAAGCTAAACGACTCCGTAGACAACTTACAGACCTACCTGAAGTTGGCAGCCCCTTAAGGTCTGTACCAGAGCAAACCCCGTGGAGTGAAAGCCATGGAATGCCAATATACATTCAGACCCATGTGAAAGGAATACTAAGCGAGGACGAACAGAACAGTGTGCAGCGAATGACAATCACCCTCAGTTTCCTGGATGAGGAATATCCACAAGATATATGGGTCAGAGTGTACACAGATGGGTCAGCACAGAATGCTGTGAGGAATGGAGGTGCAGGTGTATATATAGAATATCCACACAAGCCTAGAGATACAATCAGAACACCGACAGGAAAATTCTGCAATAATTATGATGCAGAAATCCAGGCAATTAGTGTGGCAGCTAAAAAACTGCTGAACTCCAACTCTGACCTACAGCCTGTGGTATTCCTGACAGATGCAAGGTCAGTGCTTCAAGCTCTCCAGTCTGGAAAACTAACAGACTTAAAAAAACTACTTAGCGAATTGTCTTACCAGTATAGGGTAACCATGCAGTGGATACCCTCTCACTGTGGAATACCAGGAAATGAAAAAGCAGACCAACTGGCTAAGGAAGGTGCTGCCGAAGACCAACCAGATATACCAATCACCTACCATCAGAAAAAACAGATGATAAAGTCAATAAGAAAGCCACAAACACCAACACAAGATGACTATCACAATATGAACAGATCAGAACAAGTTATAATTCTATGTCTCAGAACAGGACACAACCGACTCCGCAGTCACATGTATACAAAGTTCAAAATTGGCAACACGGCCATGTGTACATGTGGACAGGCAGCACAGAGTGCCAAACATATACTTCAAGAGTGTTCTGAGCATGAAACGCTGAGGCAGACATATTGGCCAGAGGAAACAACACTGGAATCAAAACTCTATGGGACACTGTATGAACTACAAAAGACAGTGAGTTTTATTAAGGAGACAGAATTACAGATATAGACATGTTTCAAGTGAACGAAAGAAGAAGAAGAACTGAGTATGCAGGCATGCTCGCAGATAGTCTGCGAGCAGACCCATTGCAAAGCTTTGGACACCGCCAGAATCTCCATTGTCAAGCTGCTTGTCGTCTGAACGAATGCACCACTTTCCTCTCTGATGGTTTCCCTCCACCTTTGAGCCATGAAGGCTAGGCACTGCTGATGTGTCTCTCAAATGACCCATCTGTATATATAATCATATCACCTTTCCTGGAATTTTCACCGATTAGAGCGAGTACCTCCGACTCCACCACTATCCTGCATTCTCTACTGAGTGTTATTATTACTTTGAAGGCTGTTGGACAATCTAAGGGTGCACGACTCCATTCCGCACCAGGTAGCACACCCTCTAATCTGCACACACTCTGTATAATATCCTCTGCACGCCCCATCCACGACTTTCCTCTCTTAAGTCGACTGCCTTTCACTTTGAGAATTTCAGGGTGTAGAGGATGTTCTTTATCAGCGGTGATTTGTAGGTAATCCCGCGGCGTGCAGATTTGTATTCTTTGCCCTGCAGTTGGGCAATCCAGTAAGTATCACAATAGGAGTACATCCATCTGTCTTTAAGTATCACAATAGGAGTACATCCTGCTAAATCTGCAGGACTGTGAATGCAGAAGAAGAAGAACAATGTATGATATATTCACTCATGTACAATACACCCACACAGACATCATCACATCCACACTGCCCCACACAGACATCATCACACCCACACAGACATCATCACACTTGCAAACAAGAAGACCATTATAAATCATGCTGAAGAGACTGACCTGATTTACATAAGAGATAGGTGAACACTTCCACAGGTAGTTGAGATGTGTGTCGTCAGCTAGAGACTGGTAGTCAAAGTCTAGCCCAGTCTGTGCAAACACCCTGTGTCAACAAGATGGACAATTAGTGACAACTGCAACAAAATTGTCATCTGAGAGGGGAACATTGTAAACCAGGTAATAACAGTTTTATAAATCACTGGAAACACACTTCAATATTTTGATAAAAATACCTTTATCAAGAAAACAACGTAGCAAAAAAAATTGAGAAAAATACAGCAGATGATGAGCAATGGATATCACAGTAAAAGATGGACATGACAGAAATAAATATCAAAATGTGAATGATAGGCTTTGTAGGATAAGAAGAACACTTTGGCTATCCCACTGCGTTACTGCTGGTACATCTAGTTGATGTGATCTTGTCAATGGAATACTGTTGGACCAGCAAGAGAAACATTTCTCTTCTCCACTCCAGCAAAAATGTAGCAGTAGTTATGCTATAACTTAACTAATCAATCAATCAAGTGCCATGTCATGCAATGTAGGCAATCATGTTTCTTCATAACTCTCTATTCTCCCATGCCATAGTGACAATATATCCAGCAACTTCTCTCTTTGTCTTCCTCTGTCTCTTCTCCCCATCACCTTAATGGTGCTTAATAAATATTTATCTTTTGCTTATCACATTCCCTAAAAATCTAGACTGCTTCTATTTTTTCATTCTATAATTTGCCTTTTTACTCCAGTTTGTCTGAGGACTTCTGCATTTGTTATCTTAGTTGTCCATGGTATACAGCATATATCAAGTTGCTGAGCACTGAGATATATGTGCTCAATATATGACATGATTGAAAGTTGTGTATTTCTATTGGTTCAGTGTCAAGCATAACTCAGCCAATTAGCTTTAGCTGCAGAGTAAACTTTTATTCACTGATCAAGAAATAATTTATTTGTACTATGAGATACTTTACCCTATATGTGATCCACACAGGAGCAGTAGTATTCAGAAATCTTATTGTGTCAATGACAGCACACAGATATGCACTACATACCCACAAGTCATGTGTTGTAGTGTCAACAGCAATGTCAGCAAGTGCACAGCAACTATATAGACACCCTGTATTTGCATTATTCTTCTACAGCATGTTTCACATACATCAATCAATTACTTTCATACAACATTCTATCACTCAAATTCACATCCATCAATCAATTACTTTCATACAACATTCTATCACTCAAATTCACATCCATCAATCAATTACTTTCATACAACATTCTATCACTCAAATTCACATATGCATTGATATAATACATTGAATAGAATGTGTCTCATTTTCTGAAATGCTGATTCGGCATGTGCTATCCTGCTCTTATCTCTACGGAGAACTGGCCATCTGATGTTAGTTAGAATGGCGCTGAGATACTTGACTGTATCTACTTAATTGAATTCAACTCAACTTATATAAGACACCATAATAACGAAGTACTCATCAGATGTCATGCTAACAAAATGGTATGACTGCACACAGGACAACCAAACACTAGCTAATTCATGCAGAAATACTTGTTCACAATTAATGTCAGCAAATGTTAATGACAAGATAATGAAGTTTTACGACTTACCAGTCAGGAATATCTGTTACAGGAGACATTGCTGAAACAGTCGGAAGTTGGCAAACTATTAATTGTGTTTACACATCAGACAATACTTGTACAGAAAATACATTGTATGGTAAGAGACAAGACTATCTTTCAGTTTGGGCACAAATAGAAACAAGGTTGACTACATGAGAGCTGTAAATGAAATCTGATGGAAACAGCAACATGCATAGAAGAAATGTGGAAAACACTTACGCATCTGGTATGTCTGCACAGCTGAACTTGGCTGCAACAGTTCAGACAAAAACAATCAAATCTATCTCCACTACATGACACTTATGTCTACATATATGACAATCACTACACAAATACATATATCACTATAACTAGACTAATACATATATCACTAGACTAATACATATATCACTAGACTAATACATATATCACTAGACTAATACATATATCATGAGACAACTACATATATCACTATCACTAGAAAATCACATATAACACTATCATGACACACACACTCACACCTCTACATCTCAACCACACATACATCTCTACACTCTGCCTTTCGCCCACACACACTTTTCCTAACATTCACACACACTCCGCCTATCATTCACACAAACACTCCACCTCTAATTCCCATACACACCCATATACTCTGCTTATCATACACACACACACACACACCTTTACCCACTCTGCCTCTCATTCACACAAACTGCCTCTTATCCACACACACACACACTCTGCCTCTCATTCACACACACAATCTGCCTCTCACCACCATACACTCTGCCTAAGATAACTCAACAGCCTGCTAATATTAAGTTATAAACACAGATAGGGCTCAGTGTTGCCAATGTAGAAGGACAAAACTTACAGACAAGGTTGACAACTGGGTTCCTGACAGCTGCAGCATTGAATGTGTTCTGTAGACAGTAGAATGTAAGAATTACATGAGGCATCTTGTTTATATGATGATGATTAAATAATCCATCTTTTATTCAGAAGATCACACAATCAACACCTGACTTGGGATTCTGAGTCTACATACACTGGGATGGCTGCTGGAACGGAGGGCGGAGCACTTATGGAAATGCCACACGTGCTTTCCAAATAAAAAATAATTCCTTTAGCCGTGAGCAGGTATTTCTTGACAACCCATATCATGTCTGACAAAAGTACAGGTACTTCTCAGTTATGTAACAGAGGCAGCACCTAGACTCATACAAGCTCTCACATGTATGGATGTATATGGAGGAGGGGATTTATAAATGCAAGTTTAGTCCTCAAAGGAAGGCATCACAGTGCTACAGTATCCCAGGATTAGCACATCCTGCCAGGATTACTGCCATACATTTCTGAGTCTATTATATTATCATTCTTCTTTATCCATCAAGCGAAATGACTCCGTAGACAACTTACAGACCTACCTGAAGTTGACAGCCCCTTAAGGTCTGTACCAGAACAAACCCCATTAGTGAAAGCCATGGAATGCCAATATACATTCAGACCCATGTGAAAGGAATACTAAGCGAGGACGAACAGAACAGTGTGCAGCGAAGGACAGTCACTCTCAGTTTCCTGGATGAGGAATATCCACAAGATATATGGGTCAGAGTGTACACAGATGGATCAGCACAGAATGCTGTGAGGAATGGAGGTGCAGGTGTATATATAGAATATCCACACACGCCTAGAGATACAATCAGAACACCGACAGGAAAATTCTGCAATAATTATGATGCAGAAATCCAGGCAATTAGTGTGGCAGCTAAAAAACTGCTGAACTCCAACTCTGGCCTACAGCCTGTGGTATTCCTGACAGATGCAAGGTCAGTGCTTCAAGCTCTCCAGCCTGGAAAACTAACAGACTTGAAAAAACTACTTAGTGAATTGTCGTACCACTATAGGGTAACCATGCAGTGGATACCCTCTCACTGTGGAATACCAGGAAATGAAAAAGCAGACCAACTGGCTAAGGAAGGTGATGCCGAAGACCAACCAGATATACCAATCACCTACCATCAGAAAAAACAGATGATCAAGTCAATAAGAAAGCCACAAACACCAACACAAGATGACTATCACATTATGAACAGATCAGAACAAGTTATAATTGTACGTCTCAGAACAGGACACAACCGACTCCGCAGTCACATGTATACAAAACACGGCCATGTGTACATGTGGACAGGCAGTCATCATCATCAAGTGCCATCTCCGCAACGAAGGTTGGCTGCAACGTATCTCCAAAATTTCCTGTCTCTTGTCTTGGTGGTGCACTCTGCTAGACTGTAACCTGTCCATTGTGTAATGTTACTCTCCCACTTGTATCTCTGCCTACCTCTTGCTCGCTTCCCTTTGACTTTACCCTCAAGTAAGGTCTTCAATAGGGTGTCATGTCTTTTAATGTGTCCAAAGTATTTTATTTGCCTGATCTTTATTTCTCTTAGTAGTTCTTTCTTCATATTAAGTGTCTTTAGCACCTCTTTATTTGTTTTCTTCTCTTTCCATGATGTTCTCCCTATTCTTCTATATACCACATTTCAAAGGCATCAATTTTGTCTTCTAATTGTTTATTTAGTGTCCATGTTTCTGAGCCATACATTAATATGGAATAGATGTAGCATTTTATAATTCTCATTTTTAACTTGTTTGTAATTTGTTTAGATATTAATAATTTCCTCATGTCATTGAAGGTACTTTTAGCCATTCCTATTCTCCTTTTAACTTCAAAGGCAGTACAGAGTGCCAAACATATACTTCAAGAGTGTTCTGAGCATGAAACGCTGAGGCAGACATATTGGCCAGAGGAAACAACATTGGAATCAATACTCTATGGGACACTGTATGAACTACAAAAGACAGTGAGTTTTATTCAGGAGACAGAATTACAGATAGACATGTTTCAAGTGAAGGAAAGAAGAAGAAGATCATTCTTCTGTCAGATTTGTTGTACCATTTCCGGCCATACATTTCTGAGTCTATTATCTTATCATTCTTCTGTCAGATTTGTTGACCAGTAATGACACATCTAGCATCCCCCATCACCATAGGTTGATTGCCACAAAAGGACAAAGGTACAATGTCCGCTGGTCTGTATCTCCTCGTCATGCACGGGGATGAATTAATATGATAAAGGGTCAGAAATTGACACAGAATGTGACAGTGCAGATTTTTTTTCCAAATTGTCAACCTATTCCCCCAAATATACTACGACATGCTTGAAAAGAAGACAGTGGCCGTATTCCTTGCACCTTGAACTAGATCAGGTCCCGATTTCCACATGTGCGATCTTATCAACATATTATTGCCCTTATTAGGTCAGCCATATCTCTCTTCAATACTGTGTCATAAATCACAGCGCCATGCTTAACAACATTAGCAATTCAATGAATATTCTATCTAGATGTCATTGTTTTGCAGTAGTGTGAATGATATTACGTTACAAGTGAAAATGTCCAGCATGTAGATATTACAATTAGGCTGTGACTATGATTAGGTTTCTACAATATGTGGATAATGACAAGTGTAATCCTGCAGGATTATTTTATAACAAGTCTTATTCATCTTGACAGATGGTCATCAGTTGGAGTTGATGTGAGGCTAGAAGCAGAGCAGGACTTCTCAAGACTAAATCTGTTGATCAAAGAGCAATTTTCTCTGTTACAGAAGACTCATGGGAAAGTCATGTCACTACCGGTAGGTTATTGCTCCTTATGCCTTCGTTCTGCTATGCTTTATTGAATTCTCGAAAGTGCTAGCACTATTATACAAGCTTGTTGTCCATGCCTGTTTAACTTCCACCAGATTTTCCCAGTTTTCATGCATGCTGACAAAGGCATTCATAGATGTTTTGTAGACCTTTTTGTATTACAGCTTTGGTCTGCCTCTTGTTCTTGAGAGCTGTCCATATAGCAGGATTATTAAACTTCTGCAACTGAAACTGATGTGCATGTCCCTATCATTCAGAAAATAGCTTTGCTACAATCGACTGCACACTGTATTTTTGTACATGAAAATTAGTCTATTTTATCTCATCATCATCAGGTGCAATGCCGACTGGCCTAGGTGATCATGGCTCTCCACAGCTCTCTATCTTTAGTATTTTGTAGGAGGATTGTTGTCCACTCTTCACCATGCCAGGTTATTCAACTGTCTAATATTGTTTCCCATTGTCACACTCTATCTTTCTTGCCTTCAATATTGCCTGTTGTAACTCTGTTCTCCAAACTTTTCTATCTCATAACATGGCCAAAAAATTAGTCTATTTTCTCTACTCTGTTAATTATTGATCGAGGACAGCTAGGCCTAGAATAAGTGTCATTTTAATGTAAACAGGGAGGGAAGAGTTGCAGTAATAATGACTAAATACAAACTTTTATGGTAATAATATAGATATAGGGAAGCCCAAAATACACGCAGGCGCTTTAAAAAATTGGCAGGTATTGCTAAAATAAGTAAAGAAGTGTTACACAAAATAAATGAGCATACTATTAATAATGATAAGATAATGGAAATAACAAAACTAATGCTTCAGTATAATACCTTCATCAGAAACAATAACAATACAATACAATAATATTGAAATAAGAAAAGTGGTAAGACAAGGATACATTTTATCACCAAGCCTATTTAATATCTACACAGAGAATATCTTTAAAAATATAGAAGAAATGCCAGGACTCTTCTTATTCTTCTTCTTTCGTTCACTTGAAACATGTCTATATCTGTAATTCTGTCTCCTTAATAAAACTCACTGTTTTTTTTAGTTCATACAGTGTCCCATAGAGTTTTGATTCCAGTGTTGTTTCCTCTGGCCAATATGTCTGCCTCAGCGTTTCATGCTCAGAACACTCTTGAAGTATATGTTTGGCACTCTGTGCTGCCTGTCCACATGTACACATGGCTGTGTTGCCAATCTTGAACTTTGTATACATGTGACTGCGGAGTCGGTTGTGTCCTGTTCTGAGATGTAGAATTATAACTTGTTCTGATCTGTTCATAATATGATAGTCATCTTGTGTTGGTGTTTGTGGCTTTCTTATTTACTTGATCATCTGTTTTTTTCTGATGGTAGATGATTGGTATATCTGGTTGGTCTTCAGCAGCACCTTCCTTAGCCAGTTGGTCTGCTTTTTCATTTCCTGGTATTCCACAGTGAGAGGGTATCCACTGCATGGTTACCCTATACTGGTAAGACAATTCGCTAAGTAGTTTTTTCAAGTCTGTTAGTTTTCCAGACTGGAGAGCTTGAAGCACTGATCTTGCATCTGTCAGGAATACCACAGGCTGTAGGCCAGAGTTGGAGTTCAGCAGTTTTTTAGCTGCCACACTAATTGCCTGGATTTCTGCATCATAATTATTGCAGAATTTTCCTGTCGGTGTTCTGATTGTATCTCTAGGCTTGTGTGGATATTCTATATATACACCTGCGCCTCTATTCCTCACAGCATTCTGTGCTGACCCATCTGTGTATACTCTGACCCATATCTTGTGGATATTCCTCACCCAGGAAACTGAGTGTGACTGTCATTCGCTGCACACTGTTCTGTTCATCCTTGCTTAGTATTCCTTTCACATGGGTCTGAATGTATATTGGCATTCCATGGCTTTCACTCCTCGGAGTTTGTTCTGGTACAGACCTTAAGGGGCTGTCAACTTCAGGTAGGTCTCTAAGTTGTCTACGGAGTCATTTAGCTTGATGGATAAAGCTGCTCCTTTTCAGTCATCCCATTGCTAGGTTTTGGAATCTTTCCTTCATTGGATGTCTTGGCATACACTGAAACTTTTCTGCTTGAATTAGTACTTTTGTGTCTCTGCGTTTGCCAAGTGTTTGCATTCTTCCCGTTTTCTGCATCTCTGCTATGGGTGTTGATTTAATTGCTCCCAACATTATTCTAAGTGCCTGGTTTTGCACTTTATCTAGATCTTGTAATGTGGTGTTTGATGCAGGACACCACGCAGCTGAACCATATTCCAGGTGTGGTCTTATGCCTTGCTGGTAAACTTTACTGAGTATATTTCCACTGGCTCCCCATGTGGTTCCACTTAGTTTTCTCAGGATAGCTAACTTCCTCCTGGCTTTTGTTGTTGCTTTGTTTATGTGCTGCTTCCATGTGAGTTTATCATCAAAAGTAACTCCGAGGTATGTGGGTTGTTTGTCTTCTTTCAAGAGCTCTCCATCTATCTTGATATGACCAGCTTTTTTGTTTTGGTGAGAGGGTAAAGAGTGTAGTGCTGCACTTATCTGTGTTAATGCTGACGCACCATCTATTTGCCCATAAGGTTAGGGCATCGATAGCTCTATGTATTAGTTTAGTGGCCACTGTTGCATGTTCTTCCGTGCACCAGATCACCAGGTCGTCAGCATACATTGCCACTTTGATCCCGTGTGGTAGTTCAGCAACTACGTTATTGATGTAAACCAAGAAAAGTGTGGGTGACAGGACTCCTCCGTGGGGGACTCCATGACGCAGTAGAACTTTCTTGCTCTTGCGACCATCTAATTGTACCCTGGCTCTTCTATTATGCAGGTATGCTTTTACCCATTTGTACATTCTTGAGCTAACCCTGCAATTTCGCAATTTCTTTAGGAGCCCTTCTTTCCAGACCTTATCAAATGCTTTCCTGAGGTCTATCCATGCTGCTAGTACCAGTTTCTTTTCTTGGAAGGCATCCTCAATCTCTTGGGAGAGGTAGGTTGCCTGATCTTCAGTAGAGTAGCACTGTCTGAAACCTGCTTGCTGTGATACCAGAAGGTTTTCATTTTCAAGGTACCACTGCATCCTAAGAATGATTTTGCATTCCATTGTTTTACATAGACAGCTTGTGAGGCTGATGGGCCTGTAGTTGGAGACTGTGTTGCCATCTTTTTCTGATTTGAGGAGTGGTATCATTATTGCTTCTCTCCACGCTTGTAGTACATTACCTGTGGACCAGCTTGTGTTAAATATCTGCAGTAGCTTTGCTCTTGCTGCTATTCCCAGGTTTCTAATCATTTCATTGGACACTCCATCAGCTCCAGGGGACTTTTTCATTTTCAATTTGGATATTGCATGCTCCAGTTCTCTCATTGTGATTGGTGCCTCCATGACTTCAGGTATAGGTTCGCCTTCTCCAATGTTTTGCTGGTTCTCTCGAACCTCCTGTTGTTTGTCTGGGTTGACTTTGACGTTATTGTCTTCTGCAAAGGAATCTGCAAAGTAATCAGCTGCATGTTTACCTGTTAAAATGTTTTAATCTTTATAAAGTGTGATCCTGGTATTTCTCCCTGTACCTTCATCATTTAGTTATTTTACAAGTTTCCATAATTTCCTAGTATCTCTTTCTAGGTTCAGCGACTCTGTTTTTTCTTTCCAGCTGCTCCGTCTGGCTTGTAACTTGGCTCTTTGAAATTTAGCCTTTGTTTGCTGATATTTGTTGTGATGTTTTTGGCTAGGTCTGTTCTCAGCCTGCTGTCTAGATGTTTCCATCTCATTTTTCAGCTTTTCCAGTTCATCATTCCAGTAGGGTTTGTAGTTTTTGCGTGCCCCCCTGAGTATGGTTTTACTAGCAGCATGTAGTATACATCTATTAAATTCACTCACTACTCTATTGATGTCTTTGTCCAAGTTCATGTCCTTAGCTAGAACACTGGTTAAATGCTGGTACATTTTCCAGTCTGCCCTCTTATAGTTCCACCTAGTGAGCATGTTGCTGTCCTTAGTAAATTCATTGTGGAATTCCAGAAATACTCGGCTGTGGTCACTACCTCCAAGCTGCTTTCCAATGACATGTGTGATGTTCCATTCCAGGCCTGATGAGTGGAATGCCAGATCTGGTGTAGAGGTGGTGTGCCATGCTCTCGAGTAGAAGGTTGGTGAGTCTGCTGGCTGGTTAATAAGGATGAGATTATTTTCATCCTGCCAGCTCTCAAGTTCCTCACCTCTCTTGTCGATATGATCATAGCCCCAGCTCTGAGAGTGGCTGTTGAAGTCACCACACACCATAAGTCTCTCTTTGTCTGGAATTGTGTCTAGTGCCAATGGTTTATCATTTGGGCAGTAGTAGTTCAGGAGATTGAATTCATTTGGGCAGTAGTAGTTCAGGAGATTGAATTCTGCACTGTCTGTTTTTAGGTGGAGCATCTGGTATTTTGCCCCTTCCATATATACTTCCAGCTGACATGCACTGATATTGTTTTTAACAAGCGTCAGAATTCCACCCTTTCGTCTGTCCTTTCTGTCAGACCAGTAGCATTGGTAGCCTCTGATTTTCAAGGCTATGTCGCTGCTGAGGTGTGTTTCTTGGATACAGCATATATTAACTTGTTCTTCACTGAGGACATTTTCAAGTTCCAATTTTTTGCTGTATTCATCTCTTTTACTGTTGACACCCTCAGCATTCCAGTGCATTATTTTTATTGGTTGTTTGTTTGTTTGGCCAGTAGCTCTATTCCCTTGCTTCCTGGCTCCTCGGGGCAATTGAGAAGGACTTCCAGTAACTGAGGTTGGGCCCTTTCGAGGTATAGGGCCCGGCACCGTCCCTGCCTGAATGTCCACCACAGGGCAGGCACCATAACTATTTATAAATACAGACATGTTTCCATTGTGTTTCTCGCGTGGCATCCTGATTATCTGTGTGCCTTTTGGCTGGATGCCTCCGTCTTCAGCACTCTGCTTACTTGGGCAGGACTATGGTCCTGCTCGAGTGGGACTGCCAGACCAGTCTTAGTTTCCAGCCCCTGATGGCTGAACTAAGCCCCATCACCTCTGCATGGTGCTGGTCTCAATGGGGCTGCCAGGACTCAAGATCAATGAGAAAATAATAAACAACCTTCAATATGCAGATGACACTGTTCTTTTGGTGGAAAGTGAACATGAACTACAAAGACTAATAGATCAAGTCAATAAATCAAGTAATGAATATGGACTGGATATAAATATCCAAACAATCAAAAACCATGGTAATCAGCAAGGACACAGAAGAACAAGAGCTAAACATAAACATACATGGAGAGATACTACAACAAGTAGAACATTATCAATATCTTGGACACATAGTCACAAATGATGTCAGATGTGAAACAGAAGTTGAAAGGAGAATAGAAATGGCTAAAAGTACCTTCAATGGCATGAGGAAAATAGTAACATCTAAACAAATTACAAACAAGTTAAAAATGAGAATTATAAAATGCTACATCTATTCTATAGTAATGTATGGCTCAGAAACATGGACACTAAACAAACAATTATAAGACAGAACTGATGCCTTTGAGATGTGGGTATATAGAAGAATAGGGAGAACATCATGGAAAGAGAAGAAAACAAATAAAGAGGTGCTAAAAACACTTAATATGAAGAACGAACTACTAAGAGAAATAAAGATCAGGCAAATAAAATGTTTTGGACACATTAAAAGACATGACACCTTATTGAAGACCTTACTTGAGGGTAAAGTCAAAGGGAAGCGAGCAAGAGGTAGACAGAGATACAAGTGGGAGAGTAACATCACAAGATGGACAGGTTACAGTCTAGCAGAGTGCACCACCAAAACAACAGACAGTGGATGTTGGAGGTCTGTTGCAGCCAACCTTCGTTGCAGAGATGGTACTTGATGATGATAATAATAATAAATGAAAAAATGTAATTGTGAGACAAAAATATTATAAATAGATTCAATAAAACTACCTCAATCAAATTGTTGTTCAATCAATATTTTAGTATGGCATTAATTTTAAACAAACTCTAAATTAAATGCATAAATATGCTTTCAGCAGCTGGGCTTCTGAAGTCAAATCTGACAGAACAATTAGACAATCACTACATTTCTAATCAATATAAAATAATGACTACATTTCTAATCACTACAACTTAATCACTACACTTCTAAACAATAGTACTTACGTAAAACACAGGTTTATATAATCGCTTCACTAAGACAAGCCAGACTATAACTAAAACTAGTGGGTAATGATTTTGTATTCTAAACAAAATCTAAACATTGTATTCTAACATTGTATTGTTTGTATTCTAAACATTGATTGTCGTATTCTAATCAATACACTTCAATCACTACATTTATAATCTATACAACTCAATCACTACATTTCTACTCATTACATTTCTAATTAATACAACCCAATCACTACATCTTTGATCAACACAATACAATCACTACATAGTAACGCAAAATGAGGTAAACAGGTTACTAGGTTACTAAAACACTTACCTAGCCTATTAATAAAAATATATTTAAAAAATCATACAATAAAACTAAACAGGACAATTCTCAACGTATCGGCTCAAATTGAACCTTTTTCAAGAGACAAACAACAGATAACGACAAAATAAAAAATAAAATAGATGTCTATATTTCATCAAGCCCCGTCTCCATAATAGCGCAGGGATGGCAACGCATCTAGTAAAAGTGAAAATGCGTGCATTCATTATAAACAAACCGAAAGTGGGAAATTAGAGACACTATAGATGAGTGCAAGAATAATAAAAGAAAAAGATAAGAAAAATACCCCTTTTGTCACTCTATCAGACAGGCAGGTTTTAAGAACATAGTCACCACAGGCACGACTGAAGGGAACAGGAGACAGATGGGGACGTGAGAAAATATTCATGTGACAACCTAGCAAGGCTTGGAAACAACGATCCTGATAACAATACTGTGAACAGAGAACCATGGTCACCTAAGTCAACAAGAATGGCATATGACAATGATAGATGAGTAATGATGAGGTTGTGTGGTGGTGGGGTGAGTGGGTTTGGGGAAGGAAGGATAGAAGAAGAATCAACATTTGAAATGCATGGAATGAATGTGAAACCAAATATAGACATAAACATATATATAAAACCAAACCTAAACATACATAGAAATGTAAACACACACCAAGAGTCAAGAAATAAACACATAACAAGATGGACACAGATGTGTGAAGGATACCCACACAAAATGCACAGGCATGTAAATGTATCCACACACAGGAAAGGGCTCACACCAGAATAGGTATACACATTGACACAGAATGGAGATACGTGCATTAACATAAAAAAGCGCTCACATAAATATACATATATATATGTATACATAAATATGAACATTCATGCACATAAACACTTTCTCACATAAATAATAACATGAACATTCGTACACATAGAAACATATACATATATTAATGTAAATATAAACGTTCGTTCACATAAAGATAATGCTATAACAACTGCATATGTATACATACAAATGTGTGGCCCAAAGTAATTGTGTGGATACATAGAACCATGTAAAACAAAATGCATATACAAATAACTATACATGTGTGGGCACCCATCGAAGAGACAACTGCAATAAAAACGAGGAAATCAAAATCTAAATATGTAAATGATTTAACAATAACAAAATGGCAGAGTACAAAATAATCACATATTGACATACACAAACGAAAGAAGACATAAAGGAATTATATAGAAGAACGGCAAACACAAAAATAATAATTATTCACGAAAGTGTACAAAGACAAATAATTACAAGAAACAGTGCAATACGGGAGTAGAGGGTATAAAGAAAAGGTGGGTAACTCAAACAAAACGGTGATTAATGTTCATTCCGTGTGGTTGCAAGACTCCCATATGACAAATGAGACGATATTCCAAGGACTGACGTTGCCAGTCACTGGTATAACAACGTAACAAACCGGTTACAGAGACATCAGAGCTACCATGATGTGACGGGCTGTTAAAATGATTAGCCACTGGGGAGTCACGATGATTCGTGATATCTCTCAAATGTTCGGCGAATCTATCAGCTAAACGTCTACCAGTCTCACCAATATACTTCATATCACAACGCTTACATATGATAGAGTATATTAAGTACCTGTTTACCTCATTTTGCGTTACTATTTGTTCATTAGGTTACTGCGGCACCATCCACTTTGTCGGACACCCTCAGACCATTTGGTTATTTATACAATCACTACATCTGTAATCACTACAACTCAATCACAAAATCTCTAATGACTATAACTAAATAAATACATCTCTATTCACTACAACTCAAACATTACACTTCTAATCAACACAACTCAAACATTACACTTCTAACCCATACAATACAATCAATACATTTATAATCAATACTACAATCACTACACGTCTAACCCATACAATACAATCACTACATTTCTAATCAATACTACAATCACTACACGTCTAACCCATATAATACAATCACTACATTTATAATCAATACTACAATCACTACACTTCTGACCCATACAATACAATCACTACATTTATAATCAATACTATAATCACTACACATCTAACCCATACAATACAATCACTACATTTATAATCAATACTACAATCACAACACGTCTAACCCATACAATACAATCACAACATTTATAATCAATACTACAATCACTACACATCTAACCCATACAATACACTCACTACATTTATAATCAATACTACAATCACTACACGTCTAACCCATATAATACAATCACTACATTTATAATCAATACTACAATCACTACACTTCTGACCCATACAATCACTACATTTATAATCAATACTACAATCACTACACGTCTAACCCATACAATACACTCACTACATTTATAATCAATACTACAATCACTACACTTCTAATGAGTACAACACAGTCAACATACAGGGTACTGCCCAATTAAGTGTGTACTGAGAAAGCCCCCATGTGATCCTCCAAAAGCCAGAATACGGTTGCCATCTGCAACACCTTTAGCTAGCACTTCCAGTAGGGCACTCTGAAAATTAAATGTGCTAGATTATCATAGAATTACACAGCTGCAAAGTACCACATACAAATATATAGCTATGCATAGAATACATCATTCATATAGACAGTTACTGACAGAATACATCATTCATATAGACAGATAAGGATAGAATACATCATTCATATAGACAGGTACTGACAGAATACGTCATTCATAGAGACAGATAAGGACAGAATACATCATTCATCTAGAAAGATAAGGACAGAATACATCATTCATCTAGACAGATAAGGACAGAATACGTCATAAATAGAGACAGATAATAACAGAATACATCATTCATCTAGACAGATAAGGACAGAATACATCATTCATCTAGACAGATAAGGACAGAATACATCATTCATCTAGACAGATAAGGACAGAATACATCATTCATATAGACAGATACTGACAGAATACGTCATTCATAGAGACAGATAAGGACAGAATACATCATTCATCTAGACAGATAAGGACAGAATACATCATTCATAGAGACAGATAAGGACAGAAAACATCATTCATCTAGACAGATACTGACAGAATACATCATTCATCTAGACAGATAAGGACAGAATACGTCATTCATAGAGACAGATATGGACAGAATACATCATTCATCTAGACAGATAAGGACAGAATACATCATTCATCTAGACAGATAAGGACAGAATACATCATTCATCTAGACAGATACGGACATAATACATCATTCATATAGACAGGTACTGACAGAATACATCATTCATATAGACAGATACTGACAGAATACATCATTCATAGAGACAGATAAGGACAGAATACATCATTCATCTAGACAGATAAGGACAGAATACATCATTCATCTAGACAGATAAGGACAGAATACATCATTCACCTAGACAGATAAGGACAGAATACATCATTCATATAGACAGGTACTGACAGAATACATCATTCATATAGACAGAAAAGGACAGAATACATCATTCATCTAGACAGGTACTGACAGAATACATCATTCATATAGACAGATAAGGACAGAATACATCATTCACCTAGACAGATACTGACAGAATACATCATTCATCTAGACAGATATGGACAGAAGACATTTATATAGACTGAAATTTTAAGCCAAACATTCATGCATAATTTGAATCAGAATGTGAATTAATCAATTTGAGACATCAATCAATCAAGTCTGGATGTGTATAACTCAAGTCAGGGCATCAATCAATCTGGATGTCTATCTGTCAAAACAGGAAATCATTCAAGTAAGTCTGGATGCCAGTAATTCAAATCAGAACATCAATCTATCAAGTCTGGATGTCAATAAGTCAAATTTGAACATCAATTGGTCATTTGAATGATATAAATATATCATACACATCAGATATATAATCAACCAGGTGAGTAATGTAAGGATGTCTCAGACATTAGAGATGCACTCAGCCAGGTGAGTAATGTAAGGATGTCTCAGACATCAGAGATGCGCTCGGTCAGGTGAGTAATGTAAGGATGTCTCAGACATCAGAGATGCGCTCGGTCAGGTGAGTAATGTAAGGATGTCTCAGACATTAGAGATGCACTCAGCCATGTGAGTAATGTAAGGATGTCTCAGACATCAGAGATGCACTCAGCCAGGTGAGTAATGTAAGGATGTCTCAGACATCAGAGATGCACTCAGCCAGGTGAGTAATGTAAGGATGTCTCAGACATCAGAGATGCGCTCGGTCAGGTGAGTAATGTAAGGATGTCTCAGACATCAGAGATGCGCTCGGCCAGGTGAGTAATGTAAGGATGTCTCAGACATTAGAGATGCACTCAGCCAGGTGAGTAATGTAAGGATGTCTCAGACATTAGAGATGCGCTCGGCCAGGTGAGTAATGTAAGGATGTCTCAGACATCAGAGATGCGCTCGGTCAGGTGAGTAATGTAAGGATGTCTCAGACATCAGAGATGCGCTCGGTCAGGTGAGTAATGTAAGGATGTCTCAGACATCAGAGATGCGCTCGGCCAGGTGAGTAATGTAAGGATGTCTCAGACATCAGAGATGCGCTCGGTCAGGTGAGTAATGTAAGGATGTCTCAGACATCAGAGATGCGCTCGGCCAGGTGAGTAATGTAAGGATGTCTCAGACATCAGAGATGCGCTCGGCCAGGTGAGTAATGTAAGGATGTCTCAGACATCAGAGATGCGCTCGGCCAGGTGAGTAATGTAAGGATGTCTCAGACATCAGAGATGCGCTCGGTCAGGTGAGTAATGTAAGGATGTCTCAGACATCAGAGATGCGCTCGGTCAGGTGAGTAATGTAAGGATGTCTCAGACATCAGAGATGCGTTCGGTCAGGTGAGTAATGTAAGGATGTCTCAGACATCAGAGATGCGCTCGGTCAGGTGAGTAATGTAAGGATGTCTCAGACATCAGAGATGCGCTCGGTCAGGTGAGTAATGTAAGGATGTCTCAGACATCAGAGATGCGCTCGGCCAGGTGAGTAATGTAAGGATGTCTCAGACATCAGAGATGCGCTCGGTCAGGTGAGTAATGTAAGGATGTCTCAGACATCAGAGATGCGCTCGGCCAGGTGAGTAATGTAAGGATGTCTCAGACATCAGAGATGCGCTCGGCCAGGTGAGTAATGTAAGGATGTCTCAGACATTAGAGATGCACTCAGCCAGGTGAGTAATGTAAGGATGTCTCAGACATCAGAGATGCGCTCGGCCAGGTGAGTAATGTAAGGATGTCTCAGACATCAGAGATGCGCTCGGTCAGGTGAGTAATGTAAGGATGTCTCAGACATCAGAGATGCGCTCGGTCAGGTGAGTAATGTAAGGATGTCTCAGACATCAGAGATGCGCTCGGTCAGGTGAGTAATGTAAGGATGTCTCAGACATTAGAGATGCGCTCGGTCAGGTGAGTAATGTAAGGATGTCTCAGACATCAGAGATGCGCTCGGTCAGGTGAGTAATGTAAGGATGTCTCAGACATCAGAGATGCGCTCGGTCAGGTGAGTAATGTAAGGATGTCTCAGACATCAGAGATGCGCTCGGTCAGGTGAGTAATGTAAGGATGTCAACTGTCATCAACCAGTATTATATCCAGAACAGGATGTAGCAATTATCACAGACTTTCAAAACTTCTGTCAATCTTGAGCCAGTCTTCCTGCTTCTGTTACTGTAATATTCAGGTGGTCTTTGTTATCTTGCGTCCATCTTCTTCTTGGTCTGCCTCTTGTTCATCTCCCTGGCATTACCCACTCCATTATGGTCTTCTCTAGGCTGTCATGTGTTTGATATGGCCAAAATATTGTAGTTTTCTGGAAAGAACCATGCTGGTTAGCCAGTTTTCTTTGATATTCATATTTCTCTCAGGATGACTATATTAGTGATCTTTTTGATCCATAGTACGAGGGGGAGTCAATAAGTAAGTCACAAATGGCTCTTTAGAAAAAAACTGAAGACGATAAAAACCTGAAAACTGTTTATTTTTACACATACATTATCCCTTTACTTCTCAACATAATTTCCACCAACATTGATGCATTTATCCCATCGTTTTATGAGTCCTCCCAAACTTGCTGCGTAGAACTGCGTGCTCTGCTTTTTAAGCCACATTTTCACTTCACATTCAACTTCTGCGTCAGTCGCGAAATGCTTCCCGCCAAGGTGGGTTTTTAGTGGACCAAAAAGGTGAAAATCACTAGGGGCTAAATCGGGGCTGTAAGGAGGATGTTCCAGAATTTTCCAACCAAGATTTTTTATTTTCTCCTGAGTTAATCGAGCCGTATGTGGTCTAGCATTGTCATGAAGGAGTAGCACTCCTCTAGTCAGCAGCCCTGGACGTTTTCTTCGAATTGCATCCCGAAGCACTGATAGAACTTCACAGTATGATTCAGAATTCACATTGTCACCTTTCTTTTTGAAATTGGTTAAAAGCACTCCTTGACAATCCCAGAACACTGTCAGCATAACCTTCCCTGCTGATGGTGTAACCTTGAATTTTTGGACACAAGGCGAAGAAGGATGTTTCCATTGCATTGAAGCACGCTTTGATTCAGGCTGGTAGTGATGCACCCATGATTCATCTCCAGTAATAATCCTGTTCATCATGTCTTCTCCTTCATTTGCGTATTGACAGAGATGCTCCAATGACAAGCCTAATCGGTTCATTTTGTGTTCGTCCGTCAATTGTCTGGGCACCCACCTTGAACACACTTTCTTAAATTTCAATCGGTCATGCATGATGCTGTATGCTGAACCATGTGAGCACCCTATTGCAGCTGCTACAGCGTCTATCGTTACTCGTCTGTCACCTCGAATCATCTCCTCAACCCGCTGCACAGATGCGTCTGTTGCAATTTCAACAGCACGACCAGATCGGATTTCGTCAACAATTTTAGAGCGTCCTTGAGAAAATTTTTTTACCCAGCTGTGCACCGCTTTACGGGACAAACAATTGTCAGCATAAACAGGAAGCATTTCTTTATGAATGTCTTTTGCAGGCAGTGCTTTTGCCCATAAAAAACGCACAACAGCACGTTGTTCATTGATTGTACACTCTGTAAGTACAGTAGCCATTTTGTTTTTTGTGCTGCGCATGCGCAAGGTACAGCTAGCGCCATCTAGCGAACATAAAAAGTTCTATGATGATATCAACTATAAACAGCTTTAGAAACCACCTACTGCATTTTCCTGCCATCCAACATCAATTTGTGACTTACTTATTGACTCCCCCTCGTATATTCAGGATTTTTCTGTAAGATTTTATTTTAAATACCGCTATTTTATTTTCTACTTTGTTGGTGATTGTCCAAGATTCACACCCATATATTCTTCTTCTTCTTCAGCGTACATTCTCAAACTCCTGCTGAATTCTCTTGTAGCAGGACATGTCCTACTAGATTTCCAGCAGAATGCAGTCCATAGAATGGAAATGCGTTGTGTCGCCGTTTTATTTGCACCAATGGCCCGACACATCCGTCTTCGGCGGTACACCCATATATTACCACTAGGAATATGCAAGTTTTTAGGAATGTTAGTAAGGATGTCATACAGATCAGATATACAAATGCCCTTTTTTGCGGGGGCCATAAAGGGGAGCAAAGAATAGCAACACTGTTTACCTTCCACGCATGTCATAAAAGGCGACTAAGGAGGTTATGGGATGGAGTTGGCTGTCCCATCCCATATAGGGTCAGTGACCCAAAGCCATGCTGAAGTCGGATGTGTCAGGCCGAAAGACAGATATCGCAGCAATGCTGTAAACCATGACACAACGTGTTCTTCGGACTACATCCTGCTAATCTGCAGGAGTGTGAGAACGAACGCAGAAGAAGAAGATATACAATCAGTTAGGTAAGTTATGTAAGCAGGTCACACACATAAGGTATACAACCAGCTAGGTGAGTGATGGAGGTCGCACAAATAAGGTAAAGAATCAGCCAGGTGAGTGATATAAGAATGTCACACATATTATATAGTCAATCAATCAGATGAGAATGTTATGATTTCATACAAAGAACCACAATGCAGCATACTGCTAGAATTTCTGTATTGCTGATTAAGTTAAACAGGTTACCTAACTATGGATAAACATAGATGAAAAATTATGTAAAAAAACAAGCAATAAAATAAAACAGGAAAATTTTCGACGTATTGGTCCACTTATGGGAAACATAACCTAGTACTGGATGCAGAAACGCACTGTCCAGTAAAAGGAACACATATTTTGAAAGCACACATTTTCTATTTCTCTTTTTTGAAAGTATGGTTAGATAAAAATTAGTCCAGTCCAGAATATGTATGGTTAGATAAGATTAGTCCAGTCCTGAATATGTATGGTTAGATAAGATTAGCCCAGTCCAGAATAAGTATGTTTAGATAAGATTAGTCCAGAATGAGAATTGACCAAATTGTAATGTTACAAAATGTGATTGAAGCACACAGTGAATTACCTCAACATCCTTGACATCTTGTGTCCCTATAGCACCAGTCAGAGAAAGAATACTATTCTGTCCAAATCCAGTGGAACCCCTGTAGTTGACTGAGAAAAAAATCAATAATGTAATCCAGTTATCAGGAGTGACCAAACATGCGTGCGTGTGTGTGTGTGTGTGTGCGTGCGTGTGTGTTCGAAGATGTCCAGGCATATACAATATATATATATAAAAAAACAGTTTTCAGTAGTTAATCTGGTACTGTAAAAAAATGGATGCTGCAGTAACATGGGGCAATGTGAGTATGAATGAAAATAGGTACATTCAGATCTTCATGGTGTAGTGGATAAGCACTTTGTTGCATACTCAAGGGGTTGCAGGTTTGAATCCGGTTCATGATGTCTTGTTTATAAAGTGGATTTATTTCAGAGATTATCTATTGTGACTATCACTTCTAGGCATGAGTGGTAACTCTCGGCAGGTGGGCGTGTGTGCCATTTTCTAGGCATGAGTGGTAACTCTCGGCAGGTGGGCGTGGTGCCATTTTCTAGGCATGAGTGGTAACTCTCGGCAGGTGGGCGTGTGTGCCATTTTCTAGGCATGAGTGGTAACTCTCGGCAGGTGGGCGTGTGTGCCATTTTCTAGGCATGAGTGGTAACTCTCGACAGGTGGGCGTGTGTGCCATTTTCTAGGCATGAGTGGTAACTCTCGGCAGGTGGGCATGTGTGCCATTTTCTAGGCATGAGTGGTAACTCTCGGCAGGTGGGCATGTGTGCCATTTTCTAGGCATGAGTGGTAACTCTCTGCAGGTGGGCATATGTGCCATTTTCTAGGCATGAGTGGTAACTCTCTGCAGGTGGGCATATGTGCCATTTTCTAGGCATGATTGGTAACTCTCAGCAGGTGGGCATATGTGCCATTTTCTAGGCATGAGTGGTAACTCTCGGCAGGTGGGTGTGTGTGCCATTTTCTAGGCATGAGTGGTAACTCTCGGCAGGTGGGCATGTGTGCCATTTTCTAGGCATGAGTGGTAACTCTCTGCAGGTGGGCGTATGTGCCATTTTCTAGGCATGAGTGGTAACTCTCTGCAGGTGGGCGTATGTGCCATTTTCTAGGCATGAGTGGTAACTCTCGGCAGGTGGGCGTATGTGCCATTTTCTAGGCATGAGTGGTAACTCTCGGCAGGTGGGCGTGTGTGCCATTTTCTAGGCATGAGTGGTAACTCTCGGCAGGTGGGCGTGTGTGCCATTTTCTAGGCATGAGTGGTAACTCTCGGCAGGTGGGCGTGTGTGCCATTTTCTAGGCATGAGTGGTAACTCTCGGCAGGTGGTGTGCCATTTTCTTTTAGAGGGACAGAGTACATATGGATACACCCTAGTACAATTAAGTTATTTGTGAGAGGGTTGGAGTACATACAAATAAACCCAAGTACAATCAAGTTAATACTCTATGCCTGTAGTGCCTGAGAGATCAATTAAAGATCAATTAAATGTTACTACTATAATTATGATGTACACAGAAACATGATGAAACACTAGAACAGACATTTTGAATAAAAAGTTTTCATCAAGATGAAAACAATATACATGTCTGTGGTCAGAGATAACATGGTAATAACAACTATGCTCCAGTGGATTCTTCCATCTCAAGCACAATGCTAGATGTGTCATCACTGCGGATGGGTCAACAAATCTGACAGAAGAATAATAAGATCGTTGTTCCTCCCTAGCAGGAAGTGGTAATCCTGTGATACCGGAGCATCAGTCCATTTGGGGACTAAACATGCATCCATAAACTCCATTACACAGCTATACCTTTGAGACAAACTTACATGAGTTTTGGTGTCACCCTAGTTACAAAAATGAAAAAGAAAATTGTCTTTTTATCAGATAGGCTATGGGCTGTAAAGAGGTACACGGTTACAACTCAAGGGATTATTTCACCATCATCATTCTCCCATCTCTTCATACGGCTTCATACATCAGTAAGCTAACACAGATTGTTTTTATGTGAATCTTAGTATTTCTCCTTGCATTTACTACCACTTTTTTTCCCAATTAAAGAATTACAATTGACTTAAGTGTTGCAATATCTTGACCAGTCTTCTAAATCTATTTCAACATGCTGTGATTGAGCATGCAAGGCAATTGCTAATGATGAAAGGTTTGATGTTTAATTTGATATAAATATTCAACACGTTTCACTACAGCAGAGATTTTCTTGATTTATAATTTGGTAGAAACCATTGGTTCCTGTTTAGATAATGTGCCTACCTTTTTTGCGGAATGCGAAATGAAATAAATGACAAGGTTTTCAGCGATTATTTCCCTTAGCTATAACTACCCATCAGTGGGTGAAAAAAGAAATATTTGTTTAACCTTTAGCACGTTATGTTTACAAACCGGGTGGTGCATATTGCCGGAATTGTGTCATTTCTTGACACGGGAGGCGGAATCCACCGCCCGATTTGGTAAACCCGAAATCGAACGAAAAAATAAAGATTGTTAACTTTTTGACAGAATGTTTTGGTAACATTGAGAAGAGAATTGATCTAGCTTCCTGTTTCTATTGTTAAAATGGTGAAAGATGATAGTATTTGTTTTTGGAATGGAAATCCGAGCAATCTTTAAGCATCTGCTTTGCGGCGAAGTGACATGACAGTGAATCGAGTTTATTATACTTTTCTATCATTGTATATTCAGTGAAATCATTATTTATTCCGAATTCAATGTGGAAATCTTGAAAGGTAAGTATTTCAATTTGTTTAATTAAATTAGATCACTAGGTTCCACATGGTACTCACTATGTAAAATATATAATATTCAACAGCTTTCGATCGATCAAAAATACGGTAGGCCTAACTGTAGATAGGTCTAAATCTGTCTTTATCACTTTCTAACACATCTCGTATCACACACATACAAACAAAACTTACACCAATATATGCAGAATTTAATTCTTTATTTATATGTGCAAATATTATTTAAATATCTGTAACAACAAAAAAGCTATCACGATTTAAAAACAGCCACCAAAGATTGCGTAACATTTGTGAAAACCAATTCCACGGCAGTCAGCGGCAAAAGAGAAATTGCGTAATTGTAAACACAGCATGCCTAAGGTTAAGAAGGTTCTACGGGTGAGGTTCTCAGTGTGTGGCATGCACATCTGTGCATCTGGCAGCAGTCCTCCTGACTGCTAGAAACGTACATGTTTATCAGTCTTTGTAAGTTAAATAATCCTATGATTAGGTTAGACATTTAATATTAGCCATTGATGTGCAGAATTACAGAAAATTTGTGATTGGTACAGATTTGATAAAAAGTTGGTCCATTATCCAAATATGAACCAAACCTTGTACAAGTTTCATGTGATTTTGTTGATTTCTAATTTTAGCAGTGCATAAAAATGCTTGATAAGAAAAAGGTGGGTCACAATGTCCAACGTAGCACATGGATCTACTGTCCAGGAGTTGGATGCAATGAAATAGCTCATTCATGGGCAATGCTATAATGGAATCTGAGAGTGATAAGATACAGATTTGAGTTAACAATGTTATTGTGGAATGTGAGAGTGATAAATTCAGATTTGAGTTAACAATATTATAGTGGAATGTGAGAGTGATAAGAGAATACAGATTTGAGTTAACAATGTTATAGTGGAATGGGAGAAAAATGAAAGAAATGACCTTGCATCTAATGGTTGCTAAAGTGTGGTATGTGCTAATTTCCTATTAGCATGATTGCGTTTGTCCCTTCATTCTTATAATAATGGGATTCTACACCTCAGCCTATAATCAGATTCTAGACTGCTATCACATTTCCAACATTAAAATCATGTCCTTGGTCTATAATTGAATTGGTTTATACATGGTAATTAATGGTAGCAGTACAGTCAAAACTACAAGAGAAAGTGAACTTACCCATGAGAACAGCATAACCACACCGAACAAAGAAGGATGTAATAATGTTGAAGGATGTATCAAATGCAGTATTAGGACCACCTGGTAAGTATATGCAAACAAGCTATTAATTGGAACCACATGTCAACGCAGTAGGATTGTCTGTGACCAGATGACATGTACATTCAAATATGAGACTGTCTGCGATAATGTAACCAAAATATAAATATGAGAATAGCTGAAACCACATGACAAATATACATAGACATTGGTCTGGCTAGGACCACATGACAAAAAAGCATAGACATTTGGTGATCTGTAATCATGTGACAAATATAAAAAGGCATGGGACTAGCTGGGACCACATGACAAAATACATAGAATGGGACCACATGACAAATATACATGAGACACAACAGGTGCACAGAAGTACATAACTGATAAGAGAATGTTGCTGATACATTGTAGCATTCAATACGGGAGAAAAAATAGCAGCAGTGTCACCTGCCATGCATGTCGTCAGAGGTGACTAGGAAAGGAGATTTGACTGTCTCATCCAATGGGTCAAAACAAAAGCAATGCTGAAATTAGATATGTTAGGCCAAAAGATACAAATATCATAGCTAAACTAACTAAACCAGCCCTTTGTGCATACAAAAGAAGACCAGGCTACAGGTCACAAGAAAGACCAAGAACTAGATGGGTGGAGACAATCAAAGAAACAATCAAATAACGTGCTGAGCATGTTCATTGCTATCCACATGGCCAAAGGCAGACACCTTTAAACCCCCCCCTTTCTGACACGTAACAGCATAAGTGGAAAAGACAATAGATAGATAGAGATAAAATATTGTACACACTGCTGAACAGAAAAGACTGCAGGGGGTCTAAGACAGTTGATATCTCTCTGATTGCTGCTCCCATTATTACTACTGACCTGTCTGTTCGCAGTAATTACACCCAGAGTGTCAGAGATCTGGGTGGGTAGAGCACAACCAAGTCTCATCAATATCTCATAGGTGTCCATGTTGTAAAGCAGGAACTCTCAATCCGGTTCTCTTGTAATGTTATGCCAGTTAAAAAGTGCTGACAAGCACAAACAATCATGAGTTTTCTTTACAATCACAAGTCACACCCATCATCAAACAACATAGATACCCCAGTTAATATACGATTCATGCGGACATTGAATAAATATATAATTTGTGTGTGAAAGACTTTGTGTGATAGAAATCCAAACAAATAGTCTTACTATCCATGATTATCAGGGGAGAAGATGGGAGAAAGGGTGTGTATGTGTGTTTATAGTGCATTGAAGAATGTGAAAAAGGCTGTGTATGTGTATAGTGCAGTGTAGATGACTCTAAGATCAGTTTTCACATTCACTTTTACTATCTCTTTTATCCTATTACATGTGGGGGTGGGGGTTGTTCTCGACATCTGAGCAGATTGGGAATCCCTGTTATATTTTACATGTGGGGGGGGGGGGGGGGGTTGTGTTCGACAATTGAACAAATTGGAAATCCTTGTTATAGTTTACATGTGGTGGGGGGGGGGGGTTGTGCTCGACGTCTGAGCAGATTGTGAATCCCTGTTCTATCCATGACTTACCATGTGAGAATACAATGATAGGTGACAGTTCTTGTTGACTTGTAACTGGTAGACACAGGATGCTCTCGTAATCCACATTATCTGCAGATGTATGATACACATATGACACAAGCTGTCATAACATTATATAAGGTGACAAGTTGCACAGCCTCACAATTGCATGATACACATGATATATAGCCTCAAACATATGATACACATATTGTACAGCCTTCCAATTGCATGAGACACATGACATACAGCCGCAAACTCGCATGATACAAGTTATACAGCCTCACAGATGTATGATACACATGAAGTACAGCCTCAAACATGTATGATACATATGTTGTAAAGACCTGCATTTGCATGATACACATGTACAGTCTCACACCTGCATAATACACTTGTATATCCTCACACAGGCATAATACACTTGTTGCATAGTCTCGCACTTGCATAATACATCTGTATAGTCTCACACTTGCATGATACACTTGTATAGCCTCACACAGGCATGATACAAGCTGTACAATCACACAAAGGCATGCCACAAGTTGTACAATCAAACACAGGCATGATACAACCTGTAGCCTCACAAATAAATATAGATGCTGACCACTATCACACTAGTTCTGTACCAAATCTAATCTATTGTAAACATTGACATCGACTGCTAAAAACTGTTACAATAAACCCTAATTCTGAAATAAATTGAAGGTAACTTACTAAACTGTGCATGTATTCTATCCTGGGTTGGCTTGTGATGTATGACCTGCCAGTTAAGCCAATCAAATGTTTCAGGTATATCATCCAGGTAGGACCATATACATGAAGACACATCTTCAAGGTCTAGTATCCGACCAATCAACTGGCAAGAACATGTATTGACTCATTAAAAACAGAGATGCTTGTTTATATTGATTAGTAGGAGTAGATCTGCTAGAGTAGATCAGCTAGAGTAGATCAGCTAGAGTAGATCAGCTAGAGTAGATCTGCTAGAGTAGATCAGCTAGAGTAGATCAGCTAGAGTAGATCAGATAGAGTAGATCTGCTATAGTAGATCAGCTAGAGTAGATCAGCTAGAGTAGATCAGCTAGAGTAGATCTGATAGAGTAGATCTGCTAGATTAGATCAGAAAGTATAGTAAGAGAGTAGACCAGCTAGGTAGATCTGATAGACTAGATCATATATTATTCACAGAAGACGGACGACTCAATAGAGAGATAGAAACAAGATGTAAAAAGGCAAATGCTGTGACATACCAGCTGTCAACTTTGCTATTGCACCCAAAAACCAACATGGAAGTAAAGAAAGAAAATTATTATGGTCATCATTATACCAACACTATGTTACCAATGCCAGACTTGGTGACATCTATATACCAACACTATGTTACCAATGCCAGACTTGGTGACATCTATATACTAACAATATGTTACCAATGCCAGACTTGGTGACATCTATATACCAACACTATGTTACCAATGCCAGACTTGGTGACATCTATATACTAACATTATGTTACCAATGCCAGACTTGGTGACATCTATATACCAACACTATGTTACCAATTCCAGACTTGGTGACATCTATACACCAACACTATGTTACCAATGCCAGACTTGGTGACATCTATATACTAACACTATGTTACCAATGCCAGACTTGGTGACATCTATATACCAACACTATGTTACCAATGCCAGACTTGGTGACATCTATATACCAACACTATGTTACCAATTCCAGACTTGGTGACATCTATATACCAACACTATGTTACCAATGCCAGACTTGGTGACATCTATATACTAACATTATGTTACCAATGCCAGACTTGGTGACATCTATATACCAACACTATGTTACCAATGCCAGACTTGGTGACATCTATATACCAACACTATGTTACCAATGCCAGACTTGGTGACATCTATATACTAACATTATGTTACCAATGCCAGATTTGGTGACATCTATATACCAACACTATGTTACCAATGCCAGACTTGGTGACATCTATATACTAACATTATGTTACCAATGCCAGACTTGGTGACATCTATATACCAACACTATGTTACCAATTCCAGACTTGGTGACATCTATACACCAACACTATGTTACCAATGCCAGACTTGGTGACATCTATATACTAACACTATGTTACCAATGCCAGACTTGGTGACATCTATATACCAACACTATGTTACCAATGCCAGACTTGGTGACATCTATATACCAACACTATGTTACCAATTCCAGACTTGGTGACATCTATATACCAACACTATGTTACCAATTCCAGACTTGGTGACATCTATACACCAACACTATGTTACCAATGCCAGACTTGGTGACATCTATATACCAACACTATGTTACCAATGCCAGACTTGGTGACATCTATATACCAACACTATGTTACCAATTCCAGACTTGGTGACATCTATATACCAACACTATGTTACCAATTCCAGACTTGGTGACATCTATATACCAACACTATGTTACCAATGCCAGATTTGGTGACATCTATATACTAACACTATGTTACCAATGCCAGACTTGGTGACATCTATATATAAGAGAAAGATTTAAACATGCACAAATATATGTCTAAGAAAGGATATTAGAGTCGCTATACTAGAAAAAATGTGCCAGTGAGAACAGAATTATAATAGGAATAACAATGCATATTGAATATATAGAGAAACAACAGATAAAATAGTTTGGACATCTTATGAGGATGAACAACCAACTTCCCATAAGAGTTTATAACAAGATGGAATCAGGATACAGAGCCAAGGGCAGACCTAGGAAAAGATGAACAGACAACATCAAGACCATCCTGAACAAACATGACTATACCTCCACCAGAGCAACACACCTGGCTCTAGGACCCAGACTACATCTCTTTCACAAACCCCTACACTCAATGGCAAGTGTGGGGGCTACGACAACACCACATAGGGATAGACAACAGACAATTAGATCAGCTACAGTAGTAGATCTGTTAGAGTAGAACAGATAGAGTAGAACAGATAGAGTAGATCTGTTAGAGTAGAACAGATAGAGTAGATCTGTTAGAGTAGATCAGCTACAGTAGATCTGTTAGAGTAGAACAGATAGAGTAGAACAGATAGAGTAGATCTGTTAGAGTAGAACAGATTGTTAGAGTAGATCTGCTAGAGTAGATCAGCTACAGTAGATCTGTTAGAGTAGAACAGATAGAGTAGATATGTCAGGAGTATATAGTTGGTTAGGTCTGTTAGACTAGATCAGCTAGAGCCATTCTGTTAGAGAGTACCGGGTAGGGTTAGCTAGTCATTCTGTTAGAGAGTACCGGGTAGGGTTAGCTAGAGTCATTCTGTTAGAGAGTACCGGGTAGGGTTAGCTAGTCATTCTGTTAGAGAGTAGGTCAGATAGGGTATATATGAACAAGCTGGCCAGGTGAGATAGTTATTAATATAGATTAGATCAAGGCCAGTTATTAGATCAGTTAGAGCAGATAAGAGTTATATGACAAGCACAAGTACAAGAGTAGAGTAGATTAACATCAAAAAAAGATATCCAATCAGGTCCACAAACATCATGGCAGACCAGTTGGCTGGCTTAAGTAAAATAGCAAGGCTACAACAGTTGGATGCTGATAAAAAAAAAGGATTTTATTTCAAGATATAAGCACGCACACAAAGATACATTTGACAGATCAAATCCTGATACATGATACACACAAGATATGCATGACAAAATCAAATACAGATCAATGATACACAAATGATAAACATGACAAAATCATGACATACACAAAATATTGTTCCGCAATACACAAAAGATATACACAAAATATTGTTCCGCGATACACAAAAGATATACACAAAATATTGTTCCGCGATACACAAAAGATATACACAAAATATTGTTCTGCGATACACAAAAGATATACACAAAATATTGTTCCGCGATACACAAAAGATATACACAAAATATTATTCCGCGATACACAAAAGATATACACAAAGTATTGTTCCATGATACACATAAGATATGCATGACAAAATCAAATACTGTACAACTGCTAAAGAAAATGTGACTCACCAAATGAGATGGTTGATTGATTGCTGAGCATGAAACAAGCAGAACATTTGCTTTGACACACAACAGGCCAAGTGAAGCATTCTTGGTGCCTGGAGAAAGAAGAAGATAACAAACTTGCCTGACTTAAAATCTGCTCATTAATTTTTCATACTTGTACAGCCTGATTGCATGTCTGCTCATTAATTTTTCATACTTGTACAACCTGACTTCTCATTAATCTTTCATACTTGTACAGCCTGACTTCTCATTAATCTTTCATACTTGTACAGCCTGACTTCTCATTAATCTTTCATAATTTTACAGCCTGACAATCTGCAGTTATTGATGGAAGAATCAAGCTTCATATTATGAAGTGTTTCGAGTCAATGACTCATTAATCAAGATTTGAACGATAGTATATCTGGTCATTGAATCAAGCTTTGATTCAACAATTCATAGCACAATGAGATATCTGGGTGTGTTTTTTGACAGAAGCCTGAGTTTCAGGGAACAAGTTGACCACATTATCATAAGGGCAGGCAAAGGCTTAGCAGCAATGAAGGTTATGGCTGCTGCGCAGTGTAAGCAAAGATTGTTATTTCTTTTGTACCAGGGTTTGGTTGTGGCTGTGGTGGAATATGCACTGGCAATTCTGACTCTTAGCCAAACTCAGATCGAAAGACTGGATAGAGTCTAGAATGCAGCAATGCGTATCATTCTGGGATGCACAAGAGACACATTGACAAGAGCTATGCGATACTTACTTGACTGCCCAACAGCTGAGCATAGATTACAGTATTGCCGTGCACGGGCGTACCTTCAAATACATGCAGATAAGGAAAACCAGTTGCAATCCGAAATACAGAAAGTTAAAGGCAGCAGACTCAAGAGAGGAAGGTCGTGGATGGGACGTGCTGAGGATGTAATACAAAGCGTGTGCAGATTACAGGATGTGGCAGCAGGTGCGGAATGGATAGGTCTACCCACAGATTTCGAAACTTGTTTGAGAATAGTAATATCACTTAGCAGGGAATGCAGAGAATGGTGTCCCACAGCTGTGGAGAAAGAAGTGCAGGCTTTAATCAGTGAGAATACCAAAGAGGAGGATGTGATTATATACACTGATGGATCTGTAATTAGGCATGTTCGCAGTGCTTGGGCCTTTACAGCTCAGTGCGCAGGTAAAACGATCAAGGAGGAAAGTGGTGCCTTTGCGGTCACTACGAGTAGTATGACCATGGAGACTATGGCGGTGACCAAGGCATTTGAGTGGCTACGCACACAGAAGGTAACGCAGGTCTGCATCTTGAGTGACTCTATGAGTATGATTAAGAAGGTACAAGTGGGTCTCGTTCGCGAACAGTGGATTGAGGCCTTGAGAAATGCAAGCTTGAAAGTGGTTACATTTATTTTCGTGCCGGGACATGTGGGCGTTCGAGGCAATAAAAGAGCAGATCAACTGGCATCGTGTGCGATTGTGGCACAGGGCGATGGGGCAATGGATCGCGCTGACGTTTTGAACTCCTTAAGAGATATAACACGCGAGAGTGAGACTAATGTGGATGATGATTCCTTTTCAATGGCCAGGGTTAAAGATCAGGGATTGAAATGCGGTGTTGCTAGAGGTGAACATTTTGGAGGGCGCAGAAGAATGATGGTCAACCAGCATAGGACCGGTACTGTCAGCAGAAGTGTGATGGCAGATACACTCAAGGAGAGATTGGAGCAACTATGGATGTGTCCAGTTTGCAGTGATGATGATCCGACGACTAACTAACTAACTAACTTGAATGATAGTATATCTGGTAATTGAATAAAGATTTGAATGATAGTATATCTGGTCATTGAATAAAGATTTGAATGATAGTATATCTGGTTAATGACTCAAGAATCAATCTTTGAATGATAGTATATCTGAAATCATTAACTCAAGAATCAAGTTTATAATGATATTATATCTGGAGTTAATAACTCATAAATCAATATTTAGTTAGTTAGTTAGTCATTGGATCATCGTCATTGCACTCCTGACAAGTCCATAGGTGCTCAGATCTTTCCTTGAGTGTATCTGCCATTACACGTTGACTGACGGTCCCAGTGCGTCGTTGATTGACCATCATTCTTTCTTGCCCACGAAACCTTTCTAGTGTCACCACATTTCAAACCAAGCTCCCTTATTCTAGTCATGGAGCAAGAGTCATCATCACTAACACCTGTAGTAGCAGCATGGGTGACCAACCTATCCGCTCTCTCATTATGCTGGACTCCCGCATGTCCCAGCACCAAAAGAAAAGTCACTCTAAGCACACAGGAATTATTCACTGCATCCAGCCACTGTTCATGGATGTAACCCTCCTGAACGTTCACAATCATGCTCATGGAGTCACTGAGTATACAGGCATGCTCGCAGACAGTCTGTGAGCACAGCCATTTCAAAGCTTTGGTTACTGCCAAAATCTCCATTGTCATGCTGTGATTTGTAGGTATTCCTGTACCCTGCACATTTGTTTTCTTTGCTCTGCAGTTGGGCAATCAAGTAGGTATCTTAAAGCCCATGCTGATGTATCTCTCATACACCCCAAAATGATTTGTATTGCCTCATTCTTGATTCTATCTTTCTGTTTCAGTCTGACTCAGTGTCAGAATTGCCAGTGCGTACTCCACCCACAGCACCAATCCCTGATACAGCAGAAATAGCAGCCTCTGTTCCCATTGAGCAGCAGCCATAACTTTCATTGCCGCAAGACCTTTATAAGCCATTACAATGATAAGGACTTCCGGTCAAAATGGTGGATAGCAACGCAAGTGTTTTTGTTTGTCACCAACAGTTTCACTTGAACAATGGATATATTCGTTGTTTTCATTTAGGAGATTGTGTGGTGATGTGTTATTCTCTGACCAGGAGGTCCACTCATTAAGATCTTCGCCGGTGCTAACGGAGTGCGTGCATCTGAGCTGAAGTCTTTGTGAGTGTAATCGTTGTCACACTGTTTGAAAAATGGCAGCCAATATCAAGCGGCCTAAACGAGGTGGCTCAAAAAGGAAAAGTCACCGGGCGGGTGCTAGAAGAACGAGATCGAAAACAGCTAGGCTAGGAATTAAAAACGTGCGTGTGCTGTTTTGGAATGTGGCCAGTGTACACAAGCGTAGAACAGAGCTAGAAAAGATGTGTTATGAGGCTGACGTCATTGCATTGCAAGAAACACAGCTAGGTGAAAGTGGTAATATCAGGATAGCCGGATTTCAGTGTTTCTACAACAGGCGACATCTTGGACAGGCAATCTTAGTACGCGAGGGTTTTTAGTGTATGCGAGGTTGATATGTCCAAGTGGGATAGTTACAATATCCAGTTACAGGCAGTGAGGGTCCAGAGGGTCCAGCACCCAATCATGATTGTAAATGTGTATGCCTGCAACACGAGCATTGATCTTCAGGGTTGGAAGATCCTAGGGGAGATAATGGAACAGGAAAAGCAGATCCTCTTTTGTGGTGACTTCAATGCGAAAGGTACATCATGGGGCAATAGTGCTTCGAACAAACAGGGAAGAGAACTTGAGGAGGCCCTGACAGATACGGACCTGGTGTGCCTTAACGATGGCCGTATAACAAGGATGGCAAGCAGGGATGGTGATGATGATAGCGCTATCGACCTGGCATTGGTGTCATCAGCTGCTGTGGCTATCTGCAAATGGGACGTGCTGGGGCATCATGGCAGTGACCACCTCCCATGTGTTGTTCTCTTAAAAAATGACAAAAGTAAGACAGATAAGGCCAAAGGTAAGATCCTTTAAATATGATCGAAGAGGAGTGGATGTTGTGAGCAGAATTCGACAAGACAAACGTAAGGCTCAAGTAGTGGGAAATCTGGTGTGGGATAGGCCCTCCTGGTGGAACGAAGAGGTTCAAAGGGCATGGAGCGAGAAACGGAAAGCAGTATCACTATGGCAAAGGGCACGGAAACGTGTTGCGGCTCAGCCCATGGAGGTCGCACAATGGAAACGGAAGAAAGATATCTTAGTCCAAACATTCAAAGATATTGCAAAGTCAGCAAAGGCGTCAAAATGGGACGAATTTTGCAAAGAGATAACACGCGAAAAGTCACTAAAATTGTTCTGGCGGTTACACAAATCCATGAATGGTCTCACAAGACGCGTGACTATTGCCGATTTCCAGAGCGACGATACCGCCTGGCAGAAGACGGACGAGACAAAAGGTGCGGCATTGCTGGCACACTACACCGCACAAATTGGTCAGAGAAATGTGGAGGCATATCAAGAAATCAGGAAAACGCTCACAGACACGTGTAAGAACTTGAGCATGGAAAACCATATGCTAATCACAGTTGAAGAAATCAGGAAGGCACTGAAAAGTACAAAAAACACAGCACCAGGGCCAGATGGCATTAGATACGATGACATTAGTCGAAGAACGGATGAGGAGTTGGGAGAGTTGGCGGACATGTTCAATAATAGCCTTCTAAAGGGCACAGTGAAAGAAGACTGGTTGCACAGCTATTTAGTTCCACTACACAAACCTGGGAAGGACCACACCAGGATACATGGCTACAGAATAATAACTATGCAGAATACGATTGGCAAGCTTTTAGAAAAAATTGTGGCCCGGAAGGTATCGTGTTATCTTGAAAGAAATAAGTGTTTACCAACATTGTTAGGAGGATATCGTCCAGGAAAGAAGACATGGCAAAATGCAGCCATATTTGCGCAGGATGGCGTTTTTGAGGGGTTCGATTCACGCATGGAGACATGTGCGGTCGCAATAGACCTTGAGGATGCGTACAATAGGGTGTCCTTGGATATCTTGATGCACCAGCTGTTAAATCTTGCAGTTAATCCTTTTGTCGTGCGTTGGGTTGGCGCCGCCCTGATGCACAGGGTTGTAGTTCTTAAGTGTGGTAACTGGATATCTACACCAACGGTTATTAGCCCTGGCCTGCCACAGGGATCGCCTCTATCTCCTGTACTTTTCAATGTATACACAGTACATATCGCTGGCAATCAAAATACAGGTGTTGGCAGAACGATGTCATATGTCGATGATATCCTGATGTATAGACAGGGCAGTAATCGAGAAGAGTGCGTCGTGGAACTACAGAAGGAGCTGGACAGACTGACAAATTGGTGTCGAGATACGGGAGCAGTGGTTAATCCGTCTAAGGCATTCGTGACGTGGTTTTCCTTGAACAATCACATGGTAAAGACACCCATGCCACAAGTTTCGTTGTCCGGGAAAAGTTTAGAAAGAACTAGCACAATGAGATATCTGGGTGTGTTTTTTGACAGAAGCCTGAGTTTCAGGGAACATGTTGACCACATTATCATAAGGGCAGGCAAAGGCTTAGCAGCAATGAAGGTTATGGCTGCTGCGCAATGTGAGCAAAGATTGTTATTTCTTTTGTACCAGGGTTTGGTAGTGGCTGTGGTGGAATATGCACTGGCAATTCTGACTCTTAGCCAAACTCAGATCGAAAGACTGGATAGAGTCCAGAATGCAGCAATGCGTATCATTCTGGGATGCACAAGAGACACATCGACAAGAGCTATGCGATACCTACTTGACTGCCCAACAGCTGAGCATAGATTACAGTATTGCCGGGCACGGGCGTACCTTCAAATACATGCAGATAAGGAACACCCGTTGCATTCCGAAATACAGAAAGTTAAAGGCAGCAGACTCAAGAGAGGAAGGTCGTGGATGGGACGTGCTGAAGATGTAATACAAAGCGTGTGCCGATTACAGGATGTGGCAGTTGGTGCGGAATGGATAGGTCTACCCACAGATTTCGAAACTTGTTTGAGAGTAGTAATATCACTTAGCAGGGAATGCAGAGAATGGTGTCCCACAGCTGTGGAGAAAGAAGTGCAGGCTTTAATCAGTGAGAATACCAAAGAGGGGGATGTGATTATATACACTGATGGATCTGTAATTAGGCATGTTCACAGTGCTTGGGCCTTTACAGCTCAGTGCGCAGGTAAAACGATCAAGGAGGAAAGTGGTGCCTTTGCGGTCACTACAAGTAGTATGACCATGGAGACTATGGCGGTGACCAAGGCATTTGAGTGGCTACGCACACAGAAAGTAACGCAGGTCTGCATCTTGAGTGACTCTATGAGTATGATTAAGAAGGTACAAGTGGGTCTCGTTCGCGAACAGTGGATTGAGGCCTTGAGAAATGCGAGCTTGAAGGCGGTTACATTTATTTTCGTGTCGGGACATGTGGGCGTTCGAGGCAATGAAAGAGCGGATCAACTGGCATCGTGTGCGATTGTGGCAAAGGGCGATGGGGCAATGGATCGCGCTGACGTTTTGAACTCCTTAAGAGATATAACACGCGAGAGTGAGACGAATGTGGATGATGATTCCTTTTCAATGGCTAGGATTAAAGATCAGGGATTGAGATGCGGTGTTGCTAGAGGTGAACATTTTGGAGGGCGCAGAAGAATGATGGTCAACCAGCATAGGACCGGTACTGTCAGCAGAAGTGTGATGGCGGATACACTCAGGGAGAGATCGGAGCAACTATGGATGTGTCCAGTTTGCAGTGATGATGATCCGACGACTAACTAACTAACTAACTAACTACAATGATGTGGTCAACATGATCTTTGAAACTCAGACTTCGGTCCAATATAACCCCAAAGGACTTCATTGTGCTGGTTCTCTCAGGACATCCCCTCTCAAAGTAACAGATGGCGTGACATGTTTACTATGTGATTATTTAGGTCAAACCATGTTATCGATGCTTTTGATGGATTAACAAAAGCTCCAGAATTACTGCACCATTCTCCTATACGATCAAGCTCCCTTTTCAAATTCCTGGCGATTGTTTATCTATCTCTGCCCTGCTTATATACCAAGATATCAGCAGCATAAGACATGGTTCTCCCTGGTCCTGCAATCTGACAGCTTGTAATTTGAACTGTATACACATTAAATAGTTCTGAGGACAGAGGTGACCCTTGTGGTAGTCCTGAGTTTATGACTGTTGGTGATGAAGACCAATTCCCACACTTAAGAACAATATGTCTCTGGATGAGTGCAGAGACAAGCCACCTGACAACAAATGGACTTACTTGGAGTTGCAGCATTATGGTCATCAAGAAATCCAAGGGCACTCTGTTATAAGCATCCTCCAGGTCTATTGCAGCAATGCATGTCTCCATTCGTTTGTCAAAACCTTCGAAAACGTCCTGCGCGAACATGGCGGCATTGTGCCAAGTCTGCTTACCTGGACGATAACCTCCCAATGTTGATGGTAGTCTATTATTCTTTTCTAGATGAAGGTACAATTTCCACGCCACAATCTTTTTTTAACAACTTGCCGATCGTATTCTGCATGGTTATGAGTCTGAAACCCTGTATCATCGCATGACTCTTGCAAGGCTTGGGTAGTGGGATCAAGTAACTATGCAACCAGTCATTTCTACTGTGCCATTCACTAGGCTCTTGTTGAACAACATTGCCAGCTCCTTAAAGTCCTTGTTTAACTTGCATCTGAGATCATCATACCTAATGCCATTAAGTCCTGGCACAGAGTTTCTTGATCTTTTCAGTACAGCTGTAATACCTTCAAGAGTAATTACATTATCGCTTTCCAATGCTTGCTCCTTGCACATGTCTGTGACTGTTTTTTGATTTTATTGTAATTCCCTAAATTCCTCTCACCAATTTGTGCCTTATAATGAGCCAGCAGTGCTGCACCCTTATTCTCATCTGTCTTCTGCCATACCAAGTCTGTGCTTTGGAAATTAGGGATTGTTATACGTTTCCTTGGGTCGTTCATTGATTTATGCAGGCACCAGAACAGTTTTAGTGACTTTTCTTTTGCAATCTCATGACAAAAGTCTTCCCCTTTTTTTCCTTCACAGTTTTAGCAATATCTTTAAATTGTTGAACCCTGTCATCTTTGGTCTATTTTAATTGCAAAACAAGATCTGGTTGTGTGGCCACTTTTTTCTTAGTTATTGCCAATCTGCAACTGCGCTACCTTTGCTCCTCCATGCACATTGGACTTCATCAATTCACCAGGAGGGGGGGGGGTTGACTCCACACATGTGACCTGGTGGCATGTGTCCTACGTTTTTCCTTCCTAATTCTGTTTATGATGGACGACCATCATAACCATGTTTAGTTATCTGTTGTTATTACAAGGAAAACATTAAATACTGACAGCACACGGGATCAGATTAAATACTGACTGCACACAAGATCAGATTAACCTTTAGGGCTCTGAATTAAAAATTAAGAAACATCCTCTTGGTCCTGAATTCTTATTTGGAAATTAAGCGCTATTGATGGTGGGTGTTTTGAAAACATGATAACGTTTTTGTTTTAAAAGATATCAAAATAATTTTTACATATCTAAATAAAGGAGTGAATAGTCATTATAGAATTTTTTTTTTTTAGTTGTTGTATGTATGATATGACAGTTGTGAGCAAGTTGTGAAGTTGAAAAAACAGGGGGGAAAAAATCGCAAAACACCATTTTCAAATAGCACATATAACTTCTTGACGACCCTAATACTTGAGTAATGTGTGGAAACATTGATAAAATCCTCATAAATACCTATACTTATTGTATATGTATTGTTTTATATCAAAACTAATATAATATGAACTAAAAAAACTAATAAAACGTGAAGAAATGAAACGTGGTCAGATTAAATACTGACTTCACACAAGATCAGATTAAATACTGACTTCACACAAGATCAGATTAAATACTGACTAGCACACAAGATCAGATTAAACATTGGCCAGACACATGATAAGATGGTATATTATCCATAAAAGAAAAAATTGAAATGATAACAATGAAACATGTACCACAGTCAAGGTATGTCTGCAGGTCAATGAGTTAGATTAGGCCTACTATTAGATTTGTCCCCAGTATCCACAGTCTGTGGGGGTCAAAGGCAAGAGATGATTAAATGATGCAGTCAGGAAATGAGAAAGGATATCAGATAAAATATAATCTGTCTGTACCTGCAACCACTCGCTGTATTTTTCCTGTTTCTGTGTTGACAACAATCACAGCCTGGCGAGTAAATGGTAACAGATCATTAGCACATCTGTCAACATTTACACACACTATCTGTGATCAGAATTTTTACTCACTATGTTCAACATTTACACAAACAATCTGTGATCAGAATTTACACAAACCATCTATGTTCAACATTTACTCATCTTTTCCAAATAAGTAAACAACTTCTCTGACCAACACAAGCTCCCATCTTAAAGTAGATTACAGTCTGACTTCAACAAACAACCAATCGTCTTTGATGTCTAGATTATATCAAGTGACATATTCTTTCCAGAACATTGTCTTCGTCGTGGATACTCTGAACGTCTCTCTGTCCTGGGTAAGCAGGCCTGCATTGGTCAAAGAGATGTGCACACATTCTCCGATGTCGCTGGTCTTCCTCTTCTTCTCTTCCCGGAACTCTGCCCTCTAGAATCAGCTTCTCGATATCATCATGTCGCTTAAACTGTACAGAATATTACACTTCTTATGATGGTATTTAGAAGCCAAACTTTGTTTAGCTTCAGTAATTTCAAAACGTCAATGTTCTTCTTTTTCTCTGTCCATAATATTTGTAGGATTTTTCTGTAGCACTTCATTTCAAATGAATTTATTCTTTTAGCTGTTTCTGTCCCTCAGGATGTGTAGCAAGGAGGACTGTGCCATCTGCATATCTTATTTCTGGAATCTTGTACTCACCGATATTTAATGAATGAAACTCACTTTCCTCTAGTTTTTCTCTTACATTTCTCATTATATTCTCTGTGTAGATGTTAAAAAAGATAAGGGGATAGAGTGCACACCTGTCTCACTTCACTTTGAACAGAAATCATTCAGATGTTTCTCCCTCCACTTTTAATGCTGCTTGTTCGTGATATAGTGTTTCAATTAGATGTTTGGGGAAGCCCATGTCTCCTATGACAGACCACAGCTGGTGATGTTTAATACAATCAAACGCCTTGTTGTAGTCTATGAAACACATATGTAGATCTAAGCTGTATTCTCTACATTTCTCAATTATATTTCTCATGTTGAATATGTGGTCTCTTGTTCCTCTTCCTGTTCGAAAACTTCTTGAACTTCATGAATTTCTGTTTCTATTTTGTTGTATTATTTTCATTATGATCTGCAGTCGTATTTTGCTGGCTTGACTAATCAGCGCTGTTGTTCTATAGTTGGTACATAGTTGAAAGTCTCCTTTCTTTGACAAGCGTATGTATACTGACTTTACCCATTCTTCCGGCCATATTCCACTTTTCCATATCTTGCAGCATAAAGTATGGTATATTTGAACACATATATTTGTCTAGATTACACCTGTGAGATACTTACAGTCTGACTTCAATAAACAACCAACCATCTCTGATGTCTAGATTAAATCTGTGAGATACAGTCTGACTTCAACAACCAACCATCTCTGTTGTCTAGATTACATTGAGATACTTACAGTCTGACTTCAACAAAAAACCAACCATCTCTGATGTCTAGATTAAATCTGTGAGATACAGTCTGACTTCAACAAAAAACCAACCATCTCTGATGTCTAGATTACATCTGTGAGATACTTACAGTCTGACTTCAACAAACAACCAACCATCTCTGTTGTCTAGATTACATCTGTGAGATACTTACAGTCTGACTTCAACAAACAACCAACCATCTCTGTTGTCTAGATTACATGTGTGAGATACTTACAGTCTGACTTCTCCAGCTGGTCTCCAATGCCAAATGAATGCTGTCATCAAACCAGACCTGACGGTTGACGATAGATGTATAGATGCCAGGAAACTCAGGAGCTGATAGAAAAATCATACAGGTAACAGATCTATTATAGATATAGTATCTACCTGACAGGGAAAACTACAATTGATGGAGATTAATTTCTGTTAATATGCATCCATAGCATTGAAGTCATCTGATCATATAACTATGTCCCCTGATCTCATTGTGTTAACCAGTCTAAAGAATACTCTATAATGGAGATTTTGTCAGTGATGTAGATTATGTCAGTGATGGAGATTATGTCAGTGATGGAGATTATGTCAGTGATGGAGATTATGTCAGTAATGGAGATTAATGTCAGTGATGGAGATTATGTCAGTGATGGAGATTATGTCAGTGATGGAGATTAAGTCAGTGATGGAGATTATGTCAGTAATGGAGATTAATTTCTGTTAATATGCATCCATAGTGTTGAAGTCATCTGATCATATGACTATGTCCCCTGATCTCATTGTGTTAACCAGTCTAAAGAATACTCTATAATGGAGATTATGTCAGTGATGGAGATTATGTCAGTGATGGAGATTATGTCAGTGATGGAGATTAATGTCAGTGATGGAGATTATGTCAGTGATGGAGATTATGTCAGTGATGGAGATTAATTTCAGTCATATGACTATGCCCCCTGATCTCATTGTGTTAACCAGTCTAAAGAATACTCTATAATGTCCCTCCACTGCCCCCATGTCATCTTTAGATTGGCTACATGGATGATTCAGTTGTTTCATGTTGTTCTTGGTCCTGCACAGCTCAGTGTGTAGGGAAGACCATCAAAGAGAAGTGGGACTGGTGACTACAGCTGCATAAGAATGGAAATTATGTTAGTGACCAAGGCCTTGGACTGGATGAGCACACAGAATACAACTTATGTTTGCATGTTCAGTGACTCGATGAGTGTGCTCAGTGACTCGATGAGTATGCAAGTCTGCTCCGTTCATGTACAGTGACTTGATGAGTATGCTAAGTGACTCAATGAGTATCCTCAGTGACTCAATGAGTATGCTTAGTGACTCGAGTATGTTTAGTGACTCGATATTGCAAGTCTGTTCATGTACAGTGACTCGATGAACATGCTCAGAAACATGTGAGTATGTGAAGAGATTTGTTTACCTGTGAAGTATGTCGAGAGATGTATTTACCTGTGAACTATGTGGAGAGATGTGTTTACCTGTGAAGTATGTGGAGAGATTGGTTTACATATGGAGTATGTGGGGAGATTGGTTTACCTGTGGAGTATGTGGGGAGACTGGTTTACCTATGGAGTATGTGGAGAGATTGATTTATTTAGAGTATGTGTATAGATTGGTTTACCTGTGGAGTATATGGAGAGATTGGTTTACCTATGGAGTATGTGGGGAGACTGGTTTACCTATGGAGTATGCGGGGAGATTGGTTTACCTATGGAGTATGTGGAGAGATTGGTTTACCTATGGAGTATGTGGAAAGATTGGTTTACCAGTGGAGTATGTGGGAGAGATGGGTTTACCTATGGAGTATGTGGGGAGATTGGTTTACCTGTGGAGTATGTGGGGAGATTACATGCAATAATGATGATCTGAAAACTAAGTAACATCTTCAAATTAGTTAAATTACAACTACGAAAATGTCAAACTTCTGGAAGCAACTGTATAGAAAACAAGAGATTGATTGATGCCAAAGACATAATGAAAGCTAACCAAGTGACATTCAACAAACCTGGTGTATAGTCTACTTGGTCTATGATTACTTTCCTGTCTCTTGATGGCCACTCAATCTGAGCAATTAGATATTTCATTTGTTTACATTCAATAATCTCATTTATGACAACAAGCAGCAAATTACTTAATCAGACAACATTATATTCACATGCCCACAGTTAAATACAATCAGACAACATTATATTCACATGCCCACAGTTAAATACAATCAGACAATAGCATGTTATGGAATATATCACATTTCTATAGGTAAATAGAATCTAAATCGCAAATAGGTCATTACCTCGACCTACTAACACTGTCACAGACACAAGTCGATAGACTGGAAAAAGTCCAAAATGAGGCAATGAGAGCGGTACTGGGGTGTACTAGAGATACACCCATCTCTGCTATGAGATTTCTGCTTGATCTCCCCAGCATTTGTGTGCAACACCAGGTAGCACAAGTTAGGTCGAACCTTAAAGTGACAGAATACAACCACCACCCATTATACCAATGTCTAGTTGAATCAAGGAAAAAACAAATCAAGCGAGGCAGATCATGAATGGCAGAGACTGAAGACACACTGCGAATAGTATGTGAATTAGAAGAAATAGGAAAGGACAGTGAATGGGTGGAGGTAGACACTGAGAAGAAATCACTGACTAAAGTAATAATACAACTAGATAACACGTGTTGGAAATGAACAGGTATCAGGACCCAGGTTACAGTGCATGACATCTAGCTAAACTTGAAACCACAAAACATAATTATATACACAGATGGTTAAGTTAACAGAAATACAAATAAAAGCGGTTGGGGGTTTTGTTGCCCACTATAAGCAGTGAGTTACAGGAACCTCCAGCATTCATACTTGTTTTCATGTGTTAGCAGTGACTGAGAACCGATAGGTGTGTCCAAAATGCATCAACATTGATTCAGAAAACTAAAACAAACTAAACTATTGACAGGCAGAATCATTAGTGCTACTAGTAATGTATTAAGAAGGTAGAAATAGCAGTAACTAGTGCTACTGGTAATGTATTAAGAAGGTAGAAATAGCAGTAACTAGTGCTACTGGTAATGTATTAAGAAGGTAGAACTATCAACTACATGTCAAGTTCATTTTAAAACAGAATATCTGATGACAACACAAATCGCACTTGTAGACATTAAACTACCTGAACCAACCTAGCACACTGACTTGTAGACATTCAGTTACCTGAACCAGCCTAGCACACTGACTTGCAGACATTCAGTTACCTGAACCAGCCTAGCACACTGGCTTGCAGACATTCAGTTACCTGAACCAGCCTAGCACACTGACTTGTAGACATTCAGTTACCTGAACCAGCCTAGCACACTGACTTGCAGACATTCAGTTACCTGAACCAGCCTAGCACACTGGCTTGCAGACATTCAGTTACCTGAACCAGCCTAGCACACTGACTTGCAGACATTCAGTTACCTGAACCAGCCTAGCACACTGGCTTGCAGACATTCGGTTACTTGAACCAGCCTAGCACACTGACTTGCAGACATGCAGTTACCTGAACCAGCCTAGCACACTGGCTTGCAGACATTCAGTTACTTGAACCATCCTAGCACACTGACTTGCAGACATGCAGTTACCTGAACCACCCTAGCCCACTGGCTTGCAGACATTCAGTTACCTGAAGCAGTCTAGCACACTGGTTATGAGCACCTCCAATAGGTAGGTCTAGGTAAATCAGTTTACTGAGGTCAGGACTAAAACGAGGAAATCTCACAGCTCGACCCTCCTCACTTAGAGCTTCTAAAAACAACATAAAAGATGTCCTCATGTCACAGAGATATTATAACAATTTGCTGATCTCAAAACATTAACAATAACATTCTCACTTTCTCATGTCACAGAGATATTATAACAATTTGCTGATCTCAAAACATTAACAATAACATTCTGACTTTCTCATGTCACAGAGATATTATAACAATTTGCTGATCTCAAAACATTAACAATAACATTCTCACTTTCTCATGTCACAGAGATATTATAACAATTTGCTGATCTCAAAACATTAACAATAACATTCTGACTTTCTCATGTCACAGAGATATTATAACAATTTGCTGATCTCAAAACATTAACAATAACATTCTCACTTTCTCATGTTACTGAGATATTAACACATTCTGGAACAATCCATGATATAATGGCTTAGTATCAAAGTTCGACAGGACCAACCGCAAATATATCGGTTTTTAGTTTTTATTGATCATATTGATCAGTTATATTTTGCTTTGCCAGTACAAGTTTTTATATTAACCACAAAACATCCTAGATACTTTTACTTCCACTTTAAAATATTAGAACGAAGCACATGTTGTAAAAAATTGATTTTTGTAAACTCAAAGTTATGTTCTTTATTTCTGACAAAAATGGCAATGCCCACCCCTTCAAGATACAATGCAGAACAAGCTATGGTTATGTCTCAGAGCTTGCTAATTAGTGAATCGGATACTGATGATTCAGATAATGAATACATACCTAATGTGGATTGCAGAAAAATAAATCAAAGTAATCTGGCTTACCGTAAAGATCAGAATATAAACCCATCCGATTGTAGGCAGAGAACCTAATTATACCTTCCCGAAAGTCTAAGATCCGACTATAGACCGACATCCCCAACTTAACAATGTCGGCAATAATGAACTTCATCATCATAAGAAAGAACCCACATGCTAAATGGAAATTAACACAAACTTTAGCAACAGTAAGAAAATGGCATTCCTTTCATTTGCCTCACTCACATAACTTGAATGAAAGAATCAAGGAATGAATAGGCTACTGTATTCCGGGAACAATACATCTGAAAATAATGAATAGGCTCACTTCCCTAGATCATACTTTCCTGAATGAATTGTTTGTATTGGGTGTCTGGGCATTATGACGCGGAACAGAGCTAGGGAATAGTAATTACTATGTAACTATTTTGTCACCAGGTTCTGACAAAAATACAGCAGACAGTAACTTTTAAGCAGGGAAACGATGAACGGCAAGACAGCAAGATCACATTTGTTTTTAAAAGATACAGAAGAGTTTGAACTTTGTTACTCGTATGTTTACCTTGTGGGGAGAATATGGTAATAAAAAAAACATGACCGAGGATTGTCAAATTGATCTTCTCTGGCACTAAATGTGCAGGGGGGGAGGGGGGGGGGGGTGATGGGGTTAATTACTGCAGAAAATGCCAAAATCGACCTTTGAGCGGATATTTAAATTTTATGTACAGAGGTCTTAGAGTGTAGTGGACGGTCACAGTTTGTGCATATTGTAACATTTACCAGTACAGTAAATGCAACTGGAATGTGTGTGACACTAATTTTGTTTAAACATTTTGTTGTAACAAGTCAAGCTCACTTTAATTTGGTCTGTTCCTATAGATGTGTCTATAGTGTTTACAGTAAACACTACACTAGTACACTAGGTCTAGATGATAAACCTGAGGTGTTACTGGTAAATCGGTGTTGGCTACAAGTATTTCATTTCGCACCCACCCCCCTTTTTCAGACCATTTACCGTATTTCAGTTAATAAATAACATCAGATGCTGGTATATTATAGCCCTAGGCATTTTATTATCTCTTGAACATATCAATTTTGATGATCATTTCATTCAAGCCTTTATGATAGAGCAGAAATAGTAAAATTCGGAAATACCCATTGCAATAACGTTACTAAAAATAGCATTTCCGGGGAAATTATGTTGTGTAATATGGAGGCCCATGTGGAATACAGATATAGACATCACAGATTAGTTTTTTATCATGAAATATAGGAGATTCGAAGGTAATATTGTATGATATATAGAAATTAATGTCAATCTAGGCCTAGCATTATGATAAGTACCCTATAGATTGCTGGTGAGCCCTAGTCATTTTATCCTGGCTTAATATATAGGGACATGCGAGTTGTCACTGGCATTTTTTTAAAACAGTGTTTTTCTCCTTTTTTTACTGTGATTTGACATTACCTTTTAAAAATTTGACCGTACTCGATTATAAGACGAGGACTATGAAGTAATATCAGATTTTTTTCAAAAAATTTTGGTTTATAGTTGGATCTTAACGGTAGGTTTTATTAAAAATTTAGCAGCTACTTGAATAATATCAAGGAATGTCAGTTCCTCTGAAGAAGCATCCAATACTGGTAATGAAAACACTGATTCTGAAGATTTAGCAGGTACTCCTAATCCTACTAATGCTACAGGTAGGCCTATGCATCAAACTACTACAAATGAACAAGTTAGGCCTAGGATTGATGCTGTGTGGCATGAAGCCCAGGAAAGAGAGAGTGTAGAAGAGTCTCACTTCAGACAGATAAGCCCCTATATTCTGGCAGCAAACTTGACCTTCCTGACAATGCCTCACCTCTCCAGTATTTGCTATCCTTGATAACAGAACAAATGATTGACAATCTAATAGCAAATGTAAATTCATAAGCAGAAACTGAAAATAAATACACCTTGAATGAAATACTATACATATTAGAAATGGACTTCGCTTGACCAAATATTTTTATGAAGTTTCTCACACCCTGATAAACATGGGTTTGGACACCAAACATTCTATAAAAGACTTTTGGTCCACAAAAACACACAGAAGTAGAACCTAGTTTGAATCAATTTTCAACAGGACCAAAATTTTATTGATTGACCAATCAATGCTTCATGTGGCTGGAGCTGATGCACAGGGTAATTGTAAAATAAAGCCGTGGGGTGCAAAGGGAACGCATTGCTCTAGGCGGACCCAGGGTTAGCAGATAACCAAGATCCCAAATGTACCTCCACGCGGTGCACCCTGGAAACAGAAATACAGCAGCTCGTGCTGATTCTGGCCAAATCATTTGGGGATCGTGTCCGAGAATGTGGAGGTAGCAGATGGAAAGAGATTTGACTGCACAAGAGACAGACAATATCTCCAACACCACCAGAAGCACCACATATAGCGACACTGTCGACATACAGTGAAGCTAGTCAGTCCAGTCCGAACATTGGAGGGGCAGCCAATGTAAAATGCACGTAAAGGTAAATGAATGGCGAGAGACAAATATATTTCATACCGAGTACAATGAAACAATGAAAGGGCAGAACAGCGCTAGAGGGCAGCGCAAACTGCAAATAGAAAATGAAAAGTTCCTAGGAAAGGGGAACTACAAGCTCCGCCAGCTCGAGACGAGCTTCTAGTTACCTCTGTTCCTTACAGGCAGAGACACAGACCCATTCATTGGCGTTTGGTAAAGCAAGAAGACCTAATCCAACTCTAATGTCGAGCCTTCCTAAACCGGAAATATGCTCGCAAAGAGAAAGGGTTCCGTACTCAATGCGCTCAGCCACAAAAGGGACAACGATTTAGCCCTGGCCCAACTCTACTGTCAGGTTTTCCTACACCGGAAATACACTTGAAGAGAGAAAGGGTTCAGTACCTGATGGGCTCAGGCGCTATTGGGACAAGGACGCTCAGCTCGAGAACGCCTTGCTCTCAAACGCGTGGTGTGAGACTCGAACTTGGACAAGGGGTACACGATGTCGGTGAATGACACCTCGGCTAAGAGGGCAAAAGAGCTAGGGTCCAACTTCTCTGTTGAGTTCTTCCCCTTAAGGAACCAGGCTAACGGATGAGAAACGGTTCAGTACCCAATGGGCACAGGCACAGCACGTCCAATGTGCTAGGCCTACTAGGCGCATAACGGTGGCACAACGTAATCACGCACCCGGCGGAAATCGCCAAGGATATCCGTGATGGTTACAATGGAGCGAACAAAAAACAAACAAACAAATAGTGCCGTTCATAAATGAATTAATTGCCAGTTTTCAGAAAGCATTTTATCCTTCTGAGAACATATGCATAGATGAGATGGTTATAGGTCACACTGGGAGGTTTAGCTTCTGAGAACATATGCATAGATGAGATGGTTATAGGTCACAAGGCAAGATTTCGGTACAGAAAATATAATTCAAGCAAATCAAAAAAATTAACATATAAAGTCATACAGACTATGCAACTCCATCACTGGATATGTTTTCTACTTGCTGGTTTATTTTGGTGTTGACACGACACACAGGCTGGGAACTGAAACAGAGTCTACGCATGCTGTCAAAATCTTTGATAACTACTAGAAGGCATCACAGGACATCACCATTTGTTTGCTGACAGGTATTATTCGTTCTTACCTCTTGCCCAGTTTCTGCGGCAGAGAAATCACCATTATACTGGAACTCTCAATGCGAACAAACGAGGGTTTCCACCAGAAATCATAATAAGAAAATAGCTGTCAATCAACCAAAATGGTTCAGAAATGATGAAGATCAAGTTATGTGTGTCAGCTGGAGAGATAAAAAATAGAAAAAACCTTGCCAACTGGTAACAACATGTGGAAGCGCAACATGTGAAATTAGAATTGAGGGTAGGAGCAAAGTCCGGAAACCATCACTCATTCATAATTACAATATGTCAATTATTGAATGTGATAGAGTGGATCAGATGATTTTATATTATGGAAACTACACAAGAAAAACAGTAAAGTGATGGAAAAAAGTATTTATGTGGGTATTAGAGATAACACAACTGAATGCCCACATTTTATACACACTGGGCAGCCCTCACACAGAGAAACATGCCATTTTCAAGGACACATTGATAGTGTCCTATATAAACTCTTTAGTTTATTTGAATCAGAGGCACCTAACAACCTTGATGCTGCTTTATTGTCCAAGCCAGGAAGAAAGCCAGTAAATACAGAGCTTGAGAGGTATCAGGGGACCTTCCATCTCTTTGACTGATAGAAAAGACAGGCAATGTGCTCATTGTGCTACTAAGCAAATACAATATAAAAGCAAAGTAGCTACTACTGCATAGGATGTTCACATAAGCCACATCTGTGTGCTAAATCATGCTTTAGGGAATACCACACAAGATGATCTCATTTGTAACAAATAAAAACTTGTAAATAATAAAGTCATGACTGGATGCAAATATTTTCATATTGATAGTGCTTCTGATTTCAATCAGAAAAATGCACATAACTTTAACATTTATTGATATAAATTCATCAAATAAACTGCATAGTGAAGCCAATTGGATACTCTTGTGTAAATGTTCTAGAAAAATGGATATTAAAAACTCTAACTATGGATACATTTGGGTAAGTCCAAATATTAATACTAATAAATTAATATTTTCATGTTCTTGTTTTGTGTTTGACTAACTTCTAACCTTGTGAAATAATCATAAATCATCAATGTACTTATATATTCACAACCTGCATGCATCCCACATACACAGAATAACATTTGACAAAACTTGTGTTGTTGATCACCTGGCACTCACCATAAGAATTCTTCTGAATGTCTAGATAATACAAGCAGCTTCTGAAATGTCAAAATAAAATATGCTCAGTGTATGTAGTGTGAGGCAGTGAGTAAAGAATATTTGTGAGGAAATAAGTGATATCTGTGAGGCAGTCAGTGAGGGAATAAGTGATATCTGTGAGGCAGTCAGGCAGTCAGTGAGGGACAGTGATATCTGTGAGGCAGTCAGTGAGGGAATAAATGATATCTGTGAGGCAGTCAGTGAGGGAATAAGTGATCTGTAAGGCAGTCAGTGAGAGAATAAGTGATATCTGTGAGGCAGTGATATCTGTGAGGCAGTCAGTGAGGGAATAAGTGATATCTGTGAGGCAGTCAGTGAGGGAATGTGATATCTGTGAGGCAGTCAGTGAGGGAATAAGTGATATCTGTGAGGCAGTCAGCGAGGGAATAAGTGATATCTGTGAGGCAGTCAGTGAGGGAATAAGTGATATCTGTGAGGCAGTCAGTGAAGGAATAAGTGATATCTGTGAGGCAGTCAGTGGAAAAAATAAGTGATATCTGTGAGGCAGTGAGGGAATAAATGATATCTGTGAGGCAGTCAGAGAAGGAATAAGTGATCTGTAAGGCAGTCAGTGAGAGAATAAGTGATATCTGTGAGGCAGTCAGTGAGGGAATAAGTGATATATGTGAGACAGTTAGTGAGGAATAAGTGATATCTGTGAGGCAGTGAGGGAATAAATGATATCTGTGAGGCAGTAGGTGAGGGAATAAGTGATATCTGTGAGGCAGTCAGTGAGGGAATAAGTGATATCTGTGAGGCAATCAGTGAGGGAATAAGTGATATCTGTGAGGCAGTCAGTGAGGGAATAAGTGATATCTGTGAGGCAGTCAGTGAGGGAATAGGTGATATCTGTGAGGCAGTCAGTGAGGGAATAAGTGATATCTGGGAGGCAGTCAGTGAGGGAATAAGTGATATCTGTGAGGCAGTCAGTGAGGGAATAAGTGATATCTGTGAGGCAGTCAGTGAGGGAATAAGTGATATATGTGAGGCAGTCAGTGAGGGAATAAGTGATATCTGTTAGAGTTAAAAAGATAAATTTTTTCTGTCACATTAAAAAACATGATGGAATTTAGAGAGTGTTATTGGAGCGGATGATAGAAAGTAGCGGTGGGAAATGCTGTTCTGTCCAAGATTTTACTGGAGAAAAGACATTCAGGAATGCCTGCACATTTCCCTAAAAGAGACTGCACAGCTTGCTCAAGACTGCAGAGAATTCAAGAGAACCATAGGGAAGAGTACATTCTGGAAAAAATATTTCACTTGATGATAATTTTGTCAGTGAGGGAATAAGTGATGCATTCATTCATGGCAGTACAGAGAGGCAATGAGTTATGCATTCATTCAAATAAGTACAGAGAGGCAATGATTGATGCATTCCTTCAAAGAAAGTACAAAGGCAATAAGTAATGCATTCATTCTAGGCAGTACAGAGAGGAAAAAATGTATCTTTTTAATTCTAACAGATATCACTTATTCCCTCACTGACTGCCTCACATATATGAGTTACACATTCATTCATAGCACTACAGAGAGGCAATGACTTACGCATTCATTCAAATAAGTACAGAGAGGTTATAAGTGATGCGTTCATTCTAGGAAGTAAAGAGAGGCAATGAGTTATGCATTCATTCATGGCAGTACAGAGAGGCAACAAGTGGTGCATTCATTAAAGAAAGTACAGAGGCAATAAGTGATGCATTCATTCTAGGCAGTAAAGAGAGGCAATAAGTGATGCATTTATTCAAGAAAGTACAGAGGCAATGAGTTATGCATTCATCCTAGGCAGTAAAGAGAGGCAATAAGTGATGCATTTATTCAAGAAAGTACAGAGGCAATGAGTTATGCATTCATCCTAGGCGGTAAAGAGAGGCAACAAGTGGTGAATTCATTAAAGAAAGTACAGAGGCAATAAGTGATGCATTCATTCTAGGCAGTAAAGAGATGCAATAAGTGATGCATTTATTCAAGAAAGTACAGAGGCAATGAGTTATGCATTCATCCTAGGCAGTAAAGAGAGGCAATAAGTGATGCATTTATTCAAGAAAGTACAGAGGCAATGAGTTATGCATTCATCCTAGGCGGTAAAGAGAGGCAACAAGTGGTGAATTCATTAAAGAAAGTACAGAGGCAATAAGTGATGCATTATATTCTAGGCAGTAAAGAGAGGCAATAAGTGATGCATTCATTCAAGAAAGTACAGAGAGGCAATAAGTGATGCATTCATTCAAGAAAGTACAGAGAGGCAATAAGTGATGCATTCATTCAAGAAAGTACAGAGGCAATAAGTGATGCATTCATTCTAGGAAGTACAGAGAGGCTATAAGTGATGCATTCATTCAAGGAAGTACAGAGAGGCTATAAGTGATGCATTCATTCTAGGAAGTACAGAGAGGCAATAAGTGATGCATTCATTCAAGGAAGTACAGAGAGGCAATAAGTGATGCATTCATTCAAGAAAGTACAGAGAGGCTATAAGTGATGCATTCATTCTAGGAAGTACAGAGAGGCTATAAGTGATGCATTCATTCAAGGAAGTACAGAGAGGCAATAAGTGATGCATTCATTCAAGAAAGTACAGAGAGGCTATAAGTGATGCATTCATTCAAGGAAGTACAGAGAGGCTATAAGTGATGCATTCATTCAAGGAAGTACAGAGAGGCTATAAGTGATGCATTTATTCAAGAAAGTACAGAGTCAATGAGTTATGCATTCATCCTAGGCGGTAAAGAGAGGCAACAAGTGGTGAATTCATTAAAGAAAGTACAGAGGCAATAAGTGATGCATTATATTCTAGGCAGTAAAGAGAGGCAATAAGTGATGCATTCATTCAAGAAAGTACAGAGAGGCTATAAGTGATGCATTCATTCTAGGAAGTACAGAGAGGCTATAAGTGATGCATTCATTCAAGGAAGTACAGAGAGGCTATAAGTGATGCATTCATTCAAGGAAGTACAGAGAGGCTATAAATGATGCATTCATTCTAGGAAGTACAGAGAGGCTATAAATGATGCATTCATTCAAGGAAGTACAGAGAGGCTATAAATGATGCATTCATTCAAGGAAGTACAGAGAGGCTATAAATGATGCATTCATTCTAGGAAGTACAGAGAGGCTATAAATGATGCATTCATTCAAGGAAGTACAGAGAGGCTATAAATGATGCATTCATTCAAGGAAGTACAGAGAGGCTATAAGTGATGCATTCATTCAAGGAAGTACAGAGAGGCTATAAGTGATGCATTCATTCTAGGAAGTACAGAGAGGCTATAAGTGATGCATTCATTCTAGGAAGTACAGAGAGGCTATAAGTAATGCATTCATTCAAGGAAGTACAGAGAGGCAATAAGTGATGCATTTATTCAAGAAAGTACAGAGAGGCTATAAGTGATGCATTCATTCTAGGAAGTACAGAGAGGCTATAAGTGATGCATTCATTCAAGGAAGTACAGAGAGACTATAAGTGATGCATTCATTCAAGGAAGTACAGAGAGGCTATAAATGATGCATTCATTCTAGGAAGTACAGAGAGGCTATAAATGATGCATTCATTCAAGGAAGTACAGGCTATAAATGATGCATTCATTCAAGGAAGTACAGAGAGGCTATAAATGATGCATTCATTCAAGGAAGTACAGAGAGGCTATAAATGATGCATTCATTCAAGGAAGTACAGAGAGGCTATAAATGATGCATTCATTCAAGGAAGTACAGAGAGGCTATAAATGATGCATTCATTCAAGGAAGTACAGAGAGGCTATAAATGATGCATTCATTCTAGGAAGTACAGAGAGGCTATAAATGATGCATTCATTCTAGGAAGTACAGAGAGGCTATAAATGATGCATTCATTCTAGGAAGTACAGAGAGGCTATAAATGATGCATTCATTCAAGGAAGTACAGAGAGGCTATAAATGATGCATTCATTCAAGGAAGTACAGAGAGGCTATAAATGATGCATTCATTCAAGGAAGTACAGAGAGGCTATAAATGATGCATTCATTCAAGGAAGTACAGAGAGGCTATAAATGATGCATTCATTCAAGGAAGTACAGAGAGGCTATAAGTGATGCATTCATTCAAGGAAGTACAGAGAGGCTATAAGTGATGCATTCATTCAAGGAAGTACAGAGAGGCTATAAGTGATGCATTCATTCAAGGAAGTACAGAGAGGCTATAAATGATGCATTCATTCAAGGAAGTACAGAGAGGCAATAAGTGATGCATTCATTCAAGGAAGTACAGAGAGGCTATAAATGATGCATTTATTCAAGAAAGTACAGAGAGGCAATGAGTGATGCATTTATTCAAGGAAGTACATGATACAGATTGATGTGACATAGAGACAGTAAGTGAATGATACAGAATGATGTGACGTAATAGTAAGTGATTGATGCAGATGGATGTGACGTATAGTAAATAATGTGAAAGAGATAAACAGTGAAATGATATAACACAACTAACTTTCTCTGAAAACAGAATTTGAGTCCCAGTTTGTAGGGTTCATGATCCCAGGCACAAACCACAACACCAGCATCATCAGGAGCCCACATCGCCTGTGTGGACATGTAGTCAATGAATCTTATTGTAATTGATCAGACAATGGCAAAAGACAAGTAACAAATATTAAATAAGATGTAAGTACTATGTGGCACACATGGAGTAAGTTGTAATTACTATATGACACATGGAACAAGATGTAAGTACTATATGACACATTGTACATGATGTAAGTGCTATGTGACACATTGAACAAGATTTAAGTACTATGTCACACATTGAACACAACACCACTGATATTTGACATTTGAAGAATAAAAACTGGTTGTTACATATATTGTCAAGACACATTGATGCAAACATTAATAAGACACAGATGTTGCTACAAAAATTGACAAGATATCTGTTGCCAATGTGACCGTCCATACCATTACTGTTCGTTTTCTGTTGTATGTTTTAATCTTGTTCAATTTTTGTCTTGATAAGGCCTTTTGGTCGAACGTCCATTTGTGTGTTATTATGTATGTCTGTAGCTATTAAAGGTATAGACAGTAACCAACATGGCAGGGACTGTGAGTGTACACAAGATATCCTTTTACCCATCTTATGTTCAATCTACTCATATTTCATAGATATTGAAGGTGACATAATGTAGTAATCTAGTGTTTAAACTATCCAAGAGGCAGTCAGAACAGTTGAGGCACTAGATTCCAGAGATAACCAATTGTATACACAGGATTTTGTGTGTTGTATTGAGTTGGACTTAATGACTTAGTTATGACATAATGGTATGCCAACTGAGAAATCTAGTTTCCTGTTTTATAACTCAGAGTTAATGTAGTGAAGACCACTATAGGACTAGGGATATTTCTCTGATTATTTCACATCAGGTTCTTCACAAGGAATAGTTACCAAGACTGTAAGATTAGTGAGCAAAATTGTTCTGAGAATTTAGATCAGGAAACCCAGGGTAGAGTGAACCTGTGTATGACTGCTATGTTAGAAAAGACTGATAGAAATTTGGTAGAAGTCAGTTGATCTCCTCATGAAAACCAGGGATGCGAAATATCTTTCATCATTGCTGGGGAGGATGAAGTCAGTTGATCTCCTCAGGAAAACCAGGGATGCAAAATATCTTTCATTACTGCTGGGGAGGATGAAGTCAGGTTGAGATTATTGATGCCATGGAGAAAGACAAAAGAACTTGTGAGATGGCCAGAAGTCTCCTGAACCATGTCCAACCAAAGTGAGCAGGGAAATTGACCTCATTGTATTTTTTCATATGCCGAGATGGTCACACTCTGGGAGAACAAGCCTACGAGAGAAAGACCTGACAATTTGCAACTTGCGAATCAAAATAAGATAATGTGGTTTTCTTGATTATTTAATAATGTGGACTCTTGTTCAGGTAACTGATTTATATGTTTTGATGTAACATGAATCAGAAGAGGCAATTTCAAGCCCACCATTAATTATGATATTAGTAATCCTTGGACTTTATTCTTTTGAATAAGATCATTAAGATAGATTAAGGAAGGGCAAATTGAACCTGAAAGAAGGCATGAGAAATAGGCAAAGCAAATACTGGATTCCACTAACAGAACAATTACAACTGAATTGAGTAACAAGACAAGACCAGTCACTCAACAAATAAAGATTGGACTGAGAGTTAACATAGCTTGTCCAAGGTTGAGAATCATTTAATTCTCACATTCCCTTAAGTTGAGAACATTGTTGTTCTAACAGCACCATACAGTCAATGAGCATCTTCACACTGAGATGTCACAATATTACTGTGTATCATGTGACCAAATGTGACTTAGCATGAAAACCAATGGCCATTTAATCCTGTGACACCTTACCGCAATATGCAGAGAATAGATAACAGACAGATAGAATATCTACCTTCACACTGCGATATCTGACAACAAAATGCAGAGAAAAGATAGACAGATAGATAGATAGAATACCCACCTTAACATTGAGACATCACAATATTGATTGATCATTCAATCCTGTGACACGTGACAACAAAATGCAGAGAATAGACAGATAGAAAGAATACACATCAATATTGCAGATGTATATTTGCTAGTAAAGAAAGTCTGACCTGTCCAGCTGAGACATTATCTGGCAAACTCTCCAGCACACTGACAGTACTAGTATCTATATCCAGTACACATATAACCGGACAGACTCTCTCTGTAAGCTGTTCACCCCAGTTGTCCACATACACAAACTCATCGCCCTGCAAGAATGAACACAAGCCAATATTACCACTCAAATCAAAATCAATCCAGTGTATAAGTAACCAAGTGCTACAGAAACCTGCTTAATCAATCAACAATCAATCAATCAATCAACTGTCATGTCAAGTGGTGTAGGTCATCATGTTTCTCTACAACTCTTTGTCTCTTGAGTTGTTTCAATCAATCAAGCGCCATGCTAGTGGTGTAAGTGATCATGCTTCTCCACAACTCTCTGCCTCTTGTGTGTTAATAAGTTCAGTTGGCAACATCATTTGTGCCAGTGACAACCCATCCATAAATTTCTTTCTTTGTCTTCTCCTGTCTCTTCTCTCCTTGATCTTTCTGGTGATTACTAAATGTTCAAGTTTTTAAGAAACCTACCACTAGTAAAAAAGATGATGATGAAATAATTCAGTAAAACAAGTATCAATATCTTGGACACACAGTCACAATATTACTGCGTATGAAGTGATGATGGCAGATGTGAAACACAAGTTAAAAGGAGAATAGCAATGGCTAAAAGTACCTTCAATGACATGAGGAAAATAGTAACATCTAAACAAATTACAAACAAGTTAAAAATGAGAATTATAGAATGCTACATCTATTCCATATTAATGTATGGCTCAGAAAAATGGACACTAAATAAACAATTAGAAGATAGAATTGATGCCTTTAAGATGTGGGTATATAGAAGAATAGGGGGCATATTACGGAAAGAAAAGAAAATAAACAAAGAGGTTCTAAAAACACTTAATATGAAGACAAAATTATTAAAGGAAATAAAGATCAGGCAAATAAAATATTTTGGACACATTAAAAGACATGACACCTTATTGGAGACCTTACTTGAGGGTAAAGTCAAAGGGAAGCGAGCAAGTGGTAAGCAGAGATACAAGTGGAAGAGTAACATCACAAGATAGACAGGCTACAGTCTAGCAGAATGCATCACCAAAACAAGAGACAGGAGATGTTGGAGGTCTGTTGCAGCCAACCTTCGTTGTGGAGACGGCACTTGATGATGATGCAGTGATGACACATCTAGCTTTCACAATCAGAAGGATTCTGCCTCAAAAGGACTATTATCTATTGTCTTTCCCCAGGTGAATGCTGGTTGGTCTTTATTATCTATTGTCATTAAGCATAGGGGAGGGAGTCTGATTTGTCTTTCCAATGCCAGATTAATTGCCTTGGTTGCGTTGAGTGCATGATTGTTAAGGTGATTGTAATTTTTTTAACATCCCATCTGTGTAGGTGACTTGTCCCCCAAAGTATTGCACATCCACAGTTCAGGATAAACACCCTATCCCATCATTTCACACAAGTATATAATAGCTGTAGTGCTCGTAAATATAGAAAGCATCTCCACCTTTTAATTATCTGCCTGACAACAACTATGACCAAGTATTATTTTCACTGATTAACAATAGCATCTCATCTCATCTATCTATCATCATTTCCACTTGAGCCTTTAAGCACAGTGAAGCTTGAGTTGTCTGTCTTTGACCATATGGGTCGTATTGGCCATGGTTAGCCCATGTCTCTTTAAGGTTTCTTTAACTGTTTCCACTGATCTAGTCTTTTGTCTTCCTCGTAACCTGTAGCCCAATTTTCTGCTGTTGTATACATGAAGGGCTGGTTGTGTTGGTTCCATTCTCATGATGTAGCCAAACCACCTGGTATGATGTCTCTCATGTCTCTCGGTGTAGTCATGACTTGAGGTGATCTTTAAGCTAGTTTCTTTCCTGAGATCTTCATTTCTCCAACTGTCTCTTCTGGTGACATTGATAGCTTTTCCTATCAATAAAATACACAGCAACAACAAGGACTTTCTTGGTTATTTCTCATTGAGACATTATTTGTTCTATTGGTCATCTCAATGACATTCATAATTGTTATCATAATTGTTATCAATTTTTATCTCTTCTTATTTTTGTTACTGCCGGACTCTTCACATTGCTGGATATCCCCTGAAAGTTTGTTACTGAAGCACTCTCCACCTTGTTGGATATCCCCTGACAGTTTGTTACTGCCTGACTCTTCACATTGTTTGATATCCCCTGAAAGTTTGTTACTGCTGCACTCTCCACATTGTTTGATATCCCCTGACAGTTTGTTACTGAGGCACTCTCCACCTTCTTGGATATCCCCTGACAGTTTGTTACTGAGGCACTCTCCACATTGTTTGATATCCCCTGACAGTTTATTACTGCTGCACTCTTCACCTTGTTGGATATCCCCTGACATTTTGTTTATTATTTATAATTATCTGTCACTGTCTAGTTCCTGTGTTTCTTGACCTGCACTATACACTGTCTAGTTCCTGGAATTTCTGACCTTCCACTCTGCCCTCTGAGCAAGATCTCCTGCATTTCTTGATCTCCTGCGCTATTAAGTGCCCCAAAAACAGACAGATGTGCACAATTAAATTAACATGTACCTTCCTGACATCGACATTCTTTTTACTGACAGCATCATCATCATCATCACCACTACCGCAGTCTTTCAGTGGCTTGGGATCAAAGAAACTTGCAGTGGTAGCTTTCTTCTTCTCAGCCATGTACAGAATATGTCCTTCAGACACTGACCATTCAAAGCTGCCAAACTGTCCTGAAATAGAAGTATATATGCATAACATAATCTGTCATAGATCATGACCTCTGCCTACTAACACTTCAGAGGCACAAGTTGATAGATTGGAAAAAACTAAAATGAGGCAATGAGAGTGGTACTGGTGTGTACTAGGGATACACTCCTCTCTGTAATGAGATTTTTGCTTGATCTCTACAGTATTAGACTGCGACATCAGGTAACACAGGTTTGGTCATACCTTAAAGTAACAGAATATAACCACCACCCATTATACCAACGTCTAGATGAGTCAATGGAAAAATGAATCAAGCGCAGCAGATCATGGATGGCAGAGGCTGAAGATCAAGCTGTGAAGGGTATGAGAATTAGAATAAATTAGAAAGGGCAGTGAATGGGTGAAGGTAGACACTAAGAAAAAATCTCTGGCTAAAGTAATAATACAACTAGATTAAGCGTGTTGGAAATGGGCTGGTGTCACGGTCCAGGTTATAGTGCATGAGCTCGCTACACTCGAAACCACAAGATATAATTATATACACAGACAGTCCAATTAGCAGAAACACAAATAAAAGCGGTTGGAGTTTTGTTGCCACAGAAACGACTTGAAGTTGGTAGAGAAATCTTCAGCATATTTTACTGTCACATCGAGCATGAGGATGGAGACAGAGGGAGTTACAGCAGCTCTTAATTGGTTGATAACTGATACATCAACACACTCAGTAATACTCACAGACTCTCAAAGTATAATGCGCAAGATAAAAAATGCATGCTGAGAAAGGAATGGTTTGATTTATGGTATAACTCAATTTTCCAGAGCATTACATGAATATACTGCCCTGGTTATGTTGAGATCAGAGGAAATGAGAAAGTTGACTTATTGGCAGGCAATGCGGCGATAGATGGCACAATGCTGAGAAGAGATAAAGCAATGCGGCAATAGATGGCACAATGCTGAGAAGAGATAAAGCAATGCTGTGATAGACGGCACAATGCTGAGAAGAGATAAAGCAATGCGGCAATAGACGGCACAATGCTGAGAAGAGATAAAGCAATGCTGTGATAGACGGCACAATGCTGAGAAGAGATAAAGCAATGCAGCAAAAGACGGCACAATGCTGAGAAGAGATAAAGCAGGCTTGATTAACCTTCAGGACCCGGGCTTAAAATTACAAAACTTCCCCCAGGGCCTGACTTATTTTTTGGAAAATTTGCGTTATTGATGGTGGGTGTTTTAAAAACGTCATAACTTTTTTGTTTTAAAAGATATCAAAATAATTTTTGCACATCTAAATAAAGGAGTGAATAGTGAGTATAATCGTGTTTTTGTTGTTGCTGTATGTGTGATATAACAGTTGTGAGCAAGTTGTGAAGTTGAAAATTTGGACGAAAAACGCCATTTTCAAAATCGCAAATATATCTTCATGACGACCCTAATACTTGAGCAATGTGTGACAACATTGATAAAATCCTCATAAATACCTATACTTATTGTATATATATTGTTTTATATAAAAACTAATATAATATGAACTAAAAAAAACTAATAAAACGTGAAGAAAGTGCATATAACATCCGTCCGGTCAACACTAGGTCTATGCCGACACGCAGCGTAATTATTGTCCATTCACACATGTGTCACCTCTGATACATATTATTTTTGTGTTTTTTAATGAATAAACACACAATCTTATCAAATAACAACATATTAAACACAAAAAACAACAATTAGAACATGTAGTCACGATCACTTACCCATGCCACGCAGTACTCAATTTGATAGTAAAATACGGCCTAAAATGGCTAAAGTCGCTCTAGAAATGCGTTGACAAATTCAACCGGCTTTCTCTCTCTTACAATCGTAATGAGTAAAGGAATTTGAACTTTAAACTGTGACGTATTCCTAGCTTTGTGTGGCGGGAATTCTACGATATATAAGCTTTAACTTCGTGAAGTTCCGTACTCGGGAATGGAGCGATATCGTAATGCGTGTGATTGCGACCACTGGCAAAGTGGGACGCAAACGCAATGCGCAATGTTGCGACCATAGGGGCCTAAAGGTTAAGTCACTATAAATTCACTGCAAGCTGAAGATAATGTCAATGAGGCTGAGAACGTACACATACAGAGAATGTCAGAAATGGGAGTGTCTAGAAAAATGGGGAGGAAAAGTATTTTTTTTAAAGACCCGAAGATTGCGTAATCAACACCTGACTGGGACTCTGAGTCTATATACACTGGGATAACTGCTGGAACGGAGAGCGGAGCACTTATGAGAGTGCCCTGTGTGCTGTGATGCTAGTTTCTAATCAAGAATAATATGTATAACATTTAAAGCTGCCAAACTGTCCTAAAATAACTGTAGGCCCTATGTATATACACTATTCATAAAAAAAAACACATTATTGCAGTGGTAACGGACACCAAATTTAAAACGTGTACCAACATTTTAGTTTACAGAATTAATGTTTCAACATCGGCATAAAGAACTTTTTAGACTTTCACAATGAAATAATGTTCATTAAATTTGGCTTGGACTTTTATTCTTTGTGACTGAGGCCTCCGTTTCAGTAAGGTGTATAGCCTCCACTGGCCTCTATCAGAGAACGACATCTCCGTGACATGGATCCGATGTGCTGTTGGATATGTTGTTGTGTGATTGCTGCCCACTCTTCCCACAGTGTAAGAGACAAAAGTCAGACATTGGCTGGAGCTACGTCTTGCTAGCAGTTGTCTTTCAAGTTCATCCCAAAAATATTCTATGGAGTTCATGTCTGATGACATCGTTGGCCAGGAATGGTCTGGACATTGTTTTCAGCGAGGAACTGGGAGGTGAGTTGTTGATAATCTTGGTTTTCTGCAGTACACTTTTTCTCATCCTCCTGCTTGTCACAAATCTCTGCCATTCTGCCAGCTTCTTCGCCGCTTATGTAGTGGTGATGATGACTTTCTTGATAAATCCTCTGAGATGATTGATTTCTTTTGTAAAAAAATTGTTCCCTGACACTGTCCTTTCATCGGCATGGCTTTGTGTGCATAAGTTGTCTCGGCTTGATACATTGACTAATACTCAGGGTACTTCGTCCTGCTCTGATAGAGTTAAACTTGTCCTTACATTTCATTCTCATAACTCTACTGTCCGTTGAGTCTTGTTCAAGCATTATTCCCTTCTCCTGTCTTGTTCTGAAACTCTGCCACTTTCCAGGACTTTCCTTTGGTTGCCTATAGGCGGGCTAAATATATTAATGACATCTTGGTTCAGTCACCTCAGGTCTTATGATCCGGCTCACTTTGGCACTATTCGTTGCAAACGTGGTCATTACTATACATGTCGCTGTGTAGTTCAGGTCCACTCTGTCTCATTTCCTAATGCCACTTTCATTATCGATGATGCCTTTACATATGAATCTCGTAATTTCATTTACATTATCATATGTAAACATTGTGACAAGAAGTATATAGATGAAATAGGCTTGCGATTGAGTGACTGCTTCTGTAGGCATCTTCATGCCATAAAACAAGGAAGCTACCCCTGTTGCCATTAATGTCAATGGTGAAGATCATCAGGGTACACTTGATATCCAGGTCACTGCCCTGAGATCCTCAACCATGGATGACAGATCTAGGTATGCTCTTGAAAATCGATTTATTTTTTATTTTGGTACCCTCAAGCCTTTTGGAGTTAACTCCGAACATTCATTCATTTAAATTTGTGTTGGTGTGATCCTTAGCGTATTGCTATCCTTGTTGTATTGGGTAATAATTTGTTATATCTGTTATTATATCCCATCCAATTTTCAACAAAACCTGCTTCCATGACTACACGTTTCCATATACATCATTGTTACCTTGAACTTCGTATTGTTTACATGTCAATAGTGTATCTAGTGCCTCTGTGGTGTTTACATTGATTTTACTGTTTTCATTGTTTTTCACTGTTTGTTTTATATATTCTTGAGAGAGACTTAACAGTTCAAAATGTTGAAAATGTCTTGTGTATTGTAATTTGTATGTTTTCCTGTTTACACCTCCCAACCTCTTAGTCTTAGTGATAGTCCATCGTGTTCAGGTGCAACTTTCAAAAACCTGTGTTCTACGTAAAAATACTACAAACAACTATAGCTTCTTTCTGATGATTCTATTGCTCTTCATTCAATTTCATTATGTTTAAAAACTTGTATGTTCATCTTGTTTTCTGTCTTTGATATTTGTAAAATTTTTCATTAGCACTTCATTTCAAATGAATGAACCCACCTTGATATTATCTTGTTTAAAATCTCACATCCATATGTTGCCACTAAGAAAACACATGATCTTAAAAGGATTATTTTAGTGTCATTATTACTACTTTGCCATAGCTTTCTCATTTGTGTTAGTGTCAGTGTTGCAATTGTGAGTCTTCTAATCTCAACTGAACCTACTCCACAAATGTTTATATTTGCTCCTATTCAAATTTGTTTACACATTACAGTTCTATGTTGTCTATTTTGCTTATTGGTTTTTTTGCTGTTGTCATAACTTTTGTCTCCTGTGTGTTTGGATATAAATTTTAGATCTCGTGTTTGTTGCTGTGATGAGCTGTTTCAGTCAATCAGTATGAGTAGTAAGTAGTACTGTATCGTCAGCATATCTTATTTCTGGAATCTAGTACCCACCAATATTTAATGGATGAAACTCCATTTCTTCTAGTTCTTCTCTTACATTTCTCAAGACATTTATAAATAGGGGCCTACATAAAGATATAATAGTAATAATTTCAGCAAATGTATCACCCTATTATTACATCCCGGTGTGATATCTGTTAACATCACTTCACTGTGACTTCGAATATGCTAAGGAAGATCGAGACAGGCTGTGCTAGCAGGCAATGATTGGAGTTTGTGAAGTGGTTGGAGCTGACCAACAACAGTTTCATTGTCATGTCATAACATGCTGGTGTCAGAGAAAAAGAATATGTGGATAGTCTTCCTGGAATGGCTACAGTCCGTGAGAATCAAACGAGTAATGGACAGAGCTGATATTGTGAATACCCATCCATCCTCTGGGAAGTTAGGGTGGGTGGACATTTGACAATTATTTGTGAATCTTCACCTTTGAACATACTGCATGAGCACCAAACCTAATAGAAAAAGTAGAAAAAGGGGGGAGGGGGTATCATGCAACTGCTAATCACATGCCATCACCAGTGAGATGTCTTGTGTATGTGTGTATGTTATCATAACTTGTAACTTCATATCACATGCCATCACCAGTGAGAGGTCTTGTGTATGTATGTGTGTATGTTATCATAACTTGTAACTTCATATCACATGCCATCACCAGTGAGAGGTCTTACCATCATTGTCAATAATCTTGCCATGTTTGTCTAGAGCCAGTAAGTCGATGGTCTTGAGTCTCCTGTTTGTGTCAAATATCTATGAGAAAATCAAGTTGCAATATGTTATCCACAGCTCATCTAACAATCAGACATAAGGATATTGCATGTCTCAACTACCAACATTAGAAAACATGTCTCCTTGTTGAGTCTGTGCCCCCCCCCTCCCCCATGCCCCAATTGTAACTAATTTCTTCTAGACAAATAGCAATATAATGTGGTTTTTGGGAGGATGGGGGGGGGGAGTATATGGCCTCTGTTGAAAGCCAGTGTTTTAGAGAACATTGATGGCAGAGAATGTCAGGTAATGACATATTGAACTGTAAGATAAGATACCAGCTAAAACATTGATGACAGAGAATGTCAGGTAATGACATACTGAACTGTAAGATAAGATACCAGCTAAAACATTGATGGCAGAGAATGTCAGGTAATGACATATTGAACTGTAAGATAAGATACCAGCTAAAACATTGATGGCAGAGAATATCAGGTAATGACATACTGAACTGTAAGCTAAGATACCAGCTAAAACATTGATAATATCGCTGAGACATGGATGTTAACTAATACACTGATACTCATCATATTCTGAGATACATTCTCAAACTCCTGCAGATTAGCAGGATGAAGTCCAAAGGAAAATTACATGGACAGCCAATAAAACTAATGCAGACTTTCTCAGAAATGCTGAGTAAAACATCAAATTATAGAAAAAATTAGAAACACAATCAAGATTTTTAGGGCATACTTTCATTACTGCATGTTTTCCTGTGAAGGAGTGCAGGGAGGTTTTCTATGGGTTGTGGAAATAAATGCTGCTTTGCCATAGCAGATGCCACAACATGTACAGGAAGTATTGTGATTGTACCTTCAAAAGAAACAAATTCACTGTGGGATTGAACTCAGGACCACAAAGATCTGAGAACAGTTTTAACCATACGGTCATGAAATGAGAAAAGTAAAACTTGGTCATTTAGTAACCACCGGAAAGATCAAGGGAGAAGAGATAAAGGAAGGCAAAGAGAGAAATTTCTGGATGAGCTGTCACTGCAGCACAAAAAGAAGATACCAACAGAACCTATTAACAACACACAAGACAGAGTGTCGTGGAGAAGCACGATCTCTTACGCCACTTGGCATGTCACTTAATTGATTCATTCATTTAGTCCGGAGGGAGTTGAGACAATTCGCCAACGCTGTTTCACAGATAGGGACGATTTACCGATGAACCTTTCCGAACATAATATCATTTATGTTGTGTACATACAGATATAATATCCATTTTACTAGATATTATGACATTATAGGTCACATAATGTAAATATGTAACATACCGTAGTCATGATTTTAATTTCCAAAATAACAAACAATCTTTTTAATTTGAGGGATGGAATTAATAGTTAGTCAAAATTTCCAAATATACATATCTTTTCTTGTAAAATCTTCTACAAGAATGAATCAATGTTGATATGGTAGGAAGATATGTACCAAGTTTGCATTTTAACTTTCTGTCAGATACTTCTGCGTAAAGTTCAACAGAGATAAGAAACTGCCATCTCTGCAATGAAGGTTGGCTGCAATGAACCTCCAACGGTTTGACTGTAACCTATTAATCTCGTGAATGTTACTCTCCCACTTGTAAGGTCTTCAACATGGTGTGATGTATTTTAATGTGTTCAAAATACTTTATTTGTCCGATCTTTAATTCCTTTAATAATCCTGTCTTCATACAAAGTGTTTTAGAACCTGTTTTCTCGTTGTCTTCTAATTCCGTGAATTTCTCCCTATTCTTCTACATATCCACATCTCAAAGGCATCAATTCTTTTTCTATTTGTTTATTTATTGTCCATGTTTCTGAGCCACACATCAATATATATAAGTTACATTCTATATAACTCTCATTGTCAGATGAAAAGAATATGTAGATAGTCTGCCTGGCATGGGTAGAGTCAGTGAGAATCAAAGGAATAATGGACAGAGTTGATATTGTGAATGTCCTCTGGGAAGTTAAGATGAGTGGCCATTTGACAAATGCTTGCAAATCTACAAACTTATAACAGATTTCTTCTTCTTCTTCTTCTTTCGTTCACTTGAAACATGTCTATATCTGTAATTCTGTCTCCTTAATAAAACTCACTGTCTTTTGTAGTTCATACAGTGTCCCATAGAGTTTTGATTCCAGTGTTGTTTCCTCTGGCCAATATGTCTGCCTCAGCGTTTCATGCTCAGAACACTCTTGAAGTATATGTTTGGCACTCTGTGCTGCCTATCCACATGTACACATGGCCGTGTTGCCAATCTTGAACTTTGTATACATGTGACTGCGGAGTCGGTTGTGTCCTGTTCTGAGACGTAGAATTATAACTTGTTCTGATCTGTTCATATTGTGATAGTCATCTTGTGTTGGTGTTTGTGGCTTTCTTATTGACTTTATCATCTGTTTTTTCTGATGGTAGGTGATTGGTATATCTGGTTGGTCTTCGGCAGCACCTTCCTTAGCCAGTTGGTCTGCTTTTTCATTTCCTGGTATTCCACAGTGAGAGGGTATCCACTGCATGGTTACCCTATACTGGTAAGACAATTCGCTAAGTAGTTTTTTTAAGTCTGTTAGTTTTCCAGACTGGAGAGCTCGAAGCACTGACCTTGCATCTGTCAGGAATACCACAGGCTGTAGGTAAGAGTTGAAGTTCAGCAGTTTTTTAGCTGCCACACTAATTGCCTGGATTTCTGCATCATAATTATTGCAGAATTTTCCTGTCGGTGTTCTGATTGTATCTCTAGGCTTGTGTGGATATTCTATATATACACCTGCACCTCCATTCCTCACAGCATTCTGTGCTGACCCATCTGTGTACACTCTGACCCATATATCTTGTGGATATTCCTCATCCAGGAAACTGAGGGTGATTGTCATTCGCTGCACACTGTTCTGTTCGTCCTCGCTTAGTATTCCTTTCACATGGGTCTGAATGTATATTGGCATTCCATGGCTTTCACTCCACGGGGTTTGCTCTGGTACAGACCTTAAGGGGCTGCCAACTTCAGGTAGGTCTGTAAGTTGTCTACGGAGTCGTTTAGCTTGATGGATAAAGCTGCTCCTTTTCAGTCGTCCCATTGCTAGATTTTGGAATCTTTCCTTCATTGGATGACTTGGCATACACTGAAACTTTTCTGCTTGAATTAGTACTTTTGTGTCTCTGCGTTCGCCAAGTGTTTGCATTCTTCCCATTTTCTGCATCTCTGCTATGGGTGTTGATTTCATTGCTCCCAACATTATTCTAAGTGCCTGGTTTTGCACTTTATCTAGATCTTGTAATGTGGTGTTTGATGCAGGACACCACGCAGCTGAACCGTATTCCAGGTGTGGTCTTATGCCTTGCTGGTAAACTTTACTGAGTATATTTCCACTGGCTCCCCATGTGGTTCCACTTAGTTTTCTCAGGATAGCTAGCTTCCTCCTGGCTTTTGTTGTTGCTTTGTTTATGTGCTGCTTCCATGTCAGCTTATCATCAAAAGTAACTCCGAGGTATGTGGGTTGTTTGTCTTCTTTCAAGAGCTCTCCATCTATCTTGATATGACCAGCTTTTTGTTTTGGTGAGAGGGTAAAGAGTGTAGTGCTGCACTTATCTGTGTTAATGCTGACGCACCATCTATTAGCCCATAAGGTTAGGGCATCGATAGCTCTTTGTATTTGTTTAGTGGCCACTGTTGCATGTTCTTCCGTGCACCAGATCACCAGGTCATCAGCATACATTGCCACTTTGATCCCGTGTGGTAGTTCAGCAACTAGGTCATTGATGTAAACCAAGAAAAGTGTGGGTGACAGGACTCCTCCCTGGGGGACTCCATGACGCAGTAGAACTTTCTTGCTCTTGCGACCATCTAATTGTACCCTGGCTCTTCTATTATGCAGGTATGCTTTTACCCATTTGTACATTCTTGAGCTAACCCTGCAATTTCGCAATTTCTTTAGGAGCCCTTCTTTCCAGACCTTATCAAATGCTTTCCTGAGGTCTATCCATGCTGCTAGTACCAGTTTCTTTTCTTGGAAGGCATCCTCAATCTCTTGGGAGAGGTAGGTTGCCTGATCTTCAGTAGAGTAGCACTGTCTGAAACCTGCTTGCTGTGATACCAGAAGGTTTTCACTTTCAAGGTACCACTGCATCCTAAGATTGATAATGCGTTCCATTGTTTTACATAGACAGCTTGTGAGGCTGATGGGCCTGTAGTTGGAGACTGTGTTGCCATCTTTTCCTGATTTGAGGAGTGGTATCATTATTGCTTCTCTCCACGCCTGTGGTACATTACCTGTGGACCAGCTTGTGTTAAAGATCTGCAGTAGCTTTGTTCTTGCTGCACTTCCCAGGTTTCTAATCATTTCATTGGACACTCCATCAGCTCCAGGGGACTTTTTCATTTTCAATTTGGATATTGCATGCTCCAGTTCTCTCATTGTGATTGGTGCCTCCATGACTTCAGGTATAGGTTCACCTTGTCCAATGTTTTGCTGGTTCTCTCGAACCTCCTGTTGTTTGTCTGGGCTGACTTTGACGTTATTGTCTTCTGCAAAGGAATCTGCAAAGTAATCAGCTGCATGTTTACCTGTTAAAATGTTTCTATCTTTATAAAGTGTGATCCTGGTATTTCTCCCTGTACCTTCATCATTTAGTTGTTTTACAAGTTTCCATAATTTCCTAGTATCTCTTTCTAGGTTCAGCGACTCTGTTTTTTCTTTCCAGCTGCTCCGTCTGGCTTGTAACTTGGCTCTTTGAAATTTAGCCTTTGTTTGCTGATATTTGTTGTGATGTTCTTGGCTAGGTCTGTTCTCGGCCTGCTTTCTAGATGTTTCCATCTCATTTTGCAGCTTTTCCAGTTCATCATTCCAGTAGGGTTTGTAGTTTTTGCGTGCCCCCCTGGGTATGGTTTTACTAGCAGCATGTAGTATACATCTATTAAATTCACTCACTGCTCTATTGATGTGTTTGTCCAAGTTCATGTCCTTAGCTAGAACACTGGTTAAATGCTGGTACATTTTCCAGTCTGCCCTCTTATAGTTCCACCTAGTGAGCGTGCTGCTGTCCTTGGTATATTCATTGTTAATTTCCAGAAATACTGGTCTGTGGTCACTACCCCCAAGCTGCTTTCCAACGACACGTGTGATGTTCCATTCCAGGCCTGGTGAGTAGAATGCCAGGTCTGGTGTAGAGGTGGTGTGCCATGCTCTCGAGTAGAAGGTTGGTGAGTCTGCTGGCTGGTTAATAAGAATGAGATTATTTTCATCCTGCCAGCTCTCAAGTTCCTCACCTCTCTTGTCGATATGATCGTAGCCCCAGCTCTGAGAGTGGCTGTTGAAGTCACCACACACCATGAGCCTTTCTTTGTCTGGAATTGTGTCTAGTGCCAATGGTTTATCATTTGGGCAGTAGTAGTTCAGGAGATGGAATTCTGCACTGTCTGTTTTTAGGTGGAGCATCTGGTATTCTGCCCCGTCCATGTATACTTCCAGCTGACATGCGCTGATATTGTTTTTAACTAGTGTCAGAATTCCACCCTTTCGCCTGTCTTTTCGGTCAGATCGGTAGCACTGGTAGCCTCTGATTTTGAAGGCTATGTCGCTGCTGAGGTGTGTTTCTTGGATACAGCATATATTAACTTGTTCTTCACTGAGGACATTTTCAAGTTCCAATTTTTTGCTGTATCCATCTCTTTTACTGTTGACACCCTCAGCATTCCAGAGCATTATTTTTATTGGTCGTTTGTTTGTTTGGCCAGTAGCTCTATTCCCTTGCCTCCTGGCTCCTCGGGGCAATTGAGAAGGACTTCCAGTAACTGAGGTTGGGCCCTTTCGAGGTATAGGGCCCGGCACCGTCCCTGCCTGAACGTCCGCCACAGGGCAGGCACCATAACGTTTATTAGATGCAGACATGTTTCCATTGTGTTTTATGCGTGGCAACCTGATTATCTGTGCGCCTTTTGGCTGGTTGCCTCCGTCTTCAGCACTCTGCTTACTTGGGCCGGACTATGGTCCTGCTCGAGTGGGAGTGCCCGACCAGTCTTAGTTTCCAGCCTCTGATGGCTGAACTAAGCCCCATCACCACTTCAAGGTTCTGGCCTCGATGGGGATAACAGATTTCAAGAGCCCATAGTTGTGGGATGGAGGGTATGTGTGTGTGTGGAATATGTATGTCAATAGAGGTGAGGAAGAGAGTTCTCAGAGCCACATAACACTAATTATAACATATGGATTGTAAGTCTTGGACAATAAATCAACATGATAGTGAAAAATAGAGGCAATAGAGATGTGGCCCTATAGAAGAATGTTGACAGCTCTTTGTTGACCAGGTGAAAAATCCACCAGGAGGTGCTGAAAGAGTCAAAACCAAGACAGGGTTTACTTTATGGTATCTGAAAAATTATAATCTTTATTATTTGATAACATTATGAGACAAAGAGATCTAGAGAGCACAGTTACAACAGTCAAGATAGAAGACAAGAGAGTTCGATGACGACAGAAAATATTAGATAATCTGACATCATGGCATGGCAAAGAGTCAACAACAGTCCTGATAAAGGATGCTAAAAATAGAGAATTATGGAGATCTATAATCGCTTGCGCCAGTCGGCAAGGCACATGACTTCTGCAAGATTATTTGTCCCTTCTTTGTGATTTAATATTCTTGGCAATAAAGTCTCCACTTTTATTGGAAATAGTTCAAGTCTGTGTCAATTTCCTCTTCTATTTACCATGATCAGTATCAATTATCATGTAGACATGTTTCCATTGTGTTTTGTGCGTGGCATTCTGATTATCTGTGCGTCTTTTGGCTGGATGCCTCCGTCTTCAGCACTCTGCTTACTAGGGCAGGACTATGGTCCTGCTCGAGTGGAACTGCCCGACCAGTCTTAGTTTCCAGCCCCTGATGGCTGAACTAAGCCCCATCACCTCTGCACTGTGCTGGTCTCGATGGAGTATAACATATACTTCAAGAGTGTTCTGAGCATGAAACGCTGAGGCAGACATATTGGCCAGAGGAAACAACACTGGAATCAAAGCTCTATGGGACACTGTATGAACTACAAAAGACAGTCAGTTTTATTAAGGAGACAGAATTACAGATATAGACATGTTTCAAGTGAACAAAAGAAGAAGAAGAAGAATTATCATGTTAATTTTGCTCACTTAAACACATCAATGTATCCACTATGAATTTTATTGTTTCTATCTTGTTTATTTCCCCAAATGCTAACTGTCTCACAAAATATGGTTTTATATTCCATATATGGTACTATTACAAATTATGTTAAGTTGATAAAGGGACGGTGATATTTTTTGTTTTATTGAATAACTTTCTACATTTATATCAATGTAAGTATGGTTCAGATTGAAAGTGTAACATGTGCACATTTATATCAATGTAAGTATGGTTCAGATTGAAAGTGTAACATGTCCACATTTACTTCTAGCATGATCTTGGATGTTTGTTGTGATATCAATTTTGTATGTTATTGATAAGCTTTGAAAGTGTGTGGTATGTGACACCACTTTTCCCTTATATTGTCAAGTGCACTTATGTTTTGTGCAAGTATAACTATTTTATTTAGATTGGTCACATTTGTTATTGAAATCCAAGCTGGCAATTACTGGCAACATACCTAAGTCACATTATGAAGATTTAAAAGTATAAACTTATGCTAGAACATGATTTTCTATGAAAAATGTGGATCAAAGTTTTAGATCTAACTTGAAATATCAAGAGAAACTGGTCCGATATTTTGTGAATAACAAACATAATTGAATCACTATGTCTAAATACTATATATTTTTGTGTTCATAATCTACAAAACTCATACAGTTTGAGTGGAAGTTATTGATTTGAAAGTTTGGTAAGCTCACATCAGAAATAATTTTTATGTTTAATTTATACATATTTTATTTCTAAAATTAATTTTTCCATAATAAAATTTAATTTCCTTCAAATTAAACTTTTGATAGCCACATTCTCTGTCCATGTATGTTTCAAAATCTAAGTATTACATTATAATTTAAAAATATATTTACAATGACTATTTCTTGTTCCGTGATGTGCAAAAAAGAAAAAATATTGGAAAAATAATTAATTCCGTCCAATTTCTAAAAATACTGTGAGTGAATGAGTTTCAAACATTCTGTTTGCATATTCAAGTGGTCTACAACAACAACAATGAAATTAAATAAGAATAACATATAGCCATGTAATGCAAAAGTCTTCATTTGCTGTCGGTGAAATGGTGTCTGCAAAACATTCTAGTCATCCAGTGAATGGAATGCATTGTGTCATGGTTTACAGCTGTGATGCGATATCTGTGCCTTTCGCCCCAACACATTTAAGTTCCACATGGCTTCTGGGTTGCTTTATCGAATACTGGAAGGCACAGCCAACTCCACCCCAAAACCTCCCTAGTCACCTCTTACAACACGCATGGAAGATGAACAGATGTTATTCTATATTCCTCTTTCAGGACCTGCCAACAAATGAGGGAAACACTGCTACACCGATATGCAATATCCACATGTTACATTGACATCCAAAATTCAAGATTGACACAACCAAATGTTCTTTTTCTTTTCACTTTATATCTTGCAGTGTCAGGAGTAGAAGAGTTCTCTGGAGATGACCTTGTTGTTGTGCTTCATATGTTTGTTTTCATTGATTATTTTATTTCTGTGATCCATCTTTTGCATGGTCTGCCCCTGGCCTTGCATACATCATGTCTGTATAGCAAGACTTTTTGAAAGGCACTATTTGATGGTCATCTGGAAGCATGAGAACTACTGAATCTGTTGTAATCCAGTATTGGCATTGTGTTTGTTAGTTTTCTGATGTTTTAATTTCTGATTCTGTCTCTTATTGTTACTCTGAGAATTCCACGTAGACAAGTCATGTCGTAACAAGTTTTCTTTTGATTTTTACAATAAAAGTGTCCATGTTTGAATTTGGTAGCATAATGATGGTATGATGATCGTTTTATATAATGCAGTTTTGGTGTTCATGTTTGTTTTTGAAAATAGCTGTCCTAAGATTTGGTATAACCATATATTACCCAGCTAAAACACTGCTACACTGATTACCGTTAAATTCCGTGTATAACCCGAGAATTTTTGGACAAAAAACAGAGATGACTTCATACTCTTCGTCTTATATTCGAGTAACATCAAATTTTTAAAAAAAATTACGACCAAATCACAGTAAAAAAGGAGAAAAACACTGTTTTATAAAAATGCCAGTGACAACTCACATGTCCCGATATATTAAGCCAGGATAAAATGACTAGGGCTCTCCAGCAATCTAGAGCGTACTACCATAATTCTAGGCCTCTAATTACATTAATTTCTATATATCATACAATATTTCCTTCGAAATCTCTGATATTTCTTGATAAAACTCACTTACTAGGTCTATATCGTTATTTCGGACATGCCCGCCATTTTTACTGAGCTTAATTTCCCCGGAAATGCTATTTTTAGCAATGGGTATTACCGTTTTTTTTACCCGGTAAATATATTTATATCATAAGTCGAAATTTGTCAGAAAAGTATACCAGTATCTGATGTTATATACTGACCAAAATACGGTAATGGTCTGTGAAAAAACGAAATACCGTAGTCTAAGCTGATCTACCAGTAACACATGTTTATCATCAAGGCCCAGTCTTGTTTGTGTAGGGAAACACCAACTACCAGTAGTCTAAACACTGTCACACACTTTCATTTTGAGTAAAGCAAATGTTACAACAGTTACTGACCGTCTACTAGGCTATAAGACCTGTGTACAGAAAATGTAAAAACACATCAAAGGCAGATTTTGAGTATTTCCGTGCATGTGCTGGTCGGCCTTGCCAATTTTTAACATGCGACTCCAAGTATATAAATAGTGACCAAGACAATAATCAGAAACATAAAGAATGAAGTCCTAATTAATTCTGTACAGAGGTCTTTTTCTACCACAAACGGTCTTGCACAAACACGTAACTGACATCCAAAACTTTGCTACTTAGGCAGTGTTGGGGGGATGGGGGAGAGAAATAAATACAGGTAGTGAAACTCCTCTGAGCTGTGCCTCATGTTTATATTACTGTTAAGGTAAACATACAGGTCACACAAAGTTCAAACTCTTCTGTATCTTTTAAAAACAAAGCCGGGGATTGACTGTCTGCAATATTTTTGTGAGAACTCGGTGGCAAATAGTTATATACCGGTACTCTGTATATTCTGTTAATTAGTCCAGCCCACTGAGGTGCAGATGGACTACTGGCCCTACCCATTTCAATCGGCTCAACCAATCCAAGTTTCCCTCACATTATGTATGCCATTCAGATAAGTGACTAAAATGCAATCTTTCTTTATAGAAGATTTGAAACAGGTTCCAAATCACAACACATCATAGGCATTTTGTAGTAAAATTGCGCAGCCGTAATTGATTCCCTCCCCCAACCACTGTACATGTAGTGGAAGAAGAGATCAATTTCACAATCCTCTGTTATGTTTATTTTATTACCCTATTCTCCCCACACAGTAAACATAACCAGGAACAACATTCAAACTCTTCTGTATCTTATAAAAACAAAGGTGATCTAGCTGTCTTGCCTTTCATCATTTCCCACTTAAAAGTCACTGTCAGAAGCCGGTGACATAATAGTTACATAGTAATTACTATTCACTAGGGCTGTTCCGCGTCATAACGCCCAGACACCCAACACAGACAATTCATTCAGGAAAAACTTTGTTCCCCAAAGTCTCGCCACCTCATAAACCATCTATAGTCATGGATAGGGAAGTCAGCCTACCCTGTATTCATTATTTTCGGATGTATTGATCCAGAATACAGTAGCCACCGGGGTTTCATTCCTTGATTCATTCAAGTTACGTGAGTGAAGCAAATGAAAGGAATGCTATTTTCTTAGAGTTGCAAAAGTTTGTGTTAATTTCCATTTAGCATGTCGGTTCTTTCTTATGATGATGAAGTTCATTATTGCCGGCTTTGTTAATTTGGGGATGTCGGTCTATAGTCGGACTTTCGACTTTCTCCACTTTTGGGAAGGGATAGTTAGGTTATCGGCCTACAATTGGATGGGTTTATATTCAGAATTTAACGGTATATTGAAATCCAACATACAATATCCACACAACCAAATATTACCCAGCTAATACTTGGTAAATACTGCTACACCCCAGCTAATATGGAGTAAATACTGCTACACCCCAGCTAATATGGAGTAAATACTGCTACACCGCAGCTAATATGGAGTAAATACTGCTAAATCTCAGCTAATATGGAGTAAATACTACTAAATCTCAGCTAACACAAGTAAAATCTGAATAAAACAATGAGCAACCCAAAGAATACGTGGGTACATTCAGGTCAAGCATTGACAAGCGTGGACTTGGTGGTGAACATACCTCTAAGTACTGTTTATCCTCATTCTTCTTGTCTTTGAGTGTGCGCACAACAGCTCTCAGTTTACCAGAAGGAGACAATTTATTCCATGACCTAGCAACCAGAAATACATGATTAACAACCAGTGATAGAATTATACACAATGATGATGGTGAAATAATCCCTTTAGCTGTCAGCAAGTAGCCCCTAACAGCTCATAGATTTTCTGACAAAAGCATTCCTTCTCAGTTGAGTATCCTCGAAGTAACACTCAAATGCAAAAGGTTTACTGCCTCAAAAGCATGGTTGTGTTAAGGGGGAAGTTTATGGATGCATGTTTAGTCCCCAAAGTGAGGCAGCCCAGTGTGACATTTTTATCCCAGGATCATCAAGTCCTGCAAAGGATGCAGTATATACATCTGGGACAACTAGTTCATCTATGATTATAGCATCCTGCCAAGAGTGCAGTATATACATCTGGAGCAACTAGTTCATCTATGATCATGACATCCTGCCAAGAGTGCAGTATATACATCTGGGACAACTAGTTCATCTATGATTATAGCATCCTGCAAAGGATGCAGTATATACATCTGGAGCAACTAGTTCATCCATGATTATAGCATCCTGCCAAGAGTGCAGTATATACATCTGGGACAACTAGTTCATCTATAATTATAGCATCCTGCCAAGAGTGCAGTATATACATCTGGAGCAACTAGTTCATCTATGATCATGACATCCTGCCAAGAGTGCAGTATATACATCTGGGACAACTAGTTCATCTATAATTATAGCATCCTGCCAAGAGTGCAGTATATACATCTGGAGCAACTAGTTCATCTATGATCATGACATCCTGCCAAGAGTGCAGTATATACATCTGGAGCAACTAGTTCATCCATGATTATAGCATCCTGCCAAAATGCAGTATATACATCTGGGACAACTACCGGTAGTTCATCTATGATCATGACATCCTGCCAAGAGTGCAGTATATATATCTGGGACAACTAGTTCATCCATGATTATAGCATCCTGCCAAAATGCAGTATATACATCTGGGACAACTAGTTCATCTATGATCATGACATCCTGCCAAGAGTGCAGTATATACATCTGGGACAACTAGTTCATCCATGATTATAGCATCCTGCCAAGAGTGCAGTATATACATCTGGAGCAACTAGTTCATCCATGATTATAGCATCCTGCCAAAATGCAGTATATACATCTGGGACAACTAGTTCATCTATGATCATGACATCCTGCCAAGAGTGCAGTATATACATCTGGGACAACTAGTTCATCTATGATTATAGCATCCTGCCAAGAGTGCAGTATATACATCTGGAGCAACTAGTTCATCTATGATTATGACATGCTGCCAAAATGCAGTATATATATCTGGAGCAACTAGTTCATCCATGATCATGACATCCTGCCAAGAGTGCAGTATATACATCTGGGGCAACTACAGTGATGTCATACTTAGCATTCTTCTGCCACCAAGGAGTCTGCAACAAGAGAAAATAGGTGCAATGTTCACTAGCCAGCATCTCTCTATCATCCATGAAGACCATTTAACAGAACACTCAAGTTAGAAATCCAGACAAGACATGCCAGCATCTCTCTATCATCCATGAAGACCATTTAACAGAAGACTCAAGTTAGAAATCCAGACAAGACATGCCAGCATCTCTCCTCCATCATCCATGAGGAGCACTTGACAGGACACTCAATTTAGAAATCCATCCAGACAAGACAAGACAATGATTTTTTCACAAGTGACAGAATGTCAGTCCATCCTCAACTTCTCTTAGTCACCTCCTGCAACATGACTGGAAAGAAGACAGCGGTCTTATTCTTTGCACCTTGGACTAGAAATCAGAGCCCTGCCTGGTTGCCACACATGCGAAATACACAATATAAATATGGTATATACATGTCAGATACTTAATCAATGTCCAACTCTCATGTAAGATATATCTCACAGATGTCACACATGCTCTCATGTAAGATATATCTCACAGATGTTACACAAGCTCTCATGTAAGATATATGTCACAGATGTCACACAAGCTCTCATGTAAGATATATGTCACAGATGTCACACAAGCTCTCATGTAAGATATATCTCACAGATGTTACACAAATATTACGAAACAATGGCAGCCTACTAAACATATTTAGATTGCTTATAAAATCACTAGTTACAAAATGCTGGGTTGAATGCACCATCCTGAATAGGGTGTTACAAACTGATATCATGTGTACTATTGGTAACAATGAGATATGACTGAAAGTATATTTTTTTTGGGAGGGGGGGGGGGGGGTGTCAGAATAGACATCTCATGGATTACTTGGATTACTTAAAAATGTATCTCAAGCATTGCAGCATAGATCACAACTCTTGGGACACCACAGTTGTTGAATGCTCAGTCAGGCATGGATTGGAATCTTGCTAAGCACATGCCCAGTCTGGGAATTAATAGTGTGCCAATGTAGAAGAGTTTTTTTCTCTTTTTGTGATCTACATCACGTTGTGACCAACATGACTGAACAACAACAATTCCTACGTGCATTTGTCCAGTGTTACTGCAGCCTCTATATTTCTATCTTGTTGGGTTAACAAGATTAGCAGAATATAGTCAGGAGAACGAAATGCGTTGTCATGATTTACAGCTTAACTGCAACACCTGTATCTTTCGATCTGACGTATCTGATTTCGGCATGGCTTCTAGGTCACTTTGACCCTATATGGGATGGAATAGGTAACTCCGTGCCATTATTTATCTCAGTAAATCATCTCATAGCAAGCTACATTCTGCTGAATCTGCAGCCAATAATTGTAACAAGGAATTCTACACAGAATATATATCCCACTTCAAACACAAACATACAGCAATCACACACTTTCAATTAAAATATTAATCACCCACTCCCAATATCACACACTCATGATGAAAACAATCAATCATACACTCCCAATAAATCACACACTTCTGATGAAAACAAACAATCATACACTCCAAATATAAACGAATAAATCGGATGCTATGACAAAATAAGAAGAAATAACACACTCACTCATTTTTCACTTCCTGTGGCCCAGTCTTGCTAAGCACATGCCCAGTCTGGGAATTAATAGTGTGCCAACGCAGAAGAGTTGTTTTCTCTTTGCGATCTACATCACGTTGTGACCAACATGACTGAACAACAAGTGTTTGACCATCTGGACTCGGCAATATTTCTGCTCTTGTTGGAGTTGGATAATTAGCTAGCTCTTTGTAAATGGAAGCTATTTCATTTGTCTGTGAATAAATATGCATGAATTAATTGTCTGTGAATAAATATGCATCAATTAATAGTCTGGTCATAGCACTGTCTGTTGGCAAAGTTCTAATTACACACATGTCAACTAGTTCAGGATTTATAATTATACACACGTCATCTAGTACAAGATTCCCAACTACACACATGTCATCTAGTACAGAATTTATAACTACACACACGTCATCTAGTACAAGATTTGTTGCTACACATGTAACTAGTACAGAATTCATAGTTACACATGTATGAGGCATATTCAAATGAAACCTGTCCAAGTGAGTTATTTCAAGATTATGAAAGGTAAATCAGCAGCTTTGTTATAATTAAGTAAAGAAATTATTCTTCTTCTGCTTTCGTTCACTTGAAACATGTCTATATCTGTAATTCTGTCTCCTTAATAAAACTCACTGTCTTTTGTAGTTCATAGAGTATCCCATAGAGTTTTGATTCCAGTGTTGTATCCTCTGGCCAATATGTCTGCCTCAGCGTTTCATGCTCAGAACACTCTTGAAGTATATGTTTGGCACTCTGTGCTGCCTGTCCACATGTACACATGGCCGTGTCGCCAATCTTGAACTTTGTATACATGTGACTGTGGAGTCGGTTGTGTCCTGTTCTGAGACGTAGAATTATAACTTGTTCTGGTCTGTTCATAATATGATAGTCATCTTGTGTTGGTGTTTGTGGCTTCCTTATTGACTTGATCATCTGTTTTTTCTGATGGTAGGTGATTGGTATATCTGGTTGGTCTTCTGCAGCACTTTCCTTAGCCAGTTGGTCTGCTTTTTAATTTCCTGGTATTCCACAGTGAGAGGGTATCCACTGCATGGTTACCCTATACTGGTAAGACAATTCGCTAAGTAGTTTTTTCAAGTCTGTTAGTTTTCCAGACTGGAGAGCTTGAAGCACTGACCTTGCATCTGTCAGGAATACCACAGGCTGTAGGTCAGAGTTGGAGTTCAGCAGTTTTTTAGCTACCACACTAATTGCCTGGATTTCAGCATCATAATTATTGCAGAATTTTCCTGTTGGTGTTCTGATGGTATCTCTAGGCTTGTGTGGATATTCTATATATACACCTGCACCTCCATTCCTAATGGCATTCTGTGCTGACCCATCTGTGTATACTCTGACCCATATATCTTGTGGATATTCCTCATCCAGGAAACTGAGGGTGACTGTCCTTCGCTGCACACTGTTCTGTTCGTCCTCGCTTATTATTCTTTTCACATGGGTCTGAATGTATATTGGCATTCCATGCCTTTCACTCCACAGGGTTTGTTCTGGTACAGACCTTAAGGGGCTGCCAACTTCAGGTAGGTCTGTAAGTTGTCTACGGAGTCGTTTAGCTTGATGGATAAAGCTGCTTCTTTTCAGTCGCCCCATTGCTAGATTTTGGAATCTTTCCTTCATTGGATGACTTGGCATACACTGAAACTTTTCTACCTGAATTAGTACTTTTGTGTCTCTGCGTTCGCCAAGTGTTTGCATTCTTCCCATTTTCTGCATCTCTGCTATGGGTGTTGATTTCATTGCTCCCAACATTATTCTAAGTGCCTGGTTTTGCACTTTATCTAGATCTTGTAATGTGGTGTTTGATGCAGGACACCACGCAGCTGAACCATATTCCAGGTGTGGTCTAATGCCTTGCTGATAAACTTTACTGAGTATATTCCCACTGGCTCCCCATGTGGTTCCACTTAGTTTTCTCAGGATAGCTAACTTCCTCCTGGCTTTTGTTGTTGCTTTGTTTATGTGCTGCTTCCATGTCAGTTTATCATCAAAAGTAACTCCGAGGTATGTGGGTTGTTTGTCTTCTTTCAAGAGTTCTCCATCTATTTTGATATGACCGGCTTTTTATTTTGGTGAGAGGGTAAAGAGTGTAGTGCTGCACTTATCTGTGTTAATGCTGACGCACCATCTATTAACCCATAAGGTTAGAGCATCGATAGCTCTTTGTATTTGTTTAGTGGCCACTGTCGCATGTTCTTCCGTGCACCATATCACCAGGTCGTCAGCATATATTGCCACTTTGATCCCATGTGGTAGTTCAGCAACTAAGTCATTGATGTACACCAAGAAAAGTGTGGGTGACAGGACTCCTCCCTGGGGGACTCCATGACGCAGTAGAACTTTCTTGCTCTTGCGACCATCTAATTGTACCCTGGCTCTTCTATTATGCAGGTATGCTTTTATCCATTTGTACATTCTTGAGCTAACCCTGCAATTTCACAATTTCTTTAGGAGCCCTTCTTTCCAGACCTTATCAAATGCTTTTCTGAGGTCTATCCATGCTGCTAGTACCAGTTTCTTATCTTGGAAGGCATCCTCAATCTCTTGGGAGAGGTAAGTTGCCTGATCTTCAGTAGAGTAGCACTGTCTGAAACCTGCTTGCTGTGATACCAGAAGGTTTTCACTTTCAAGGTACCACTGCATCCTAAGATTGATAATGCATTCCATTGTTTTACATAGACAGCTTGTGAGGCTGATGGGCCTGTAGTTGGAGACTGTGTTGCCATCTTTTCCTGATTTGAGGAGTGGTATCATTATTGCTTCTCTCCACGCCTGTGTTACATTACCTGTGGACCAGCTTGTGTTAAAGATCTGCAGTAGCTTTGCTCTTGCTGCAATTCCCAGGTTTCTAATCATTTCATTGGACACTCCATCAGCTCCAGGGGACTTTTTCATTTTCAATTTGGATATTGCATGCTCCAGTTCTCTCATTGTGATTGGTGCCTCCATGACTTCAGGTATAGGTTTGCCTTGTCCAATGTTTTGCTGGTTCTCTCGAACCTCCTGTTGTTTGTCTGGGCTGACTTTGACGTTATTGTCTTCTGCAAAGGAATCTGCAAAGTAATCAGCTGCATGTTTACCTGTTAAAATGTTTCTATCTTTATAAAGTGTGATCCTGGTATTTCTCCCTGTACCTTCATCATTTAGTTGTTTTACAAGTTTCCATAATTTCCTAGTATCTCTTTCTAGGTTCAGCGACTCTGTTTTTTCTTTCCAGCTGCTCCGTCTGGCTTGTAACTTGGCTCTTTGAAATTTAGCCTTTGTTTCCTGATATTTGTTGTGATGTTTTTGGCTAGGTCTGTTCTCGGTCTGCTGTCTAGATGTTTCCATCTCATTTTGCAGCTTTTCCAGTTAATTATTCCAGTAGGGTTTGTAGTTCTTGCGTGCCCCCCTGGGTATGGTTTTACTAGCAGCATGTAGTATACATCTATTAAATTCACTCACTGCTCTATCCAAGTTCATGTCCTTAGCTAGAACACTGGTTAAATGCTGGTACATTTTCCAGTCTGCCCTCTTATAGTTCCACCTAGTGAGCGTGCTGCTGTCCTTGGTAAATTCATTGTGGATTTCCAGAAATACTGGTCTGTGGTCACTACCCCCAAGCTGCTTTCCAACGACACGTGTGATGTTCCATTCCAGGCCTGGTGAGTGGAATGCCAGATCTGGTGTAGAGGTGGTGTGCCATGCTCTCGAGTAGAAGGTTGAGTCTGCTGGCTGGTTAATAAGGATGAGATTATTTTCATCCTGCCAGCTCTCAAGTTCCTCACCTCTCTTGTCGATATGATCGTAGCCCCAGCTCTGAGAGTGGCTGTTGAAGTTACCACACACCATAAGTCTCTCTTTATCTGGAATTGTGTCTTGTGCCAATGGTTTATCATTTGGGCAGTAGTAGTTCAGGAGATTGAATTCTGCACTGTCTGTTTTTAGGTGGAGCATCTGGTATTCTGCCCCGTCCATGTATACTTCCAGCTGACATGCGCTGAAATTGTTTTTAACTAGTGTCAGAATTCCACCCTTTCGCCTGTCTTTTCTGTCAGATCGGTAGCACTGGTAGCCTCTGATTTTGAAGGCTATGTCGCTGCTGAGGTGTGTTTCTTGGATACAGCATATATTAACTTGTTCTTCACTGAGGACATTTTCAAGTTCCAATTTTTTGCTGTATCCATCTCTTTTACTGTTGACATCCTCAGCATTCCAGTGCATTATTTTTATTGGTCGTTTGTTTGTTTGGCCAGTAGCTCTATTCGCTTGCCTCCTGGCTCCTCAAGGCAATTGAGAAGGACTTTCAGTAACTGAGGTTGGGCCCATTCGAGGTATAGGGCCCAGCACCATCCCTGCCTGAATGTCCGCCACAGGGCAGGCACCATAACTTTTTATAGATACAGACATGTTTCCATTGTGTTTTGTGCGTGGCATCCTGATTATCTGTGCGCCTTTTGGCTGGATGCCTCCGTCTTCAGCACTCTGCTTACTTGGGCAGGACTACGGTCCTGCCCGACCAGTCTTAGTTTCAAGCCCCTGATGGCTGAACTAAGCCCCATCACCTCTGCACGGTGCTGGCCTTGATGGGGAGTAAAGAAATGATTGACAGCAAGGATTTAAGAATAATCAAGAAAATGTACAGGCAACAGACAGCAGCAATAAGAGTAGGAAATCAATTTGGCCCTTTTCAATTAATAAAACAAGGAGTCAGACAGGGATGTGTGTTTTCACCAGACCTGTTCTCTTTATACAATGAAAACATATTGCGTGCAATAGTAGATATCCCAGGAATATCAGTGGGAGGACATAACATAATTTGAGATATGCGGATGACACTGTTCTGATCGCAAAAAGTGAGGAAGACCTTCAAGATTTAATTAATGTAGAAGTCACAGAAAGTAAAGAGAAAGGCCTCTTCCTAAATATCAAGAAAATAGAAGTAATGGCTATTTCAAAGAAACAAAATAACACACCTTGCAAGACCAAAGTGAATGATATAGTATTAAAACAGGTCCACCAATTCAAATATTTAGGTACAACGATTACAGCAGATGGAAGAAGTTCAACAGAAATAAGATGCAGAATAGGATAGGCAAAAACAACATTCAGAAAAATGAAAAATATACTGTCTAATATAATCTTGTCATTAGAGGTGAGAAAGAGAGTTCTGCAGTGCTATATAACCCCTATACTAACATATGGGTGCGAGTCTTGGACAATAAACAAACTGGAAAGTAGGAAATTAGAGGCATCAGAGATGTGGTTCTACAGAAGAATGCTGAGAATACCATGGACTGCCAGAAAAACTAATGTAGAGGTGTTGAAAGAGTCAAATGCGAAACGGACATTAATCAACAATAAAAGAAAAAAGGCAATCTTCTTTTTTTGGCCACTTCATGAGATAGGCAGGTTTAGAGAACATAGTCACAACAGGCAAAATTGAAAGCAACAGAGACAGAGGGCAACAACATGAGAAAATATTAGACAGTTTGACAGCCTGGCACGGCAAGGAAACAACAACGACCTTGATATATAATACTGTGGACAGAGAACTGTGGAGAGCCATGACCGCCTACGCCAGCCAGCATGGCACCTGATGATGATGAAAGAAATGATTAGGGAACATGTCTGCACCTGGAATCTTCAGAAAAAAGTAACCATACACATTCAAAAATACATGCATCCCCCCTCCCCAGTTTGGTTAGATGGTAAACTCTATCGGACATGCACTTGCTGAATTAAACCATTTGATATATTAACATATTCATGGAATCATGGAATCATCCGGTTAGAACTTTTTTTTAAGTGTCCAAATAATTTAAAGTCACACGGTGAAGGATTGGGGCAGTAGACAAGATGTGGCAGAACTTCCTATCTTTTCCATGCTACTGCATTCCTGCACAAGTTTTGCAACATGCATGTGAGCACTGTTGGTCAACAGAATGTCACTTTGTGACAGCATGCTGTGTTGCTAATTTTTGATGACTGTATACAGCTTGACCTGTCTAATATGTTCTTGTAGCTCATAGGATTGATGTATTTTTTTACTTCTGGTCAAAATGGCGGACATAGCATCTTGTGTGTTTGTGTGAAACCGTTAACATCACTTGAGAGATGGGTTTTATTTCATTATTTCGTCTAAGATGTGGTGTTATTTATCAAGATCTTCGCCAGTGAGACGGAGTACGTGCATCAGAGCAGAAATTTTCATGACTGTAGCCATTATTTCACGTGATTGCAAGCATTAGTACACAGAAAATTTTCTGCCAATCGTAAATGTCCTAAATTGGGCGGGGTCAAACAACAAGGCTATTGCGCTGGACAAAGGCGCTACAGGTCAAAGGTCTGTTGTTAAAATCGTTACATGTGTTGCTCTGGAATGTTGTTAGTGTTGAAAGAAGACGTCCAGAACTGGATAAATTAATCTACAGTGCAGATATTGTGGCTGTAAAAGAATTGCATTTGGAAATGGGAAACCGTCTGCAAGTCACCGGCTTTCATAGTTTCTACAATAGGCAACACGTTGGGCAAGTTATTCTTGTACGAGACGACATTGACGTGATCGAGATAGCTATGTCCGAATGGGATAATGATGACATTCAGCTGCAAGATGTCAGGGTACAAAACGTACAGCACCCTTTCGTGCTAGTCAACATGTATGCGTGCAATGCCAGCCTGAATGTGCAGGACTGGAAATCTCTAGGTGAGATAGTAAAGGAAGAAAGAGAGGTCATTTTCTGCAGGATTTTAATGCAAAAGGTAGATCTTGGGGCAATACTGCCTCTAATCAACAGGGAAGAGATCTCAAGGAGGCTCTGATTGATATTAATTTAGTATGTATAAACGATGGGCGCATGACAAGGTTGGCTGCTAGGGGCAGCGACGATGACAGTGCAATTGATTTGGGCTTAGTGACACCACAATTCATCACCTGCCACTCTTCACAGCAGAAATGCATCTGTATGTTTAGTTCAGTTTGTTCCTTCTGTGCCGCAGGTGACAAATAGGGCAGAAGTTTTGATTCTCCATGTGCTGCGGTCTGCCACCTCCAGTTTTAGTTCTTGTATGGTCTTGCAGCCTGTTATTTCCCCTTCTTTAAGTATGGTGTTCTTTAGGCAGGTGTCCACAAAAGTGCTTGTTGGTTTATTCTGTTTACATCTAGTCTAAAAAGGGCCCCAGGTATTTCCATCTGCATTTTCTTATGATGTTTGAAACATATTCTTGGTGTTTTTTATTTCTTAAATCACTATTTGTGACAAAATCACTCCATTTTATGTTCATCAGTTTCTGGTGGCATTTGTTTTTGAAGATGTTTAATATTTGGTCTGTTGCTCGAGTTGATTTCCAGCTTTCACTTCCATATGTTAATACTGAGACAATACAGGAATTGAATCTGCATGGCAATGCTGCAAATAGTTCAAACACAATCCCATTCATTCTTCCGTATGGTGGTCGATCAATAGCGATGGCACCCACTAAGAAGACCCCTTCCGATACATCAATTTCTTCTTTAAACCATCATTTGAATTGTCCCTAATGATACAGAGAATTCATCAGCGAGTGCACACAAACTCTGACAATAGTAAACCCGTAATGTAACATCAGCGAGTGCACTCAAACTCTGACAATAGTAAACCCATAATGTAACATCAGCGAGTGCACTCAAACTCTGACAATAGTAAACCCATAATGTAACATCAGCGAGTGCACGCAAACTCTGACAATAGTAAACCCATAATGTAACATCAGCAAGTGCACGCAAACTCTGACAATAGTAAACCCATAATGTAACATCAGCGAGTGCACTCAAACTCTGACAATAGTAAACCCATAATGTAACATCAGCGAGTGCACGCAAACTCTGACAATAGGAAACCCATAATGTAACATCAGCGAGTGCACGCAAACTCTGACAATAGTAAACCCATAATGTAACATCAGCGAGTGCATGCAAACTCTGACAATAGTAAACCCATAATGTAACATCAGCGAGTGCACGCAAACTCTGACAATAGTAAACCCATAATGTAACATCAGCGAGTGCACTCAAACTCTGACAATAGTAAACCCATAATGTAACATCAGCGAGTGCACTCAAACTCTGACAATAGTAAACCCATAATGTAACATCAGCGAGTGCACGCAAACTCTGACAATAGGAAACCCATAATGTAACATCAGCGAGTGCACTCAAACTCTGACAATAGTAAACCCATAATGTAACATCAGCGAGTGCACTCAAACTCTGACAATAGTAAACCCATAATGTAACATCAGCGAGTGCACGCAAACTCTGACAATAGTAAACCCATAATGTAACATCAGCGAGTGCACTCAAACTCTGACAATAGTAAACCCATAATGTAACATCAGCGAGTGCACGCAAACTCTGACAATAGTAAACCCATAATGTAACATCAGCGAGTGCACTCAAACTCTGACAATAGTAAACCCATAATGTAACATCAGCGAGTGCACTCAAACTCTGACAATAGTAAACCCATAATGTAACATCAGCGAGTGCACTCAAACTCTGACAATAGTAAACCCATAATGTAACATCAGCGAGTGCACTCAAACTCTGACAATAGTAAACCCATAATGTAACATCAGCGAGTGCACTCAAACTCTGACAATAGTAAACCCATAATGTAACATCAGCGAGTGCACTCAAACTCTGACAATAGTAAACCCGTAATGTAACATCCATCTTGGTGATATCGTCTTCTTTCTGTTACAACATCATGTGCCTGACCTGAATGTAGAAGATTATTCGTTACCTGCCGTCCCAATACAATCTTGTCCAATCCTTCACTGTTACCTTCGATACCCATATTTCACCACACACTGCCTGCACTCTGTAATGAATGTTGAGTGAATGGCATATTTGACTGTAAGAAACCGAATCACTGTTCACTGTTTCAATTTGAACAGATTCATTAATCTGTTATCATGTTGTTGATTGCTAACAGCAAACATTAAGACTATATGAAGAGAATGACATAGTGACCAATTTGTTCATTGGTGTGTGCTTATTATATAACTGATGACATCATTATACTGCTTGACTCTGTCATAGGTGATGCAGTACAGGCAGGTTTTACTTGAACATGCCTTGTAAATTAGTACAACATTCAGAACTATACACTTCAACCAATGTAAAATTTATTGCTACACATAATTAGCTTCTAAGGTTTGTGTACCTACAAACATCAACCTAAAATTGGTATATTTACAAAGATCAACCTACAGTTTGTATAATATCTACAAACATCAATTGTATATCTACAAACATCAACCAAAATTTCAGTGCTAGGATGTTGTATCACATCAATTCTTCTTTATGGATGTGAAAGCATAGATGGTAAACAAAAGAGCTCAAGGTGAGCTGGAGGCAACCAAGATCTGGCTTTTAAGAAAATTATGAATATTCTATGGACAGCCAAGAAAACTAATGTATACTCTGTTCACTTAAAGAATGAAGTGGATCACAACACACCCACATATTACTCTGTGACAACAGGTGATATTTAAACAGCTGATGACATGTAAAAACAATATTATTTAAAATATTTAAAAACAATTTAAACAAATATCTAAACAACATTGAAAAAAAAAGGAATTTAATAACAAATATTATTGGGTACTTAACAATAGATTATAATGATTATAATGCATTCTGCATTCAACAACCAATCAGAAGCACTCACCCACTTCATTCATAGAGTGAACAGGGTAAAGAAGTCCTCAGAGACGTTGGGGTAAACGGGCAAATTATAGCATAAATTAAAAGCAGAGGTCCAGATGTTCATTTGATGAGAAGAGCACAACTTGAAACATTTAGTAAAACAACTGGAAATATCAAATCACAAGATGGACAGGGTACAGTCTAGCTGAGTGCACCACCAAAGCAAGAGACAATGGATGTTGGAGATCTGTTTCAGCCAACCTTCGTTGCGAAGACGGCACTTGATGATGATGATGGAAATATCAAGACAAGAAGAGAAACTGTTGGATGGGTTCTCACTGTGGCATGAGAGAATATGACTAACTGAACTTGTTAACAACACAAGAGACAGAGAGCTGTGGAGAAACATGATTGTCTATACCACTCTTGTATGGCATCTGATTGATTCACATGTCAACCACTACAGTATTCGCTACAGTTATACACACACACATGCACCTATGGCAACTAGTAAACGATACCCCTGTCTGCAGCACAGTGCTTCCTCTTCCAGTGGTTGACATGTATGCAGAAACACCTGAGTGGTTGACATGTACAATGGTGTATTTTAGGGTTGCCATATAGGTAGTCCTGATCCAATGTGGACATGTATGTAGACATTCTTGAGGGTTGACATGAAATTGGGTATTCCTCAAGTATGCGGGTATGCTCCTGCGAGAACTGGCTACTACAAAGGCCTGCATCAAGTGTTGACATGGCTATGGTGTTGAGGGAAAGACTTACAAGTAACTGACTATCAATATCAATATGTGCAGGAAACATATTTTCAGTATTAGGTGAATAGCTGATAGTACATCACACTGAATCTTCTTGCTGATGGTGATATTGAACGTCTTGACAAGTTTTATGTGTTTATTATGTGTCACTTCAGCATACCTAAAGCTAAACATGCAGAAGGAGACTTGTTTTCTTTGTTTACTAGAGATTGTTGCATTTGTTTATGTAAAGATTGCTTTATTTGTTTATTAGAGATGAAACGTTTTATTTATAAGTAAGAAAACTAGGAATAGTTCTTCTTTAACTGCAATATCTTGCAGAGAGAGAGAGAGAGAGAGAGAGAGAGAGAGAGAGAGAGAGAGAGAGAGAAATGATTTCCAGTAAGAATAATGCAAGCATATTCCTTAGTGGACTACAAAGTCTTTGGAAACATAAAGCTGGAAGGTGTCAGATATAAATATACATAACTGGGACAAATCTGACCAGTTAAAGCATTTGTACAACACTGCCTCTAATACTGATCTGAAAACTGTATTGTGTGTGCAATATTTCAGCATCCTAGTTTTCATTATATTAATATGTAGTCTGTTATGCATATTGTCCATGTAGAATCTATAGTGTTTCTTAAATATGATTAGGTCAAAGTGACACATTTTCTGCAAACTCCAAATGAATGACTTTAACTTCCAGTAAAATGAATGATCCACTGAATGAGTAGCTTCCAGTCCACTGAATGTATCTAACTTCTAGTCCACTTGATGTGTCTAACTTCCAGTCCACATAATATGTCTAACTTACAATCCACTGAATGTGTCTAACTTAACAGTTCACTGAATGTGTCTAACTTACAGTACAATGAATGAGTCTAACTTTCAGTACAATGAATTATCCACTAAATGAGTAACTTCCAGTCCGCTGAATGGGTTTAACTTCTAGTCCACTTGATATGTCTAGCTTAACAGTCCACTGAATGTGTCTAATTTTCAGTCCACTGGAAGTGTCTAACTTAACAGTCCAGTGTGTCTAACTTCCTGTACAATGAATGATCCACTGAATGAGTCTAACTTCAAGTATAATGAATTTGTCTAACTTCCAGTCCACTAAATGGGTTTAACTTCCAGTCCACTGAATGTCTCAAATTTTTTAATAAAAACTAATCAGCTTTTTCACAAAAAGGCCACCAAAAATCTAAAGAAAAAAGGGGAATAAATAAGAAAAGGGGCGAATGACATTTTTGTGGTAGACCCCCACCCCCACACCCTATTACTGAATATGTAGCTATGGCCCTGTTTCTAAATCCTCATAATATTCATCAACTTGTCACATTGTTAAAATCATAAAGAACTGTCCAAATCACAAGATGATCATCCTTATCATTCAATATTGTATGCCTGAGCTATATATCCATGTAAAAAATATTTTCCCATACCTGCCTCTGTTGTCAATACAAGTATACAAAGCCAAAGTTGTGTAAATGTAGAAAAGACATTTATAGAACGTTTACTTCAATGGTCACCCCTGACATGGCTTACACATCTCTCCTATAATTCAACTTACAAATTTAATGAATATAATTTAAGCATAGTGACTATTTCTGACAGGAGACTTTAAATGTCACTACATAAACGTGGAAATGTCTAGACCATGTTTGTCTGATTGTATATTTGATACTAATGAGTCACTTAGTAATGACTAAGCTTAATCTAATGACAATGACATGGTGCTGTCGCTGACTTTACATAGTAATAACTTGGACATCCAGGATTCACAAGTACAAAGATCTTGCGTAGGTTATAACTTTCTTGTGACCAGGGTTTACATTTGGTGGGCACATCATTACAATAATGTGTGGTGCATTTTTGGTTTAGGACACCGTGACATTTTTTTCTAATTTTGAGGTATTTCCTAAATTTTGCAATGTGATTTGTGTAAGGTCAAAGTTAGAATTAGTATTCACAATCGGGTTCGAAGTAATATTGCTCTCTCCTTATTATATTTTTATTTCATATTATTATTTCAAATAATTAAATAATTACAAAACAAATAAATTTGAAAAAATTTATGTTGTTAAATCGAGTCTGCATCGAGAGTTCATCCTGTCTTTCATTGTGATTGCACAAGTGCAATAGCAGGAGGGAAAACAGGCAGAAAAAACCAGTTGCAGGCTCACTCAGATAGCAACACAGTGGCGGAAAAGAAAAGTAGAAATAAAACATGATTGGCATTGTAGGATACAAATTGAGTTTTTTTTAATAAATTTGCGTACTAGTGGAAATAAATGTGTTCTGGACTGGTGCATGCAAGAAGGTTTAATATGTAACTATTATGTGTGTTTGTCTTGTGGCAAATATATGAAATTGATAACAAAAAAATGCAAGGAAAATTGATAGATATATGTGGAGTTGTAGATCTTTTGGTAGTAATTGTCATGATGTTAGTAGAAGTGTTCGAAATAATTCATGGTTTGCGGAGTCACAAGAGTATGGGTGTCATTCTACTTCTTACATATATTTTGGTGATGAATACGAGGTGCTGATTTATGAAAAGGGAAGTGAGGGAGTCAAAGCGGACATTGATTGGAAATGTTTTTATAGGGAGATATGTGTAGAAATGTGTGTTAAATGTAGGGAGATATGTGTAGAAATGTGTGTTAAATGTACGGAGATATGTGTAGAAATGTGTGTTAAATGTAGGGAGATATGTGTAGAAATGTGTGTTAAATGTAGGGAGATATGTGTAGAAATGTGTGTTAAATGTAGGGAGATATGTGTAGAAATGTGTGTTAAATGTAGGGAGATATGTGTAGAAATGTGTGTTAAATGTAGGGAGATATGTGTAGAAATGTGTGTTAAATGTAGGGAGATATGTGTAGAAATGTGTGTTAAATGTAGGGAGATATGTGTAGTAATGTGTGTTAAATGTAGGGAGATATGTGTAGAAATGTGTGTTAAATGTAGGGAGATATGTGTAGAAATGTGTGTTAAATGTAGGGAGATATGTGTAGAAATGTGTGTTAAATGTAGGGAGATATGTGTAGGAATGTGTGTTAATGAAACTGTAACTGTTGGAGGAGAATTGATGAGTCTTTTTGGAAAATGTAAGGTATGATAGAGGGAAATGTAAGGTATGATAGAGGGAAATGTGTGCAAGGAGCATGGGCTTTTGGTTTAATAGAGAGGAGCACACATAAATGTGTATACAGGTGATCACAGAAAGGACTAAAGAAGTGTTATTGAATATTATAAAGGAGTACCGGTATGTGTTTCCAGGAACAACCATTGTCTCTGATTGTTGGAAAGTGTACAACTGCTTGAGTGATGAGGGATATCTGCACATGACAGTTAATCATAGTGTCCAATTTAAGAATCATGAAATTGGGGCCCACACAAATACTATTGAGGGTTTATGAGGTCTTGTTAAAAGAGAATTAAGGAATCAGGGGAGATGTTCAGTACAATTTCCCGCGTATCTATGTGAATATATGTGGAGCAAAAAGCATGTGAAGCTGCCTGATATATTCATGGATTTCTTGTGTGGAATTAAACAAGTTTATCCACCACGAAATGATGAATAAGGTAAGTGTTTCATTTAATTAACATTATGGTTTGAATAAGTAGTATTTGGAATTTGCATAATATTAGCATGTGCAGCAATTTTATCTATCTATCTATACGCTCTGACCTGTTTGCCTTGCAGCTTCAGGGGTAGAAGAGTTCTCAGGAGATGGCCTTCCTGTGTGCGGTTTGTAAGCTTGTTCCTGTGTGCGGTTTGTAAGCTTGTTCCTGTGTGCAGTTTGTAAGCTTGTTCCTGTGTGCGGTTTGTAAGTTTGTTCTTGTGTGCGGTTTGTAAGTTTGTTCCTGTGTGCGGTTTGTAAGTTTGTTCCTGTGTGCGGTTTGTAAGTTTGTTCCTGTGTGCGGTTTGTAAGTTTGTTCCTGTGTGCGGTTTGTAAGTTTGTTCCTGTGTGGGGTTTGTAAGTTTGTTCCTGTGTGCGGCTTGTAAGTTTGTTCCTGTGTGCGGCTTGTAAGTTTGTTCCTGTGTGCGGTTTGTAAGTTTATTCCTGTGTGCGGTTTGTAAGTTTGTTCCTGTGTGCGGTTTGTAAGTTTGTTCCTGTGTGCGGTTTGTAAGTTTGTTCCTGTGTGCGGTTTGTAAGTTTGTTCCTGTGTGTGGTTTGTAAGTTTGTTCCTGTGTGCGGCTTGTAAGTTTGTTCCTGTGTGCGGCTTGTAAGTTTGTTCCTGTGTGCGGTTTGTAAGTTTGTTCCTGTGGCTACTTTGATTTGATATTTACAGACTTCTGAGAACTGTCCATTGTTTCCTGGGAGAGGTATTACATAGTACTAGTTTCTGCACTGTCGGTTCGCTAAGACAGTCACATTGTCATTTCAGTGACCCCAAATGGTTAAACCGTGTTATAATATAACACTGTTTACATTTTAAAACTAGCCGACTTCATGGATTTCCATGTAACACTAATCAAATTGATGGATGTCGAGTTGTAGAAAACACTGAAGCACAGAAACTTTACTTCCTTTTTGGCAGGCAGCGATAGCAAACCACCTAACAAAATTTATTCAGCGTAAAAACTCTTGTTTATGTCGGGGGGATGTGATGTCACGGTATCCTTCAATTTGATTGATGCTACATGGAAATCCATGACATTGGCTATGTAAAAATGTAAAGTGTGCTATTTATAGCGCAGTGATGTCGTATTAAACAAATTTTACGCAGTTTTCTGCTAGATTATTAATTTCTTTAACCATAACCGTTTTTTATTTATATATATACATATAACTTTTAAGAATGCAGGACATTGCAGAAAACAACTGTTAATTTTTAAGAAACATCACCATTTTTTTACTTATGCAAATTAGGCCACCATTTGGAACATTAATTAGTTGTACATGCATATGAGATTCACAGCTATGTGATCAACTGATGTGTCATGTCTTTGCGAATACAAACATAAGCCATATATAGTTTCTGCAGTATTTTATTATTTTTTATTGATATTAAATATGATAATTCCAGAAATGTGATAATAAATACTCATATGCGCAAGCGTCTTATCAATAACTAGGATCATTCCGAAATTATCAGCTCCGCTACATTTTGTGGTCACTAGCTTAATTTATATTTTCTATAGATCATGTGTTTCATGTAAATTATATTGATGTCAAATTTGTTAGAACAAAATTCACAACATTTTTTAGGATTAACCTACAGACTTGGTTGAGGTATTCACTGAATTGCAATTTTAAGGGCTATTTAAACTATAGTCTGTATTTTAAATTATGTAACACTATTTTAAATTTAGAAAATGCTGTCCAAATACCTAAATATAGGCCTAGACTAATTGTCTTTCCAAGAAGTTTGAACTTAGTAGAACTACTTATTTATAATTATTTAACTTATTACTACTTATCTAAATGATGCCTGCACTGTCAATTTTCAGTTGCGTCTACTAAAACTTTTTTTGAATGTTCGACTATTCCATTAGGATTGTCTTCCTTTGTAGAAATGTCGACGTTAAAAAATTAAAAACAGCAAACTTCTAAAAAGTTACAAAACTAGTTACTAATAGTTAATTTATTTAGTAGGTCCCAATAAAATTACTTGTACTTTTATTTCGGCTGAAGTAAAGTACAGTTCTCCGCTGTGACCTTTGCTCTAGCTTTGGGATGTTTTCTAACCTTTGTGTTATGATTGTCTTGCAGAGTGCTAGTATTGTTGTATGATTTAGTTTCGAATATAAGTAGTATTTAAAATTAATATTTATTTAAAACGATTACATTAGAGTTAGTATTCAGCCTGGGGTTAGGGGTTAAGGATCAGTTTGTAGTGTTAATTCTCACCTCTTGTTAGAATTAAAGTAAATTATTATTATGTACAATAGTGGGAAGATATAATTTAAGGGACATGCGCAGGTATACATTTAGCAGATGGATTCGAACAATTATGGCATCCGTGTTTATGACATGTGATCTTACTTTTGTTATAAATTCATATATGGAGAAGAAAGCATGTGAAGTAGAATGATATATTATTAATTGAAAACGCTTGCATTAGAGTTAGTGTTAAAGAGTAGAATAAGTGGTCAGTATTTAGAATTAGGTAGATTATTATTATATAGAATAGGGGGAATATTCATGGAGTTCGTTTCTGTAATTAAGTGTCCTTTTATTCCCATAGTTACAATTTCTCAACCCTCCGGATAATTGATGTGTTAGGGAGATCTATGACGTCAGCTAGTTAAAAATGTAAACAGCGTGCTATTTATAGCACAGCGGAGAACTATTCTTTACTTTCACCTTTATTTCTTACGTCGGCCTACTTACACTCGGTAGACCTGTTTTAGCTACTCTGCTACACTGACTACACTTTGAAAACACTTTATGTTTTATGTGCATTGATGATTGAACAGAAACCACACATAGGTAAATCTTTCTTTCCTACGTACACTGTACATATTATCAATATATTTTAAACACAATAAATGAATGATTGACGCTACACAGTATAGTTATAGTAAATATAATACCTGTTTGATGGACATGATTACAAGTTGTAGTCATTCATCAGTTCAAGGTACACAACCAATGCCAGCAGAAGTCTCCTTTTAGTCACATGACTTGAGCTCTTATCTAACCTTTCTGTTAGGAGAGCTCTTCTTTTATGTGGATCCAAATAATGCAAACAAACACTAAACGAACAATTAGATCATGTGACGTATTCCTTCCAGAACGTCTTCCCAATGAACTATTTGAACCTCTCTGTCTTGGGCGATGTGGCTTGCATTTTCTAGCGATGTGTTCATGTTATCTTTAATGTCGTCAGTCCATCGTCTTCCTGGTCTGCCCTTTCTTATCTTCCCATGTACTCTTCCCTCCATTATTTGTCTTTCTAAACAGTTGTGTCTCTTTATATGACCAAACAGGCGTATTTTTCTTTTTTATGTTATTGTGTTTAGTTAACCAACACTCTGTAATCTTCAATGAGTTTATAATATCTGAGTTTCTGATTTTTTTTTTCCTTCCATGATATTCTAAGTATATTTCTGTAGCATTTCAGCTCGAATACGTTGATCTTCTTTGCCGCTGTTTTACTTAGAGTCCATGTTTCATAATCGTATGTTGCAACCGGAAAAATAAAAGTTCGTAACATTAGCAGTTTCGTTTCTATTTTGTTGTTTTTCAGCTGTGTTATTTTGCAATATGCCATTGCCAATCTCTTCCTTATTTCTGCCATGCAATCTCCTGCACCGTTGATGTTTGCTCCTAAGTATTCAAATTTATCCACACATTCTATCTCGGTATTGTCTATTCTGATTTTTGGTTGTTGTGTTGTTATATCTATTGACATGATTTTTTTTTTTTTTTTGCATGTTTAAATACAAATTTTGTGATTCGCTATATTTCTTTGTGTTCTTGATTAGCTATTCCAATCCCTTTATATCATTTGAAAGAAGCACTGTGTCGTCTGCGTAACGTAGTTCCGGGATTAGGAATCCACCTATGATTAAATCGTGGTAGTCAGCGCTGTGTATGTCTTCTCCTACATTCCTCATTATACTTTCTGCGTAGATGTTGAACAGGTATGGGGAGAGTGTGCATTCCCGCCTTACTCCACTCTGTACCTCAAACCACTCTGAGAGATCACCATCTAACTTCACTGCAGCCTTTTGATCTAGGTAATTGGTAAAGTTCCTCTATTAGATTAATCAGTTGTCTTGGGAAACCCATGCTGTTCATTATCTCCCATAGTTGCAGGTGTTGGACGCAGTCGAACGCTTTTGAGCAATCTATGAAACATATGTGCAGGTCAGTTGAGAATCCCCTACACTTTTCTATGTTCAATCTCATGTTAAGGGTGTGATCTCTTGTTCCTCTGTCCGATCTGAAACCGGCCTGTGTTTCGTTTATCTCCGTCTCTAATTTCTGTTTGATTCTTTGCATTATGATGTTTAACATTATTTTACTTGCTTGACTTATAAGGGCTATAGTTCGGTAGTTAGAGCAACTCTGAATGTCGCCTTTTTTGGGAGGGGTATATATAATGAGTTTTCCATTCCTCGGGTCATGTGCCGCTTTACGATATTTGCAGCAGAGTCTGTGGTAAATCTTGATTATGGCCTCGGAATCAAGCAATTTAAAATAAACAGTTAGAATACAGCATTGATGCCTTTGAGATGTGGATATATAGAACATAATCCTACTAAAGATACTTCTCTATGATGAGCTGGAGAAGGGTACGCAATCTCAAGGTGGCCAAAAGAAGCGCTACATGGACTCGCTAAAAACCTCACTGAAAGCCTTTGAAATAGACCACGATACATGGCAAAAACTTGCACAAAATAGATCTACATGGCGCTCTACAATAAAAAAGAGCGCATCATCTTGTGAAAAGAGGAGAAATGCAGAAGCTCAACAGCTGAGCGTAGCTAGAAAGTCATGGATAGACCACAACCCGTCTACAGTGGTCATTCCATGCTCAAACTGTCCAAGGACAGCTCGAATTAGCCATCTGCGAACTATTAGGCATGGGCATAATTATAACTGAATTTTCAAAAGTGGATGTAAAAATTGTCATCATCACTTGTGATGGACGAACACACATATATAGAAGGATGGAGAGAACATTATGGACAGAGAAAAAATAAGCAAAGAGGTTCTAAAAACACTTAATATGAAGAAAGAATTACTAAGAGAAATAAATATCAAGCAAATAAAATATTTTGGACACATTAAAATACATGCCATCTTATTGAAGACCTTACTTGAGGGTAAAGTCAAGGGAAGGGGAGCAAGTGATGGACAGAGATACAAGTGGGATAGTAACATCACAAGATAGACAGGTTACAGTCTAGCAGAGTGCCCCACCAAAACATGAGACATGAGATATTGGAGGCCTGCTGCAGCCAACCGTACTTGATGATGATGTAATCCAACGTGAGACGGTAAACTATGGTGGTACGGACACGAGATGAGACATTATTCAATGACAAAACAAGTTATTCGAGGTATGGTGGAGGGTAGAAGTTATTCGAGGTACGGTAGAGGGTAGAAGTTATTCGAGGTACGGTGGAGGGTAGAAGTTATTCGAGGTACGGTAGAGGGTAGAAGTTATTCGAGGTACGGTTGAGGGTAAAAGTTATTCGAGGTATGGTGGAGGGTAGAAGTTATTCGAGGTACGGTAGAGGGTAGAAGTTATTCGAGGTAGGGTGGAGGGTAGAAGTTATTCGAGGTAGGGTGGAGGGTAGAAGTTATTCGAGGTACGGTGGAGGGTAGAAGTTATTCGAGGTAGGGTGGAGGGTAGAAGTTATTCGAGGTACGGTGGAGGGTAGAAGTTATTCGAGGTACGGTGGAGGGTAGAAGTTATTCGAGGTACGGTTGAGGGTAAAAGTTATTCGAGGTACGGTGGAGGGTAGAAGTTATTCGAGGTACGGTGGAGGGTAGAAGAAGACGAGATGGAAAGAAGACAAGGTTGGATAATATCACGGACTGGACAGGGTGTGTAGTTTCCAAACTCATCAGGATGGAAGTTGAAGATAGAAACGGGTGGAGAGCTTTCTGCACCAAATGTCTCAATGTGACACCCCTGACGATTATGGGTTTTATTATTATTATTATTATTATTAATCCAGCGGTTCTTGAGTTTATGCCTTTGGACCCAATACAAAAATGGACATCTTTTTTTTCTTCTTTCATTCACTTGAAACATGTCTATATATGTAATTCTGTCTACTGAATAAAATTCACTGTCTTTTGTAGTTCATATCATGGCCCATAGAGTTTTGATTCCAGTGTTGTTTCCTCTGGCCAATATGTCTGCCTCAGCGTTTCATGCTTAGAACACTCTTGAAGTATATGTTTGGCACTCTGTGCTGCCTGTCCACATGTACACATGGCCGTGTTGCCAATCTTGAACTTTGTATACATGTGACTGCGGAGTAGGTTGTGTCCTGTTCTGAGGTGTAGAATTATAACTTGTTCTGATCTGTTCATAATGTGATAGTCATCTTGTGTTGGTGTTTGTGGCTTTCTTATTGACTTGATCATATTTTTTATTTCCTGATGGTAGGTGATTGGTACATCTCGTTGGTCTTCGGCAGCACATTCCTTAGCCAGTTAGTTTTTTTTTTTTCATTTCCTTGTATTTCACAATGAGAGGGTATCCACTGCATGGTTACCCTATACTGGTAAGACAGTTCATGAGTAGTTTTTGCAAGTCTGTTAGTTTTCCAGACTGGATAGCTTGAAGCAGATCTTGCATCTGTCAGAAATACCACGGGCTGTGGGCCAGGACTGGAGTTCAGTAGTTTATCAGTTGCCACCCTAATTGCCTGAATTTCTACATCATAATTATTGCAGAATTTCTGATCGTATCTCTAGACTTGTGTGGATATTCTATATATACACCTGCACCTTCATTCTTCAACGCATTCTGTGTTGACACATCTGTGTATACTCTGACCCATATGACTTGTGGATATTCCTCATCCAGGAAACTGAGAGGACTGTCCTTTGCTGCATACTGCTCTGTTCGTCCTCGCTTAGTATTCCTTCCATGTGGGTCTGAATATATATTGGAGTTCCATGCCTTTCACTCCAATGAGTTTGTTCTGGTACAGACCTTAAGGGGCTGTCAACGTCAGGCAGGTCTGTAAGTTTAGTTTTGTGGATAAAGCTGCTTCTTTTCAGTCGCTCGATTGCTAGATTTTGAAGTTTAGCACTGATTAAATGTTCAAGTATATCACTGATTGAATGTTCATCACTGATTGAATGTTCAATTCTAGCACTAATTGAATGTTCAAGTTTAGCACTAAATGTTCAAGTTTAACAGTGATTGAATGTTCAATTTTATTACTGATTGAATGTTCAATTTTATTACTGATTGAATGTTCAGCACTGATTGAATGTTCAAGTTTATCACTGATTGAATGTTCAAGTTTATCACTGATTGAATGTTCAGCACTGATTAAATGTTCAAGTTTATCACTGATTGAATGTTCAAGTTTATCACTGATTGAATGTTCAAGTTTATCACTGATTGAATGTTCAAGTTTATCACTGATTGAATGTTCAAGTTTATCACTGATTGAATGTTCAAGTTTATCACTGATTGAATGTTCAAGTTTATCACTGATTGAATGTTCAAGTTTATCACTGATTGAATGTTCAAGTTTATCACTGATTGAATGTTCAAGTCTAGCACTGATTGAATGTTCAAGTCTAGCACTGATTGAATGTTCAAGTCTAGCACTGATTGAATGTTCAAGTCTAGCACTGATTGAATGTTCAAGTCTAGCACTGATTGCATGTTCAAGTCTAGCACTGATTGCATGTTCAAGTCTAGCACTGATTGAATGTTCAAGTCTAGCACTGATTGCATGTTAAAGTCTAGCACTGATTGCATGTTCAAGTCTAGCACTGATTGCATGTTCAAGTCTAACACTGATTGCATGTTCAAGTCTAGCACTGATTGAATGTTCAAGTCTAGCACTGATTGCATGTTCAAGTCTAGCACTGATTGCATGTTCAAGTCTAGCACTGATTGCATGTTCAAGTCTAGCACTGATTGCATGTTCAAGTCTAGCACTGATTGCATGTTCAAGTCTAGCACTGATTGCATGTTCAAGTCCAGCACTGATTGCATGTTCAGCACTGATTGCTTAACACTGATGTTAAAATTGCGTGAACAGTTTTTCTGTGTCCATTGTTATACGTGTGATCTGTAGTTATGGCATCTGTCATATGATCTGATTGGCTGTGTTACGTGTGATCTGTAGTTATGGCATCTGTCATATGATCTGATTGGCTGTGTTACGTGTGATCTGTAGTTATGGCATCTGTCATATGATCTGATTGGCTTTGTTACGTGTGATCTGTAGTTATGGCATCTGTCATATGATCTGATTGGCTTTGTTACGTGTGATCTGTAGTTATGGCATCTGTCATATGATCTGATTGGCTTTGTTACGATTGTGGTATATTTTCTTCATTCTTCTATTGTATGATATTATACTCGATTTGCATGTGTAGTTATTTGCTTTAGTTGTTCATATCAACAGGAAGAAACCTTTTATGTTTCAGGGGACATTTGTAAATTGATAACATTATTCGCAGACCATACAAAACTATCAACTTCAAAATTAGCTTTCTAATATTTACTCAAACATTTCAGTAACTCACAGCTAATGTAATGGCTGGCACCTTTTCTCTTTGGTGAGGCTTTTGTTTCACTTAGTATAAAGCTATCGCGCTATGAGACAAGATCCTAAAGTTATTGACATTTTAATCCAACCTCAGTTGCTTTTGGTGAGCTAAACCAGAGCATCCAGCGGGTCATTTATGGTCCTCGGACCAGACGTTCCCCACCCTGGTCTATATGGATCCTAGTTGCTGATCGGCCTATTCGTCTTAGTTGTTCTATGAATCGTAATTTTTGATTGTTCTATGGAACTAAGATGATGCTGCTTCTCTGCCATTGGTCACAATTTCTTCCAGTAGCACGTTAGATATCATGATATATGTCATAGAATGTCATCTCTTGTTCTGTGTATGAGAGATATCATGATAAATGTCATACGACGCTATCTCTTCTTCTGTGTATGAGATATGATAAATGTCATATGACGCCATCTCTTGTTCTGTGTATGAGAGATACCGATTGCTATGTGTGCTTCCTTCTGCTGTCTAACGTAAAAATGATCCATTGATGCAGCAGCGCTGTGTAATATTGCTTGTATAAGCACATCACAACTGACATGCTATGCATGGCAACGTGATAACAATACTACACGTGACAATGTGATAACAACAATACAAAACACAGCAGCACACAATTTGTACACAATAAGCATAGATAAGATATAATAGAACATCCCATTTATTGTTCAATCATCAATTCTATTTACTGATGCAAACTCTAATATGTTCTATACGGTAGTCCTTACATGTGAGAGATACTGACAAATTTATCTAACTTCTTGAACAAGAAACTCTACATTTTTATTAACTTCATTTACAGGAGAATCATCTTTTACAATGATCTTCTTTGAACAGATAATCAAAATTAAAAAAACATACTATTTTTGATATTTCAAGTGTCCGTTTGGAATAGAAAATTGACTTTTCAAGTGTCTGGAATAGAAAATTAACGTTTCAAGTGTCTGTTTGGAATAGAAAATTGACGTTTCAAGTGTCTGTTTGGAATAGAAAATTGACGTTTCAAGTGTCTGGAATAGAAAATTGACGTTTCAAGTGTCTGTTTGGAATAGAAAATTGACGTTTCAAGTGTCTGTTTGGAATAGAAAATTGACGTTTCAAGTGTCTGTTTGGAATAGAAAATTGACGTTTCAAGTGTCTGGAATAGAAAATTGACGTTTCAAGTGTCTGTTTGGAATAGAAAATTGACGTTTCAAGTGTCTGGAATAGAAAATTGACGTTTCAAGTGTCTGTTTTGAATAGAAAATTGACATTTCAAGTGTCTGTTTTGAAAAGAAAATGTATGTTTTATGTGTCTGGAATATTAAACTGATGTTTGAAATATCTGTTTCATTACGGGAAAAAGTGGCCATATTTCAACGTTTTAATATTATGCGTAGTTTTATGCAGCCTTCGTGACCAGATTAAAAAGTCGATAGATGTGCATCGATCTGCGCGTTACAAACTGATACCCCCTCCCGCCCCCAGGGTCATCCAAGTGGCTCCAGTGTGTATCGTGCAGATTGTTGGATCCGCCAGTAGTCTTAGCTACTATGAACTGCGTTTTTATTGATATTTCGTTTCGTTAAATAATGTACGTATTTATTACATTAAAATGTGACCACTGCTACCCGTAATGTACCCCTGTTTCTAAGAGATGTCTGACAAACGCCGAAGTGTTTGATACAAGACCAACCACGTTTGATATATGCACGTCTGTCCTGCAACCAGTCTTAGTGTACACAGATTGTAGTGTCCGGTGTTCTCACAAATTTGTAATCCCGAGAGCTGAACTCTAAATAATTTTAATACACCCTTACCATTTATTTCAATACTACTGCCATTAATCGCACCGGGCAACATTGATGACAGCAGTAGATTCTGTTAGAATTGATTAAACACGTTACTTATTGCATAGACCTAATTGACGACAATACAAATATATTATTGGATGGAGCTCAGCTAGGTGGTTCAGTTGCTAGAAAACATCGTTAAAGAAAGAAGACTAGAATCATGAGTAGATGTTTAGCTTGTTGTTGTCGTTGTTGTTGTTGTTGGTAGTATAGTTGATCGCTGATACAATGACATGATAGTTTTGTTATCAGCAACACTGACCCCAGGTCAAAATCTGGGTCCATCCACCTCGATTGACCATGGTTCCGTCCACAGTAGCTGTGATAATAGAGAACATGCGTTTTTATTACAAGAAATCACATTTTAATCTTTCACACTCTCTCATGACATGACATCAGTGACATTTACCTCGCACAATCAGTTACATTTAGTTCTCATAATTAGTTACATTTAATTCTCAGAATCAGTGACATTTAACTCTCAGAATTAGTGACATTTAACTCTCAGAATTAGTGACATTTAACTCTCAGAATTAGTGACATTTAACTCTCAGAATTAGTGACATTTAACTCTCAGAATCAGTGACATTTAACTCTCAGAATCAGTGACATTTAACTCTCAGAATTAGTGACATTTAGTTCTCAGAATCAATTACATTTAGATCTCAAAATTAGTGACATTTAACTCTCAGAATCAGTGACATTTAACTATCAGAATCAGTGACATTTAACTATCAGAATCAGTGACATTTAGCTCTCATTTCCTATATCACAATGATATCAAGTGAGATAGTGAGTCAGTTCTTGAGTTTTTTTAAAGAGGCTGTCCATAAGTTACATCAACAATATGGGAGTGGGGGGGGGAGGGTGTAAACATATTCGGTCAGCTGTTGACATAAGGGAGTGGGGGAGGGGGAGGTTTGACAAAAAATTGACGCCAACAAATTGTTTCTGTACACGCGTGAAATTTGCTGCATGTCAAAGAAATAATAGCATATTAGAACATAAGTAGTACTTTAGGATTCATCACAAGTTTCTGATCGGGGGGGGGGGGTCAAAGTTGCCAAAATAAGTGTTAATGTAATGTGTGGACAGACAGCCCCCAAAGCGTGTAATGTAATGTGTGGACAGACAGCCCCCAAAGCGTGTAATGTACTGTAAATGTAAAATCTGTATAGGCCTACATTTAAATGTTGAAACCCGCTTCCTTCCACTTGGAAACTCTTCACGTTAAGTAAATCTGTCATTAGTTCTCTGTTATAGTTCATCACACAACAGCTATATTTTTATCATATCACTCAGGACTAGATAAACATAACACCTAGTGTCAACAAGACAACAACTTCATAAATGCGCAGACTCACCGCCATAATTTGAGTCCGTGAAGGCCGGGTCTGGAGTACCAAGGTTTAATTTGACATCGCCATTGAGGGGAACCTGTCAAAAACAAGTGCTGATAATATACAACAAGTGGTAGTTGAAATGCGGTATAACGAAGTTTTGTTAATCACATAAAGCAGACAGAAAAGCACACAATTCAACGTTTCGGCCCATATACCTTTATCAAAAACATTGTATAGCATACGAGGAGTAAGGAGCAGCACTATCAACAATCACAATAGTGCACAGTGGTCCTAAAGGTTTGATAACTGTCGACTTCCGGTTCTGAGCAAAATACAGAAACTCTATAAGTTTATCCTGCCCCACCTCACCAGGACATACACACAAGCTTGTGCACTGCCAAATAAATTAGTTCATTTCAACTGATTGCCCTGCTACAACTGATTGCCCTGCTACAAGTGATTGCTCTGCTACAACTGATTGCCTTGCTACAACTGATTGCCTTGCTACAACTCTCCCAAAATTCAACTTATATTCTTTTAACATATTTATCCAGATCACGAAATAAATTGCCCCATTCCAAATACAAACTGTCTCACTTTCAACCTAAATTGTCCCACTCTTAAAACAATTTGTCCAACTCCACACACAAATTACCCCAGTTCCAATACACATTCTCTCACTCCAACTATACATTATCCCACTCTGAATACACATTCTCTCACTCAAACTATACATTTTCTAACTCTGAATACACATTCTCTCACTCCAACTATACATTATCCCACTCTGAATACACATTCTCTCATAAATTAAAAAACAATCTGTCTCCAAAAACAAGCTGCAACATTAGAATATATATCTCCAAACACAAGCTGCAACATTAGAATATATATCTTCAAACACAAGCTGCAACATTAGAATATATATCCCCAAACACAAGCTGCAACATTAGAATATATATCTCCAAACACAAGCTGCAACATTAGAAGATGCCTTAATATACATGCCAGATGTATTGATCCTCAAAACACAGTTTTACTCACAAATGTTAATATTAAAAATGACATCAGACAGAAGAACAACACATTCATTTTCACGACTTGCATAGAGAATGTCTCATGTACGCACATCAGAGAATGTCTCATGTACGCACATCAGAGAATGTCTCATGTACGCACATCAGAGAATGTCTCATGTACGCACATCAGAGAATGTCTCATGTACGCACATCAGAGAATGCCTCATGTACGCACATCAGAGAATGCCACATGTACGCACATCAGAGAATGCCACATGTACGCACATCAGAGAATGCCTCATGTACGCACATCAGAGAATGCCACATGTACGCACATCAGAGAATGCCTCATGTACGCACATCAGAGAATGCCACATGTACGCACATCAGAGAATGCCTCATGTACGCACATCAGAGAATGCCACATGTACGCACATCAGACATGAGCTGCCCAAAAACGTTACGATTAGGATTGATACTATTTCATTGTGGAGTGCGTGGCCTTGTGGACGCCGTTCTCAGACCTTTGTAATCCCGGGTTCAATCCACGGTTGGGACAGGATTTTGTCTTTCGGAGGTACAATCAAAAATCCTTCCTGTACATGTCACTTCGTCTGCTATGGCAAAGCAGCTTTTATTTCCACATCCCATAGAAAACCTCCCTGCACTTTTTCACAGGAAAACACGCAGTAACGAAAGTGTCTCTCTCCCACCTGATCCCTCGTATCATCTCATTTTGCTCTTCCCTTACATCATGATTGCTTGTCTGTAGCATTCATTCTCTGTTGCCACTTTTGAGGTGAGTATTTTTATTTTATTTTAATGTAATTTACTTGCTACCATATCTTTTCCTTTGTTCATCTCACATTCTTCAGTCTACTTTCTCCTCCCTACTTACTACTAACTTCTCCCCATACGTTTTTCTCACCTGTCATGCTTCCACATCTTTTCTTCCCTCATTACCTATCTGCTATTGTCCTCATTATAACCCTATTTGTCTCCATGTAAGACTTGTTTTATTGTGGTCATTTGTTTGTCCTGATGAAGGCTTTATAGTCGAAACGTCGTCTGTCTCTGTATCTCGTTGTTAAGTTGTTTTATGTTTCATTTTGGTAACACACCTACCTATTTTTGTATTTCTTGACATTTTGCCCTGTGTTACCCCAGCCACCTACTTCCTGTTTAGGGTTGTTACCCTACACTGGTTGATTTATCCCAACGAAAATATACTATTTTGTTGGTCTTACACTACTGAGGTCCAGAGTTCGGTCCCCGGTAAGGACTTGGTTTTTTTTTCTGTCGGAGGGTACATTAAAAACTCACCCTGTACATGACGTGGTGACAGCAAGAGCATGCGGTCGTTATCACACAGCTACAAAATCCCTCCCTTCAACTCCTTAACTTGATCACACAGCTACAAAATCCCTCCCTTCAACTCCTTAACTTGATCACACAGCTACAAAATCCCTCCCTTCAACTCCTTAACTTGATCACACAGCTACAAAATCCCTCCCTTCAACTCCTTAACTTGATCACACAGCTACAAAATCCCTCCCTTCAACTCCTTAACTTTATCACACAGCTACAAAATCCCTCCCTGCAACTACTTAACTTGATCACACAGCTACAAAATCCCTCCCTTCAACTCCTTAACTTGATCACACAGCTACAAAATCCCTCCCTTCAACTCCTTAACTTGATCACACAGCTACAAAATCCCTCCCTTCAACTCCTTAACTTGATCACACAGCTACAAAATCCCTCCCTTCAACTCCTTAACTTGATCACACAGCTACAAAATCCCTCCCTTCAACTCCTTAACTTGATCACACAGCTACAAAATCCCTCCCTTCAACTCCTTAACTTGATCACACAGCTACAAAATCCCTCCCTTCAACTCCTTAACTTGATCACACAGCTACAAAATCCCTCCCTTCAACTCCTTAACTTGATCACACAGCTACAAAATCCCTCCCTTCAACTCCTTAACTTGATCACACAGCTACAAAATCCCTCCCTTCAACTCCTTAACTTGATCACACAGCTACAAAATCCCTCCCTTCAACTCCTTAACTTGATCACACAGCTACAAAATCCCTCCCTGCAACTCCTTAACTTTATCACACAGCTAAACCCCCCCCCCCCACCAACTACCTAACGTGAAACATGCAGTATTTGACTTTTTTTTATTGTGTTACTATTTCACTCATGACCGAGTATCCTACAAGAACTACAGTAAATCTACCACGATAACAAGTTGACAGACAAGAACTGCAGTAACAAATTGACAGAAAAGAACTGCGGTAACACGTTGACAGACAAGAACTGCGGTAACATGTTGACAGACAAGAACTGCGGTAACATGTTGACAGACACTAACTGCGGTAACAAGTTGACAGACATGAAATGCGGTAACAAGCTGACAGAAAAGAGCTGCGGCAACACGTTGACAGACAAGAACTGCGGTAACATGTTGACAGACAAGAACTGCGGTAACATGTTGTCATATACAAGAACTGCGGTAACATGTTGACAGACAAGAACTATGGTAACATGTTGATAGACAAGAACTGCGGTAACATGTTGACAGACAAGAACTGCGGTAACATGTTGACAGACAAGAACTGCGGTAACAGGTTGACATTTGACAACATTATAATAACTAGATTTAGGCTTGAGGCCAGACACAGGTAAATATTTACCTGAATAGCAGCTTTGAAAGTGGGCAGGGCTTTGACTTGATTCACTTCGGAGAGGGCTAATGAATACCACATGATGCCATCCAATGAGCGCATGTAGCTGAGGCCAGTTGCTGAGATGGCATACAAGCAGGCTTCCGCAGAATCGTATCCTACGAGGCAGCCTACACGGGTGTCCAGAGCTGACAATAATAATGTTTATATAGTGAGTATATTGTCATCCTGACACTGTCACACCTGTATTATTTAAATACATGCTGTGCACACCTGGTCTAATTTAACTGTAAAATACCCACGCCTGTCTAATTTAACTGTACCCTGCTCAAACTTGTCTTATTTAGCTGTGCTTTCCTCACACCTGCTCCTATAACCTTCGGTTGGTCACACCAGTCTTATTGAAATGTATCTTGCTCACACACCTATTATTTGTCCGTGGTTCAAACACAACTCTCAGCTACCTGTGTATCGTTACATAATCTGTGTACCTGTCATTCTCAACTGCAACACTAATGTGGTTTTTACATATTTAATTTGGCCTTGACATAGCAAGACGGAGAGACGAAGAAAATAGGTACATGTCCGCAGCAGACAAAGGTGCATCTGAGTTCACAAAGCAATGACAATCTACTAAACGTGAACTTTGCCTAGAAAATCACTACAGCCAAATGTAACAAAGGTAGCCGCAGTATTCTCGTCAGGATCCTGGCATGATCATAACTCTACGCACTCCTACTCACAGATATTCAACATCTGTGTCTTTCCGATATTATATCCATTACATATCTTTCGAAATAATTACTGGAGTATTGTATTTTCTCATTATACCTACTGAAGTATTGCATTTCCTTATTATTCATGTTTTTCCCCATTGTTATGGCAAGCTTACCTTGAAATGTTGTATCATCTGAGCTGGAATAACATGCCTGTTGGATGCCGCTGGAAAAATCAATAAATTTATTGTCAAATTCTGACAATTTTACAAAGTATGTGGTAGTCAATGATTGTATGGTTAGGATTGTAAATTCACGTAGGAAGCATGAGGATAAATGAAAATTTATCTGGTTAGGATTGTACAAAGTCTTTGAAAGTCAATGATTGTCAAGGTGCGATTTACAGTGTATGTGATAGTCAATGATTGTCAACGATAACCTTGAACAAACAGGGACTCAATGCAACCACGGCGACACATCTGGCCTTGGAACGACAGCTGAAGCTTCACAATGGCAATCAGTTTGCTTCTGTACCCCTTGCTCACTCGACTACACTGAAGGAGAAGTATGAAGCGGTGAAGTATGTGCTGGATAAAGTTTCTTATTATCAGCACGGGTGTTATATTTATGTTGACTTGAAGATGGTGAATTTCCTATTGGGACAACAGTCTGGCTTTACAAATTATCCCTGCTTTCTGTGCATGTGAGATAGTAGGGACAGGTCTCAGTACTATACCAAGAAGGACTGGCCTGCACGAGAAGAATTGGTACCGTATAGTTCAAAGAACATCGTCAACATATCAAACTTGGCTAGATTAAAGTTCACCAAAGTCCTGGACAAAGATGGTGGCTGCTTCACTTATTGTGCCGCGCTTTTCCAGGATTAACAATAGAGAGATTGAAAGGTCGCATTTTTGATGTCCTTCAAGTTCATCAGCTCATCAGAGATTCTTTGAAAAATCATTGAACAGCTTGGAATTGGAAGCATGGAAGGCCTTTGTTCTGGTTGTGAAGAGGTTTTTTGGTCAACACCAAAGCCAGTAACTATGAAGAAGTTGTCAACAATGTGCTGACTAATTAAAAAAACCTTGGATGCAACAAGAGCATAAAAATGCATTATTTATTTCACATATGGATCGATTTCCCGAGAATTGTGGATCAATGAGGGACGAGCAGGGAGAGATGTTCCATCAGGACATAAAAGAGATGGCGACCAGGTATCAAGGACATTGGGGTGCAGTAATGATGGCTGATTACTGCTGGACTCTGATGAGAGACATCCCTGCTGCTGAACACTCGAGAAAGTCGAAGAAATTGAAGTTTATGTCTTGTATTTAGCTCAGTGATGACACAATTTACATGTCCTTACCTTTTTCAATGTCTTCTCTTCATTTATATAATTCCATGTTTGTAACATTTAATAAATACATTCTGTTAAATAATTTTTATATGAGAAATCTAACACATAAATCAACTACTAATATCACCAAAATGTAGTTATGAATAGAAGGCTATAGTCAGAGAATAGAATTTTTTTAACCAATTTAGAAAAAAACCTGACCTGTTGAGAAAAATGGATGTCATTTTTGGCTTCAGTGGCACAAAATGCTCCTAATTCAGTTAAAAAATTATAGACAACTTTCAACTTTTTTTGGTTTGTAAACCAAACCAGTGTTATATTGTGTGTGTAAACCAGTGTTATCTTGTGTGTGTAAACCAGTGTTATCTTGTGTGTGTAAACTAGTGTTATCTTGTGTGTGTTAAATAGTGTTATCTTGTGTGTGTAAACCAGTGTTATCTTGTGTGTGTAAACCAGTGTTATCTTGTGTGTGTAAACCAGTGTTATCTTGTGTGTGTAAACCAGTGTTATCTCGTGTGTGTAAACCAGTGTTATCTCGTGTGTGTAAGCCAGTGTTATCTCGTGTGTGTAAACCAGTGTTATCTCGTGTGTGTAAACCAGTGTTATCTCGTGTGTGTAAACCGGTGTTATCTCGTGTGTGTAAACCGGTGTTATCTCGTGTGTGTAAACCGGTGTTATCTCGTGTGTGTAAACCGGTGTTATCTCGTGTGTGTAAACCGGTGTTATCTCGTGTGTGTAAACCGGTGTTATCTTGTGTGTGTAAACCGGTGTTATCTTGTGTGTGTAAACCGGTGTTATCTTGTGTGTGTAAACCGGTGTTATCTTGTGTGTGTAAACCGGTGTTATCTTGTGTGTGTAAACCAGTGTTATCTTGTGTGTGTAAACCAGTGTTATCTTGTGTGTGTAAACCAGTGTTATCTTGTGTGTGTAAACCAGTGTTATCTTGTGTGTGTAAACCAGTGTTATCTTGTGTGTGTAAACCAGTGTTATCTTGTGTGTGTAAACCAGTGTTATCTCGTGTGTGTAAACCAGTGTTATCTCGTGTGTGTAAGCCAGTGTTATCTCGTGTGTGTAAACCAGTGTTATCTCGTGTGTGTAAACCAGTGTTATCTCGTGTGTGTAAACCGGTGTTATCTCGTGTGTGTAAACCGGTGTTATCTCGTGTGTGTAAACCGGTGTTATCTCGTGTGTGTAAACCGGTGTTATCTCGTGTGTGTAAACCGGTGTTATCTCGTGTGTGTAAACCGGTGTTATCTCGTGTGTGTAAACCGGTGTTATCTCGTGTGTGTAAACCGGTGTTATCTTGTGTGTGTAAACCGGTGTTATCTTGTGTGTGTAAACCGGTGTTATCTTGTGTGTGTAAACCGGTGTTATCTTGTGTGTGTAAACCGGTGTTATCTTGTGTGTGTAAACCAGTGTTATCTTGTGTGTGTAAACCAGTGTTATCTTGTGTGTGTAAACCAGTGTTATCTTGTGTGTGTAAACCAGTGTTATCTTGTGTGTGTAAACCAGTGTTATCTTGTGTGTGTAAACCAGTGTTATCTTGTGTGTGTAAACCGGTGTTATCTCGTGTGTGTAAACCGGTGTTATCTTGTGTGTGTAAACCGGTGTTATCTTGTGTGTGTAAACCGGTGTTATCTTGTGTGTGTAAACCAGTGTTATCTTGTGTGTGTAAACCAGTGTTATCTTGTGTGTGTAAACCAGTGTTATCTTGTGTGTGTAAACCAGTGTTATCTTGTGTGTGTAAACCAGTGTTATCTTGTGTGTGTAAACCAGTGTTATCTTGTGTGTGTAAACCAGTGTTATCTTGTGTGTGTAAACCAGTGTTATCTCGTGTGTGTAAACCGGTGTTATCTTGTGTGTGTAAACCAGTGTTATCTCGTATGTGTAAACCGGTGTTATCTTGTGTGTGTAAACCAGTGTTATCTTGTGTGTGTAAACCAGTGTTATCTTGTGTGTGTAAACCAGTGTTATCTTGTGTGTGTAAACCAGTGTTATCTTGTGTGTGTAAACCAGTGTTATCTTGTGTGTGTAAACCAGTGTTATCTTGTGTGTGTAAACCAGTGTTATCTTGTGTGTGTAAACCAGTGTTATCTTGTGTGTGTAAACCAGTGTTATCCTGGTTATTTTTCTGTCTGGATTGAAGTTCATCAAGCCTGACTCTGATCCTGAGACAATATTTCATGTTCAGTCGTTGAAACTGTTTTTTCAGTATACAAATATTATTGGACCAGCCCAACTTTATCACACTGTTATCACAATTGTCTGCATATTTTTCTGGTTGCACCAAATCAACAACTCCTCAGAAATACATTTTTCTGACCTGCTGTGTCGCAGTGGTACAGGGCGCGATTCAGGATCCAAGGTTCAAACCCGCCAAATACGTATGGGCATCTTTGAACAGCAACCTTCTGAAAGTCTGTATAATAAAAGTCTGTATAATGAAAGTCTGTATATTCCCTAGAACGTCACTACAGCCTCAATAAAATTCTGGGTTGGTGATATTCTTATGCTACCAATGTCATTAGACATCCATACATGATAACCTCACAGTCTACACATTGAAACTGACATTCATCTGTGGCGTAGCCTCCCTTCTAACACTCAGAACTTAGTTTCATTACTGTCAGACATACATTATTTACGTATCACTACACACACACATACACACACACATACACACGCACACCAGAGACTTACTTTGCAGCTTGAATATTTGTACAAACATAAAGTGTGGAGCCAGCCCTGATGAATGTTCGGCTCGAGAAGTCAGATACTAGATAATACACAAAGATACACTGGTTAGATAATACACAAAGATACACTGGTTAGATAATACACAAAGAGACACTGGTTAGCCTCAGTTCATTATACATCTCATGAATATTCATTGATATTGTAGCTGTTCTACTAAATAATGCTTACATTGACAGATGCTTGTTCATAAATTACGGACCTTGTCAATGTTATTGACAGATGCTTGTTCATAAATTACGGACCTTGTCAATGTTATTGACAGATGCTTGTTCATAAATTACGGACCTTGTCAATGTTATTGACAGATGCTTGTTCATAAATTACGGACCTTGTCAATGTTATTGACAGATGCTTGTTCATAAATTACGGACCTTGTCAATGTTATTGACAGATGCTTGTTCATAAATTACGGACCTTGTCAATGTTATTGACAGATGCTTGTTCATAAATTACGGACCTTGTCAATGTTATTGACAGATGCTTGTTCATAAATTACGGACCTTGTCAATGTTATTGACAGATGCTTGTTCATAAATTACGGACCTTGTCAATGTTATTGACAGATGCTTGTTCATAAATTACGGACCTTGTCAATGTTATTGACAGATGCTTGTTCATAAATTACGGACCTTGTCAATGTTATTGACAGATGCTTGTTCATAAATTACGGACCTTGTCAATGTTATTGACAGATGCTTGTTCATAAATCACGGACCTTGTCAATGTTATTGACAGACGGATCTGAATAAACATGGTCCTAGTCACTATTATAGGCTTTTCATAACTTATTTCGACAATGTTTGATCTCCCGCTCACCCCTTCTTTGTCAAAAACTATCGAGAAATTATTAACCCCTGCTACAAACTATCAATAACTCATTAACCCCTGCTACAAACTATCAAGAACTAATTAACCCCTGCTACAAACTATCAATAACTCATTAACCCCTGCTACAAACTATCAATAACTCATTAACCCCTGCTACAAACTATCAAGAACTCATTAACCCAAATTCATTAAATCAATTTATTTTAGAGAAAAAGTGCAACTCAAAAACCATATGTTCAAAATTTTCATTCATTCATTCATTTTCCTTTTGCGCTGAAGTTAGCGCATAGGACAGAGGTCAGATCTCTCCAATTCTGTCTGTTCAAAGCTATTCTGTGTAGTTCTCAAAATTGTGCGTATAAAACAAAAACAAACAGAAATAATATAGTTGGTGTATACAGATAACATCATCATGCTTTAACTTCTTCTGGCACCCCCCCCCTCTTATTACTTGTCAAAAACTGTTACACCTTTTCAGACCCCCCTTCCCCTCTTTTTACTTATCAGAAAGTGTTACACCTTTTCAGACCACCCCCCTCTTATTACTTGTCAAAAACTATTACCTTCTATTACCATTTCAGACCCACACCACCCAGTTGTTGAAGTTATTTATGGAAAGCCCCCTTATTGTCGTATGGATATTTGAAAGATACAAAACTATTCAATATTGTTACAAGTTTATCAATCTAATCAATATTGTTGGAAGTAAAAATGGCAAAAAATATCAGAACATGTTCGACAAACTTGGGAGTGTTGCTGATCTTGTCTTGTTGTCCAGTCCTTGATGTTGTCTGTACATGATTTTATTTGAATTGTCCTCCTCTGCTTCTTTCACTTTCTACGGTTCCTTGCAATATTTTTTTTATATGTATGAGGTAGTGAAGTTATAGTGTGGGTGATGTGATTAGGGAGTGAAGTGATAGTGTGGGTGATGTGATTAGGGAGTGAAGTTATAGTGTGGGTGATGTGATTAGGGAGTGAAGTTATAGTGTGGGTGATGTGATTAGGGAGTGAAGTTATAGTGTGGGTGATGTGATTAGGGAGTGAAGTGATCGACATAATGAATAGAAATGTTGTGAGGGTGTGTGTGTGTGTGTGTGTGTGTGTGTGTGTGTGTGTGTGTGTGTGTGTGTGTGTGTGTGTGTGTGAGCTCATATCATGATAACATTGATGACACGAAGAATGACGAGTACTTACGGCGAGTAGGAACTTGGACAACAGCGGCACAGGGATCTGTGAGAACACACAGAGATTCAATCATGAATATTTCTACAGTCTATTTGATGTGCTTGTGTGCAGGTGAGTGAGTACTGTTGTATGTTGTATGTACAGGTGAGTAAACACTGTTTGATGTGCTTGTGTGCAGGTGAGTGAGTACTGTTGTATGTTGTATGTACAGGTGAGTAAACACTGTTTGATGTGCTTGTGTGCAGGTGAGTGAGTACTGTTGTATGTTGTATGTACAGGTGAGTAAACACTGTTTGATGTGCTTGTGTGCAGGTGAGTGAGTACTGTTGTATGTTGTATGTACAGGTGAGTAAACACTGTTTGATGAGGTGTTTACAGGTGAATGATCACTGTTTGATGAGGTGTGTACAGTGAGTAAACACTGTTTGATGAGGTGTTTACAGGTGAATGATCACTTTTTGATGAGGTGTGTACAGTGAGTAAACACTGTTTGATGAGGTGTGTACAGTGAGTAAACACTGTTTGATGAGGTGTTTACAGATGAATGATCACTGTTTGATGAGGTGTGTACAGGTGCGTGTGCTCCGTAGAGAAGATGATAGTGGATGGAAATGATCAGATGTCTTCAAAATCTAAAAGCCTAATCAACATAACGATAATATCCGAGTGCCTGGTCTGCGTGTCTGTCAGGCGTGGTCTGCGTGTCTGTCAGTCTTGGTCTGCGTGTCTGTCAGGCGTGGTCTGCGTGTCTGTCAGGCCTGGTCTGCGTGTCTGTCAGGCTTGGTCTACCCTTTCTGTCTGTCTAGTCTAGCCTGTCCTATCTGGTCTGGCATGCCTATCTGGTCTGATCTGATCTGTCTGGACTGATCTGTCTGGTCTGGCATGCCTATCTGGTTTAACCTGGCCGCCCTGTCTGTCAGTCTCTCTGGTCCGGTTGTTTATCTGTCTGTCATTCTAGTCTTCGTCTATTCCTGACTGTCTCTAGTGTCTGTCTGGTCTGCATGTACCAGTTGAATGTACCTGCCGGACCGTCAGTTTTTATCACGCAGCCAATGAACTCAAATCTGAAGTTGCCTGTCTGCGTCTCATCGTCCAGTTGATTGATCATGACCCGAAGATATCGCGACACTTTAGGAGACGGAACATCCAGAGTACCAGCTGTGCCTTTCGGTTGCAGCTGAAAAATTCAAGCATGTTTCCGGTGAATTATGAGAAAATTGTGGGTTTGAGAAGAATGCACGATTATCTCCACACATGGACACGTATATCTCTCTCCACACATGGACTCGTATATCTCTCTCCACACATAGACACGTATATCTTTCTCCACACATAGACACGTATATTTCTCTCCACACATAGACACGTATATTTCTCTCCACACATAGACACGTATATTGCTCTCCACACATGGACACGTATATTTCTCTCCACACATGGACACGTATATTTCTCTCCACACATAGACACGTATATTTCTCTCCACACATAGACACGTATATTTCTCTCCACACATGGACACGTATATTTCTCTCCACACATGGACACGTATATCTCTCTCCACACATGGACTCGTATATCTCTCTCCACACATAGACACGTATATTTCTCTCCACACATGGACACGTATATTTCTCTCCACACATAGACACGTATATTTCTCTCCACACATAGACACGTATATTTCTCTCCACACATGGACACGTATATTTCTCTCCACACATAGACACGTATATTTCTCTCCACACATGGACACGTATATTTCTCTCCACACATGGACACGTATAATTCTCTCCATACACAGATACACGGGTACACAGACAGACATGACAAGCTGAAGATATCAGCAGATATTGATGTAACAATATGTACATCCACGGATGACATCTGAAGCTAATGTTTCTAGACGTTCGTTGTAAATCTCACCGGACTAGTACTCTCAATCCAGGCAATACCGTCGTTGCTGTACCGCAGAAACAGTTGAACTGCGTAAGATGGACCTCCCTGTTGGATCAGGATCTGTGTGACTAGCACTTGGTTGCCGAAGTAGACTTGGAAGTAGCGTTCTGCTTTGACTTTACCTGTGTCAACAAATGGCGACCAACCTAAGCAATGAGAACACACATTTTTAGAAAACATTAGATGTACACACACACACACACACACACACACATTTTGATAAAGGTAATGAGTTATGAACTAGCACACACACACACACACACACAGTGCAGGATTTACCTATGAGCTAAACAAGTTATAGCTTAGGGCCCCCACTTACTTGGGGCCTCAAAATTGTTTTATTTCATTATCTATATGAATATGTTTATTCATTACCCATAGCTCAAATAGTTTAGGGTCCTATCTAGTCTAAATCCGGCATTGCACACAGACACAGACACACACACACACAAGGTAATGATTTATTTATTATCACACACACACAAAGTAATGAGTTATGAACCAGCACACACTCACAGACACACAAACACACACACGATAATGAGTTATAAACTAGCACACATACACACACACGGTTATGAGTTAAGAACCAGCACACACATACGCACACTCACACACACACACACGGTATTAAGTTAAGAACTTGCACACACACACACACACACACGCACACACACACACACACGGTATTAAGTTAAGAACTTGCACACACACACACACACACACACGGTATTAAGTTAAGAACTTGCACACACACACACACACGCACGCACACACACACACACACACGGTATTAAGTTAAGAACTTGCACACACACACACACACACACACACACATGGTATTAAGTTAAGAACTTGCACACACACACACACACACGCACACACACACACACACACGGTATTAAGTTAAGAACTTGCACACACACACACACACACACACATACACACACACAAGGTCATGTGTTATTTCACCGATAGTTTCATTTACCAATGCATAAAACTAAAAACAGAATATAAGGATTAGCTAGCAGATATAACAAAACACAGTACTTACATCCACAGGGAGTGTAGTCTTACTGCAATACTGTAACTGTTGGATGCTCACGTGATATACAACAGTACGCAGGACATATTCAAGTATGCCTATAGCTGATGGTTCAGCAACCAGAGCAGTGAAAATTGGAGGGTGAAGGTGGAGAGGGGGGGGGGGGGGTTGGTCTGGAGCTTACATAACATTTCAAGAAAAAGAATCCACATGTTCACCAACTGGAATATTCTGCTTCAACTACTCTGCAGAAGTGCAGGATTTAAACATTGCTGCAGACATAATTGAAAACACAACACAACAATGTCAAGAGGTGGTCTTTCTTACTGATGCTATGTCTATCCTACATGTTTTTGACAACGATAAACTGCCAGACCTGAAGAAAGCCATACGAGAAGTGAATATACAAAGAAGGGTATTACTACGAGTACACTATGGCATAACAAGAAATGAAGTGGAAGATAGGTTGAAAAAATATGCAGCAACACGGGAACAAATAGTCCACAAAATAGACCACAAATAGACCACAAAATTACCTTTCAAAAAAAGGGGAATCTCATCAAAATTATTAGGAAATTTGAACACCCAAAAGCAAACCATGACTAATTTGAGAGCTGAACAAGTTAGCATTTTCCCATCAGGACAGGACACAACAGATTAAACAGGCACCGAGAAATAGAGCCTTCACCGAGCCGATATGATATCCAGCTGCCGAAAAACAAAATGGCCGCGAACGCTGATGGCGGGCCGTCCCACCCAGCGAGATTATCGTGAGATTTACACGTACCACAGTCGTGCACATAGCTGGGGACATGCGCAATCGAAGCCGGTACATCCCCCACTTCCGACATGATCGTTTTTTAGAATGGCTGGCTATTCGTAAAAGTTTAAGAGCAATTAATCTGACCACATCTGTACACCGGTACGATGCCATGATGATGGATCGGTTTTACAGACCTTTATTTCATCGTATTTCGAATAAAATAACATTGAATCGTGGATTGAATCATGGATTATTAGGTTATTTAGTTTCACAGCAGTGAATATACAGAATGCCGTGCTGGTATGGGGACTTGTACGTTTGATATCGAATATTTTGAAGTGGCAGAAAAAATAACTCTAGGCCTAAGCTCAAAGAACGATTTTACTGCAAATCTACATGTTTTATACAGTTCCCCCGGCTATATTTTGATAATTTCGCAGTGAAAGAACATAAATACAACAGATTTACGTGATTTAGTTGACAGTGTTGCCAAGGAATTCGATATGTAAGGTAAGTTATTTTTTTTCCTTATTTTTTTCCTCTTTATTTGTTATAAAATATATGTTTTTTGTGAAAAACGTCTTTACCACTTTCTCATACGTCTGGTATCACACACACACGTACATAAATTACACCAATATATGCATAATTCAATTCTTTATTTATATGTGCAAATATTATTTAAATATCTCTAACAACCAAAAAATTATCACATTTTCAAAACAGTCACCATCAATAATGAAAATTTTCAAAAAAGAATCCGGTGGCAGGGAGACGTTTCGTATTTTTTAATCTGGCTTGCTAAAGGTTAAATAGACAAAGACTTGTCTGTGTCCATGTGAACAGGCAGCACAAACCGCGGAAGTTATTCTGCAACACTGCGTTACAGTGTTAAACCAGTTAATGGAGAAACATAGACAAATATCAACATAAAGATGTATGAGAACACTGGCCCACATAGACGAATATCAACATAAAGATGTATGAGAACACTGGCCCACACAGACGAATATCAACATAAAGATCAATATAAAGATGTATGAGAACACTGGCCCACATAGACAAATATCAACATAAAGATGTATGGGAACACTGGCCCACAGAGACGAATATCAACATAAAGATGTATGAGAACACTGGCCCACAGAGACGAATATCAACATAAAGATCAACATTAAGATGTATGAGAACACTGGCCCACAGAGACGAATATCAACATAAAGATGTATGAGAACACTGGCCCACATAGACAAATATCAACATAAAGATGTATGGGAACACTGGCCCACAGAGACGAATATCAACATAAAGATGTATGAGAACACTGGCCCACAGAGACGAATATCAACATAAAGATGTATGGGAACACTGGCCCACAGAGACGAAGATCAACATGAAGATGTATGAGAACACTGGCCCACAGAGACGAATATCAACATGAAGATGTATGGGAACACTGGCCCACAGAGACGAATATCAACATAAAGATGTATGGGAACACTGGCCCACAGAGACGAATATCAACATAAAGATGCATGAGAACACTGGCCCACATAGACAAATATCAACATAAAGATGTATGGGAACACTGGCCCACAGAGACGAATATAAACATAAAGATGTATGGGAACACTGGCCCACAGAGACGAATATCAAAAAAAAGATTTATGGGAACACTGGCCCACAGAGACGAATATCAACATAAAGAAGAATGGGAACTTGCCCACAGAGACGAATATCAACATAAAGATCAATATAAGATGTATGAGAACACTGGCCCACAGAGACGAATATCAACATAATGATGTATGAGAACACTGGCCCACAGAGACGAATATCAACATAAAGATGTATGGGAACACTGGCCCACAGAGACGAAGATCAACATGAAGATGTATGAGAACACTGGCCCACAGAGACGAATATCAACATAAAGATGTATGGGAACACTGGCCCACAGAGACGAATATCAACATAAAGATGTATGGGAACACTGGCCCACATAGACAAATATCAACATAAAGATGAATGGAAACTTGCCCACAGAGACGAATATCAACATAACCGTATATATCAGTAGAATCTTTGCCTGGTTTTGGCACGGGTATAAGATAGCTATGAAACCACTCCTCTGGTACTACTCCTGTTTTCAGACTGGCATTATAATCGTCTGTTTATCTTAACTAGCTTCCATGTTATGGTATTAAGTAGTCAGCGTTCTTCGACCTGTCTTAACAGTCTTCGACTTCTTGATTTGTCATTTTAGCTGTCCATGGTAGGCCCTATATATAACATTCTTCTTGTTAGCATTTCATTTCGAAAGCAGCGATTCTATGTGCTATTGCAACTGTGCTTACCTGTGCCAATTATGTATCTGCCTTGTCTGGCATCACTGCCCGGGATAGAGTCTGGAGACGACGTGATCTGACAGTCCAAGATAGCACGTGACTGCATCCCAAGAGTTGCTAGTCCACACCCAGCTGTTACAGGAAGATAAAACAATAGTGTTTGACTGTTTTGTTGATTGTCTGTGTGTCAGTGAAAGCAAGTTTGTACATGTCAGTGAAAGCAAGTTTGTACATGTCAGTGAAAGCAAGTTTGTACATGTTTAATGTCTGTCTGTCAGTGAAAGCAAGTTTGTACATGTCAGTGAAAACAAGTTTGTACATGTTGAAATTTTCTTGAATATTTCCTGTGTCTACAGATCAAGAAAATTACCAAATGTCTATCTATTGCCAATATATTTTCACATGTGTATCTATTCCCTATATATTGTTGCAAGGCAAACAAGGGCCAGTTCGGATAGATAGGTAAGATAGATAAAAAAAGGGTGTAAAAGCCGTAGAAGATTGACTTCACTGTACTCGGTTCCCATATGTACTCCGTCACTCTCAACGAAGCGGGACGCCGCCTGCCGAGAGTATCACTCATAGCACGTAACTCTTTAGCATCAAGTGATAATCCATAGGAATCTCCGAAAAAAATGAACCTTATAAACAAGACGACACGAGCCAGATTCGAACGCGTGACCTCTTGAACACAAGGCGAACAGCTTAACCACTACGCCAGGGAGATCACCTGATAGATAAGATAGATACGATAGATAGATTAGATAGAAGGTTAGATAGATTAGATAGAAAGATAGATAGATTAGATAGAAAGATAGATATATTAGATAGAAAGATAGATTAGATAGAACGATAGATAGATTAGATAGAAAGATAGATAGATTAGATAGATAAGATAGATAGATTAGATAGAAAGATAGACAGATTATATAGAAAGATAGATAGATTAGATAGAAAGATAGATTAGATAGAAAGATAGATAGATTAGATAGAAAGATAGACAGATTAGATAGAAAGATAGATTAGATAGAAAGATAGATAGATTAGATAGAAAGATAGACAGATTAGATAGATAAGATAGATAGATTAGATAGAAAGATAGATAGCGTTTGAATTCAGCATAGTCTCATAATTTGAACATGTATGCTATGTGACAGCCAACTCCACTCCATAACCTTCTTAATCGCATCTTACAATATGCATGAGAGGTAATCATTGTTGCTATTATTTTCTTCCCTATCAGGGCTCAGCATCACATATTCAGGCTATTATCTGATATTTAAATATATGCGTCATCATGAAACAGTCATACATGTTCGTGTTCAAATCCCCGTACCAGCCAGTCATACATTCTCGTAATCAAATCCCCGTACCAGCCAGTCATACATTCTCGTAATCAAATCCCCGTACCAGCCAGTCATATATTCTCGTAATCAAATCCCCGTACCAGCCAGTCATATATTCTCGTAATCAAATCCCCGTACCAGCCAGTCATACATTCTCGTAATGAAATCCACGTACCAGCCAGTCATATATTCTCGTAATCAAATCCCCGTACCAGCAATAATATGTTATGCATTACCTTTAATTGATATAGCTCGATATTTGCAATATCAAGACTAAAAATTGAGATTAAAACACTTTGTCACAATAAAATAAAACATGATGTCACAATAAAACCAAAATATTTGTCACCATCGAACAAGTTGTCACAATCAAACTAAACAAGTTGACACAAATCAAATAAATATTCATAATCAAACCAGACACGTTGTGACGATAAAACAAAGACGATGGCACATTCACACCAAGAACATTGTCACAATAAAAGCACAGAAGTTGTAAGAATCACACCAGGAAAGTTGTCACTATACCAAAAAAAAGTTGTCACAATAAACAAAACAAATTGTCACATTCAAAACAAACAAGTTATCACAATCAAATCAAACAAGTTATCACAATCAAAGCAAAGAAGTTATCACAATCACACCAGGCTAGCTGTCACAATCACACCAAACAAGTTGTCACAATCAAAGAGAACAGTTTGTCAAAATCAAACCAAACAAGAAAATCAAACCAAACAAATTTTCACAATCAAACTAAACAAATTTTCACAATCAAACTAAACAAGTTTTCACAATCAAACTAAACAAATTTTCACAATCAAACTAAACAAATTTTCACAATCAAACTAAACAAATTTTTACAATCAAACTAAACAAGTTGTCACAATCAAACTCAGCAAGTTGTCACAATAAAACTAAGCAACTTGCCACAGTCATACTCAGCATGTTGTCACAATCAAACTCAGCAAGTTGTCACAATAAGACCATCAAAAGAGACCAAACATTATGATAAATTGTTCTCAGTGACCAACTTTGGTAAACATTGATCACAGGGAACATTGTTTGGGATGCTTTTTCTGCAATGAAACTCCTGAAATATTCTGTGGTGCCCTGGGAACCATATGGCCGACCATTGTTACAGTCAAACAGAAACTTGTGATGCCATGAGCTCAGCCTATATTCATACTTACTGCTTGCTTGTAGCGTGGTAGCTATGGTGAAGTTGAGATACTGCATGCTGCCTTCTATATCCTTTTCTGTATTCGAGTTGGCCACTGGCTGTAAAGTCAGTACGCTGTCCTGTCCTGTAATACCAAGTGGCACAGGTCGTGAACTGTTGGAAGCTAGAACTGTTGTTATATGCACTTCATCCGTGAAGAAAAGGCACCCGAACTGTAAAGAAAACAGTCCATGACTTGAGCAGGACAATTCTACTAGGATACGGTTACCACAATTCCATCTCGTAAGCATAGCACAATAAGATAATTATGATACGGCTAACATACTTTCATCTTCATTATTTAACTTCCACTAAACACCATACATCTGACAATTATCTAACAGAAAACAGCATAAATCTGACAACTATCTAACAGAAAACAGCATACATCTGGCAATTTTCTAACAGAAAACAGCATAAATCTGACAATTATCTTACAGAAAACAGCATAAATCTGACAATTATCTTACAGAAAACAGCATAAATCTGACAATTTTCTAAAAGAAAACTATAAATCTGACAATTATCTTACAGAAAACAGCATAAATCTGACAATTTTCTAACAGAAAACAGCATAAATCTGACAATTATCTTACAGAAAACAGCATAAATCTGACAATTATCTTACAGAAAACAGCATAAATCTGACAATTTTCTAACAGAAAACAGCATAAATCTGACAATTATCTTACAGAAAACAGCATAAATCTGACAATTTTCTAACAGAAAACAGCATAAATTTGACAATTTTCGAACAGAAAAAAAGCATAAAGCTAACAGCATAAATCTGACAATTTTCTAACAGAAAACAGCATAAATGTGACATTTCTCTAACAGAAAACAGCACAAATCTGACATTTCTCTAAAACAGCATAAATAAGAATTATGACAATTCTCTTAAACAACATAAATATGACAATTCTATAACCAAAAAAATCACCATAATTCTGACACTTCTCATATGAAAATACATAGCTTGCATTTCTAATCAATAACTTTTGTAAAACTTTAAAAAATTCTATAGCAAAAATGTAGTTTTAATACTATTGCTGTCAAATTAAAAACACATATAGGCCTACACTACCACTGCACATCTACGTAACAAAATGCAGTTCTCATTATTTCTATTCTTAAGCGACCTTAATTTTATACTTATCTGAAGATTGAATTTACTTTAGAAATGTTTTATATCTGTGTAAGTAACAAGTAAAATGTTGACATGACTGAAGTTATATTACACAACATAAAATATTTACAAACATATCACTGAAGTTATATTACACAACATAAAATGTTGCAAGTCTTGCATTATACAAGACTATTATTATTCCATCACTTTGCTACCAGTGCCAAACCTGGACCTTGACAGCACAAGACAAAAGATAAATAGTGACAACAGAAATAATACTTCTACGAAGAATACTCGGAGTATCATTAAGAGATAGGATTGGAAATGATAACATCAGACAGATAACTAAAACAATACCAGTATTGGAACACATCAAAAGATGCAAGCGCTTCCAGACTACCAACAGACAGCATGTCATAATTGACTAATAGACACATAGACATCACGGCTATAAAGTCAGAGGCAGACCATGTAAAAGATGGATCACAGAAATCAAAGAAGCCACAGGAACAAGCTTACAAACAGTACGCAGGAAGCCCATCTCCAGAGAACTCTTCTACCCCTGACGCCGCAAGGTAAACAAGGGTCACAGAGTATAAATAGATAGCATGTTGACATGTTACTGAAGTTATATTACACAACATATATTGTTGACAAAACATATCACTGAAGTTATATTACACAACATATATTGTTGACAAAACATATCACTGAAGTTATATTACACAACATATATTGTTGACAAAACATATCACTGAAGTTATGTTACACAAAAAAGAGATATCGGAGAAATGCGCGAGGTTATGTAGACTTACGCTTAAAGTCACAGCATTGTCGATGTTTTCAATGCTGACCAATATCTTGTTTGGACTGGTTATTACTGTACTAACGAAGGACACATAGGCTGGTAGAAACATATTTAGAATGGAATCTTGACCCTCTGCTGTGGAGTAGTTTGACAGGCTGAAGATGGTGTCAACTTCAACCAAATTCCTAGACACACAAAATAGATGTGATAATTATGTCTTTGTGTTGATGTGTCGATGAGATGGACCACGTGATCATTGATGGATCACGTGTACAATGAAATAATCTTTAATTATGAGACACGAAAAGAGACAAAATAACATGAGTTAGACAAAACCATATTGGAGTTTTATATCGTTGACAGAAGACTTATGCCGTAGCCCACACCTATTTGTAAGAGCTCTATATTCGGTTTATTTAGTATATATTAACGGATAAATCAACCAGTGTATGGTAACAACCCTCAACAGGAAGTAGGTGGCTGAGGTAACACTGGGCAAAAATTTTTTTTATATCTTGACACTTATATACTAACAGTAGGTTCAAAGTTTAGAACACAGTTCATTCACACTTGATGGAAAACTAAATACGATGTATGCTTCGCTCGTAGATTGATTTTAGTATCGGTTCTATACCAAGTGATACATCGGTCTATAGATGTAAGGATACATGAATCATAGGCCTAAATGTAAGGATACATGAGTCATAAATGTAAGGATACATGAGTCATATATGTATGGATACTTGAGTCATAGATGTAAGGATACATGAGTCATAGATGTAAGAATACATGAGTCATAGATGTAAGGATACATGAGTCATAGATGTAAGGATACGTGTCATAGATGTAAGGATACATGAGTCGTAGATGTAATGATACATGAGTCAAATATGTAAGTATACATGACTCATAGATGGAAGGATATATTGGTCATAGAGGAAGGATACATGCGTCAAAGATGCAAAGACACATGCGTCATACATAGATGGAAGGATGCATGCGTCATACATAAATGGAAGGTTACATGCGTCATACATAGATGGAACGAAACATGCGTCATAGATGGAAGGATACACGCATCATAGATGGACGGATTCATTGGTCAAAGATGGAGAAAGGTTGACCGTAGTTGGAATGGGTAAATATACATATGTATGAAGGATTCAATGCATATACGAAATATTATCTCATGTGCCTGGTATTAGTTGATGAGAAATAAATTGATTTGATGATTTCCCTGTATGTGTCTGTCGTCTTGTTAAAATATGCTTATTGAATGTTATGTCTTTGTTATGCTAGGATGACTACTAGTTACGTCGACCCATAGCAAGACCATCATGATGACCACCACCAGGATCACAACGACGACCAACACAACCACAACCATTACCACCATCACGGCGTTCATCACTAAACCTCATTTACTATCTAATATCACTACAACAGCTTGTAGTACTACCCCCACTGCTATTTCTACAACCATTACCACCACTACTACTGCTACAGTAGTTCAGCATTCATACAAGCACATCATTACTGCCTACACATAATTGTTCATCATTACTGCCTACATATAATTGTTCATCATTACTGCCTACACATAATTGTTCATCATTACTGCCTACACATAATTGTTCATCATTACTGCCTACACATAATTGTTCATCATTACTGCCTACACATAATTGTTCATCATTACTGCCTACACATAATTGTTCATCATTACTGCCTACATATAATTGTTCATCATTACTGCCTACACATAATTGTTCATCATTACTGCCTACACATAATTGTTCATCATTACTGCCTACACATAATTGTTCATCATTACTGCCTACACATAATTGTTCATCATTACTGCCTACACATAATTGTTTATATTCAGAACAATTTAATAATAATATAATTTACGATGCCGAATATATTCACACAAAAACACCGATAAATTTCACTTACGATATATATTATGTACGCGCACGCAATGATCACATACACGCTGTAGGCTCTATATTGAATACACACACACGCACACAATGATCACATACACGCTGTAGGCTCTATATTGTATACACACACACGCACACAATGATCACATACACGCTGTAGGCTCTATATTGTATACACAAACGCGCACACAACGATCACATACACGCTGTAGGCTCTATATTGTATACACACACGCACACAATGATCACATACACGCTGTAGGCTCTATATTGTATACACACACACGCACACAATGATCACATACACGCTGTAGGCTCTATATTGTATACACACACGCGCGCACAACGATCACATACACGCTGTAGGCTCTATATTGTATACACACACGCGCACACAATAATCACATACACGCTGTAGGCTCTATATTGTATACACACACACGCACACAATAATCACATACACGCTGTAGGCTCTATATTGTATACACACACACGCGCGCGAGAGCTTGGCTCATCCCTTTTACGTTAACAATATACACGCACACGACCAATGATCCCACTTACACTTAACAACATATACACGTTAATATTTATGATTTCACATACAATAGACAATACACACACATACGCTAGACAATACACACACATACACTAGACAATACACACACACACACTAGACAATACACACACATACACTAGACAATACACACACATACACTAGACAATACACACACATACACATGAGTAATGATCATATTTATGATGTATTATATACATACCCTACACGAGCAATGACCCCACCTACACAAGAAATGACCTCCACCTACACGAGAAATGACCCCACTTACACGAGCAATGACCCCCACCTACACGAGCAATGACCCCACCTACACGAGCAATGACCCCCACCTTCACGAGCAATGACCCCACCTACACGAGCAATGACCCCCATCTCCACGAGCAATGACCCCCATTTACACGAGCAATGACCCCCGCCTACACGATCAATGACCCCCACCTACACGAGCAATGATCCCCCACCTACACGAGCAATGACCCCCACCTACACGAGCAATGACCCCCACCTAAACGAGCAATGAACCCCACGTACACAAGCAATGACCCCCACCTACACTATCAATGACCCCCACCTACACGAGCAATGACCCCCACCTTCACGAGCAATGACCCCACCTACACGAACAGTGACCCCCATCTCCACGAGCAATGACCCCCATCTACACGAGCAATGACCCCCGCCTACACGATCAATGACCCCCACCTACACGAGCAATGATCCCCCCACCTACACGAGCAATGACCCCCACCTACACGATCAATGACCCCCACCTACACGCCTACACGAGCAATGACCCCCACCTACACGATCAATGAACCCCACCTACACGAGCAATGACCCCCACCTAAAAGAGCAATGAACCCCACCTACACGAGCAATGACCCCCACTTACACTATCAATGACCCCCACCTACACGAGCAATGACCCCCACCTACACGATCAATGACCCTTACCTACGATGAGTATAACCCCCACCTACTATGAGTATAACCCCCACCTACGATGAGTATAACCCCCACCTACTATGAGTATAACCCCCCACCTACGATGAGTATAATCCCCACCTACGATGAAAATAACCCCCACCTACACGAGCAATGACCCCCACCTACACGATCAATGACCCTTACCTACTATGAGTATAACCCCCACCTACGATGAGTATAACCCCCACCTACTATGAGTATAACCCCCCACCTACGATGAGTATAACCCCCACCTACGATGAATATAACCCCCACCTACACGATCAATGACCCCCACCTACACGATCAATGACCCCCACCTAGGATGAGTATAACCCCCACCTACGATGAATATAGCCCCCACCTACACGAGCAATGGCCCCCACCTACGATGAGCAATACGCACACACACACACTACTCATGCTTACACCTACGATGAGCAATACGCACACACACACACTACTCATGCTTACACCTACGATGAGCAATACACACACACACACACACTACTCATGCTTACACTTACGATGAGCAATATACACACACACACACTTACGATGTAGAATTGACAAGGTCCACCACTGACGAAACGTTAAAGATTATGACCTCATATCCTGTCCTGACGACGGTGACGTAAATGTCCAGTATAAATATGAAGCTTGTCACGTGCAAGCCGAAACTGACCTTCTGTTTGGATTGGTTAGTTGCTATTGCATTGTCTGCCATTTGCAAGACTACGATCAAGCTAATCGTGTCGTCATCTGAAGTATTCTGACCGTTCCGGTAAGTCACACCTACACAGGGTCGAAAAATGCAAGTACAATCTGCGTTTCATAACGATCTTGACATAGTAAATGTACATGATATACAGTCGATGTACATCGTGACACAAAGTCATTATACGGTCTCACACAGTCAATGTACAACATGACACAAAGTCATTATACGGTCTCACACAGTCAATGTACATCGTGACACAAAGTCATTATACGGTCTCACACAGTCAATGTACATCGTGACACAAAGTCATTATACGGTCTCACACAGTCAATGTACACCATGATATACAGTCAATGTACATGATAACACACAGTCACTGTATGATGACAACATAGACAGTTCAATAACGATAAGGCGCCAGTGCTGCAACAGGGCTGGACTTCTAGTTCATGGTACAAAAAAAGGACATTTTTTTCTGCTGGCATGTGGTAGTAGAAAGCGGCTAAAGAACAGTGGGGTGATATGCGGACAACCTGTTACCTGTGGAAACAATCATTGCCACTGCATGCTGCGCCTAGAATTCTTACATTTATGTTTTGTCACATGCTTCCCGTGGATGATAGAGAGATGCAATGAACTATTTAGTCCAGACTTTCACTCTTGGTAGATCTTCATGATCCAGGGATCCTGTCATACAGGGATGGTTCAATTCGGGAACTAAAAATACATTCATTAATCGCTTAACACAACCATGCCACACACAACACAGCCATGACACACACAACAGTCATGTAACACACCACACACCCATGCAACACATCAAACAGCCATGCCACACACCACACAGACAGGTCTATGAGACAGCAAACCTCGTGTGTTTGATGGCATCTCGGTTACTCGACTGAGTAGGAAATAGGATTTTGTCAGAAAGTCTATGCGCTGTTAAGAGCTACCTCTCAACAGAAAATCTATGCGCAGTTAAGAGCTACCTGCTAACAGAAAGTATATGCGCTGTTACGAGCTACCTGCTAACAGAAAGTCTATGAGCTGTTAAGAGCTACCTGCTAACAGTTGAAAGGAACATTTCATCATCAACATTACAATAATAATGCAATCAAATAGTTCATGTATTTGATTGATGTCGGCAAACACGTGATGTATTTGATTGATGTCGGCAAACACTTGATGTATTTGATTGATGTCGACAAACACTTGATGTATTTGATTGATGTCGGCAAACACTTGATGTAATTGATTGATGTCGGCAAACACTTGATGTAATTGATTGATGTCGGCAAACACTTGATGTAATTGATTGATGTCGGCAAACACTTGATGTAATTGATTGATGTCGGCAAACACTTGATGTAATTGATTGATGTCGGCAAACACTTGATGTAATTGATTGATGTCGGCAAACACGTGATGTATTTGATTGATGTCGGCAAACACTTGATGTAATTGATTGATGTCGGCAAACACTTGATGTATTTGATTGATGTCGGCAAACACTTGATGTAATTGATTGAAGTAAACAAATAGAAGTATGTTACTGATGTAGGTGATAGTGTACAGTTCAACAATGCTAAGCACATAATGTTCCGACATGTGAAAGATGTGTACAGTTCAAGAAACAATTCAAGTCATTTCAGGTATTAAAAATAGAGATAAACATTCAAATATACACAGAATATTCCAACAGGTGAGATAGATGTACATTTAACATATATGATGTTTTAACAGGTGTGAGAAGTATACTTTCAGATCTGTATAATTTCCTAACAAGTGAGATATATGTTTGTTGACACACCTGGTTGATTGACATATGTAACTAGCTTGACCCTATGGGCTGCAGACCTACCGGAATTGGAGACTATCCCGAGATAAATGTCGAACTTAGTGACCTGTGACGTACTAGACTGGGATGACATCGTCCACACGAAGTCGGTCTGGTATTTGTCCAGATTGGGGATGTTTCTCCCACTCCCAGTCACGTTGATACTTATCGCAGTCATGATGGCTGACGTGCTGACTGGCATGACTGCGTCCAAACGAACCTGAAGTCAAGTACAATAGTCACGTATGTAAGTTTATGCACCGAATCTGAAGTCAACTACATCAGTCAAGTATGTAAGTACATCAGTCACGTGTGTAAGTACATCAGTCACGTATGTAAGTACATCAGTCACGTATGTAAGTTTATGCACCGAACCTGAAGTCAAATACATCAGTCACGTATGTACGTACATCAGTCACGTATGTAATTTTATGCATGGTACTTTTATACCACTCAGTCATCTCTGTTGTTTTTGTGTGATAAAGTTATGGCAATCAATCATTCTAAAGTTTATGTGTTATAATCTCACGTTAATCAATCATATCGTTAGTTTATGTGTGATAATCTCACGTCAATCATGCCTGTATGTTATGTGTGATAATGTCACGTTGATCAGTCGTGCATGTAGAGTATGTGTTATAATGTCACGCCTTTTAATAATATCTGTAGCTTATGTGTTGTAATGTCACGTCTATTAATCATATCTGTAGTTTATGTGTTGTAATGTCACGTCTATTAATCATATCTGTAGTTTATGTGTTGTAATGTCACGTCTATTAATCATATCTGTAGTTTATGTGTTGTAATGTCACGTCTATTAATCATATCTGTAGTTTATGTGTTGTAATGTCACGTCTATTAATCATATCTGTAGTTTATGTGTTGTAATGTCACGTCTATTAATCATATCTGTTGTTTATGTGTTGTAATGCCATGATAATCTATCCAGTAAATCAGATCACTGGATTATTATATATATGTAAAATAATTGCAAATGTTACAAACAACAACATGAACACTCGCTACACACCTACAACACACCTACAACACACCTACAACACACCTACAACACACCTACAACACACCTACAACACACCTACAAAATGAACACTCGCACATATCTAAAACAAGAACACTCCTTACATACACACACCTACAACAAGAACACTCCTTACATACACACACCTACAACAAGAACAATCCTTACATACACACTTACAACACGAACACTTCGTACACACACACCTACAACAAGAGAAATCGCTACAATTACTTACATAAATAACAATAATTCACAACAATAACAATAAGTTACAATAACAATTTACAACAATAACAACAAGTTCCAACTTACAACAATAACAATAAGTTACAATTTACAACAATAACAATAAGTTACAATAACAGTTTACAGCAATAACAATAAGTTACAATAACAATTTACAACAATAACAATAATTTACAATAACAATTTTCAACAATAACAACAAGTTCCAACTTACAACAATAACAATAAGTTATAATTTACAACAATAACAATAAGTTACAATAACAGTTTACAGCAATAACAATAAGTTACAATAACAATTTACAACAATAACAATAATTTACAATAACAATTTTCAACAATAATAATAAGTTACAATAACAATTTACAACAATAACGATAAATAATACTAATTTATAACAATAACTTGCAACAATAACAAAATGTTATAGCAATAAGGCCCTTTCCGTGAACACGTGACTAATGTCCGATTTTTCTTGTGTTTATTTCCCTTGGTTATATTTATAATGTTGTTTATTCATTTATATATTTTATTTAGGGCAGCTGAGTGAGTAGTTAGGAGAGTTGTGTGGGTTAGTGTTTACGTTTGGGTTAATAAATAAACGCCCGTTTTTCTGATACACATAACCATTGGAAACACAAGAGAAAACAGACGGTATGCACGCATTCTGTGAAAGGAATAACAATAACAATTACTGACAACAATAACAGTAATTTACAAGAACAATAAATAATAACAATACGATAAAATAATAACTTACAAAAATAACTTACAATAATAACAATAGCTTATAACATTAACACAATAATAATACTAACTTACAACAATAACTTACAACAATTACAATAACTTACCACAATAACTTACAACAATAACAGTAGCTTATAATAACAACGTCAACAATAACAATAACTTACAGCAATAACTTATAACAATAGTAATAACTTACAACAGTTACAATTAGTTCGTACTTACAAGTTCTCCTTAGTTTTACGATGACCAACAGAGTATCGGAGAATGTGGTAAATGGACGAAATCATGCAAATAACAATATAGACATACAAAACATTTTCAACGTTTCAACCTTAAAGTCTTTTTCAAGAAGATACAAAACAAACAGTGAACACACATTGAAAACAGTAAAAATACTGGTGCTATCGCTGAGGCACTAGAACACAGACATTGAACAGCACAGACGTCCAAGGTGACAGTGACATACGTGTATAGAAGTGTTGTTGCAGGCGGGTCTTATGAAAACGAAACGGAAAAGGAGAACGGAATAAAGAAACTATAACTGAAAACAACATGGACAGCAATATAACGAGGAGCCGTCCATTGAGGTTCAAAGGTTTAAAGATACCAAACTGAAAAATAAACATATTTTCCATTGCTTACCTAGATCTATTATCAGCGGGTACAGGATCTGAGGGCAGTGACCCGGATATCAAGGGCATCATGACGATTAGTACCATTGAAATGCATGGCGACAGTAGTAAGTTTGCTGGGCATGAAGATGCTGGCAGAAGGAGGCACTAAATCTTATGCCAGGTTTAACTAAAAACGTCTCGTCACAGCGTTTACAATTGATGACATTCTTAGATATTTGCAGCTCAAATAGGGCTTACTAGTCATCTACCAACTCATAGGCAAGGATATATCTCTATGTGAATTTACAAAGTGGATGTAACAAATGTTTATCATCATCATGTGATGGAAGAACAACACAGCACATATAACGTAAATGATGTTACGGGATTCACAATACGTTACAACAATAACAATGACGTACAACAATAACAAGAACTTACAACAACAAGGAAAAAGAACACTAATTGCAAGATCTGACAAGCGCATACATTCCACTGACCCTTGATGATGTGAATGGAGGCACAGTAACCACGAGAGGAAAGTTTTTGATCTCCGATATAGCAACTAGAATAGGATTTTCTGTGGAGTTGTAGACAATAGACGAGCTGTCATTGAGCTGGTCCTGTCGTCGGAGAGAAGATGATGACCATTAGTCTTATTCATGCAATGCTACAACAACTGTTGTATCTAGTACTAATGCAGTAACAGTAACATTGCACTCAATCACGTATCTCCCCTCCTATATCCTGACTATACCGTATCTCCCCTTCTATATCCTGATTTCCACGTATCTCCCCTCTGTTTTCCAGACTCTATCATGTATCTTATCTGTTATTTTTTTTCATTCTATCAGGTATCTCTCCTCATATTTCCGGATTCGATTATGTATATCCCCTCCTATATTCTGACTATCACGTATCTCCCCTCCTATATTCTGACTATCACGTATCTCCCCTCCTATATTCTGACTATCACGTATCTCCCCTCCTATATTCTGACTATCACGTATCTCCCCTCCTATATTCTGACTATCACGTATCTCCCCTCCTATATTCTGACTATCACGTATCTCCCCTCCTATATTCTGACTATCACGTATCTCCCCTCCTACATCCTCTCTATTAAACATCTATTTCCCTATTTTCCTTACTCTTATCATGTATCTCACCGGTTATTTCCCGACTCGTTATGTATCTCCCCTCCCATTTCCTGATTCTATCACATGTCTCCCATCCCCTGATTCTATCACATATCTCCCCTCCCATTTCCTGATTCTATCAAAATGCCTCACACCTATTTCCTGCTTCTATCACATATCTCCCGTCCTATTTCCTGATTCTATCACATATCACCCCTCCTATTTCCTGCTTCTATCACATATCACCACTCCTATTTCCTGATTCTATCACATATCTCCCCTCCCATTTCCTGATTCTATCACATATCTCCCCTCCCATTTCCTGATTCTATCAAAATGCCTCACACCTATTTCCTGCTTCTATCACATATCACCCCTCCTATTTCCTGATTCTATCACATATCTCCCCTCCCATTTCCTGATTCTATCAAATATCACCACTCCTATTTCCTGATTCTATCACATATCACCCCTCTTAATTCCTGGTTCTATCACATATCTCCCCTCCTATTTTCTATATCACATAACCCCCTTCTAACCAGAAATGTTAATGTTTTATTCTTGTCAGAACATGTGGGGGATGAAGACAATGAGCAAGGCGATGCACTGGCAAGCATGGTCACAGTGTCAATAAGTATTGAAATTGATGTATCTGCCATACATTGAAAGGACCTCGTCTGCTCATGAGATTTTCTAAAGTGTGTATCATGGTCGTTAGTGTATCATGGTGTATTCAAGACTGCGTGAGAGTAGTGTAAAACGGGAACAGCCCGTAAAAAGAAACATAACAGATATACGAAGAGATTGAGAAATCAGCGTGAAAATGGAACTGTCAGCCGCTACACTTTGATGGATTTATTGATACAGGATCGGAGCACATATGCCCATGTACGAACTGCGCTGATGGTAACCTGCAGTCATAATTCAGCTACAGTTAATCTGTTTCTAGATTGGTCATTGAACTCGATGTTGCCACATTATTCCTTCGTGTACATCATTCAGTGAGCTGGATGTTGCCACATTATTCCCTCGTCAGTGAGCTGGATATTGCCACATTATTCCCTCGTGTAGATTATTCAGTGAGCTGGATATTGCCACATTATTCCTTCGTGTACATCATTCAGTGAGCTGGATGTTGCCACATTATTCCCTCGTCAGTGAGCTGGATGTTGCCACATTATTCCCTCGTCAGTGAGCTGGATGTTGCCACATTATTCCCTTGTCAGTGAGCTGGATGTTGCCACATTATTCCCTCGTGTAGATCATTCAGTGAGCTGGATGTTGCCACATTATTCCCTCGTCAGTGAGCTGGATATTGCCACATTATTCCTTCGAGTACATCATTCAGTGAGCTGGATGTTGCCACATTATTCCCTCGTGTAGATCATTCAGTGAGCTGGATGTTGCCACATTATTCCCTCGTCAGTGAGCTGGATGTTGTCACATTATTCCCTCGTGTACATCATTCAGTGAGCTGGATGGTGCCACATTATTCCCTCGTCAGTGAGCTGGATGTTGTCACATTATTCCCTCGTGTACATCATTCAGTGAGCTGGATGTTGCCACATTATTCCCTCGTGTACATTATCCAGTGAGCTGGATGTTGCCACAGTATTTCCTAGTCAGTGAGCTGCATGTTGCCACATTATTCCCTCGTCAGTGAGCTGGATGTTGCCACATTATTCCCTCGTGTAGATCATTAAGTGAGCTGGATGTTGCCAAATTATTCCCTCGTCAGTGAGCTGGATATTGCCACATTATTCCTTCGTGTACATCATTAAGTGAGCTGGATGTTGTCACATTATTCCCTCGTCAGTGAGCTGGATGTTGCCACATTATTCTCTTGTCAGTGAGCTGGATGTTGCCACATTATTCCCTCGTGTAGATCATTCAGTGAGCTGGATGTTGCCACATTATTCCCTCGTCAGTGAGCTGGATGTTGCCACATTATTCCATCGTCAGTGAGCTGGATGTTGCCACATTATTCCCTCGTGTAGATCATTCAGTGAGCTGGATGTTGCCACATTATTCCCTCGTCAGTGAGCTGGATGTTGCCACATTATTCCCTCGTCAGTGAGCTGGATGTTGCCACATTATTCCCTCGTGTACATCATTCAGTGAACTGGATGTTGCCACATTATTCCTTCGTTTACATCATTCAGTGAGCTGGTTGTTGCCACATTATTCCTTCGTGTACATCATTCAGTGAGCTGGATGTTGCCACATTATTCCCTCGTCAGTGAGCTGAATGTTGCCACATTATTCCCTCGTCAGTGAGCTGGATGTTGCCACATTATTCCCTCGTCAGTGAGCTTCATGTTGCCACATTATTCCCTCGTGTAGATCATTCAGTGAGCTGGATGTTGCCACATTATTCCCTCGTCAGTGAGCTGGATGTTGCCACATTATTCCCTCGTCAGTGAGCTGGATGTTGCCACATTATTCCCTCGTGTACATCATTCAGTGAGCTGGATGTTGCCACATTATTCCTTTTTGTACATCATTCATTGAGCTGGTTGTTGCCACATTATTTCTTCGTGTACATCATTCAGTGAGCTGGATGTTGCCACATTATTCCCTCGTCAGTGAGCTGGATGTTGCTACATTATTCCCTCGTCAGTGAGCTTGATTTTGCCACATTATTCCCTCGTCAGTGAGCTGCATGTTGCCACATTATTCCCTCGTCAGTGAGCTGGATATTGCCACATTATTTCTTCGTGTACATCATTCAGTGAGCTGGAAGTTGCCACATTATTCCTTCGCCAGTGAGCTGGATGTTGCCACATTATTCCTTCGTGTACATCATTCAGTGAGCTGGATGTTGCCACATTATTCCCTCGTCAGTGATCTGGATGTTGCCACATTATTCCCTCGTCAGTGAGCTGGATGTTGCCACATTATTCCTTCGTGTACATCATTCAGTGAGCTGGATGTTGCCACATTATTCCCTCGTCAGTGAGCTGGATGTTGCCACATTATTCCTTCGTGTACATCATTCAGTCAGTTCGATGTTGCGACACTGTGCCCTGTTGTTTCCCCGTACACGCCATGAATATAAATAAACTGTCCTCCAGATAAAACATTGTTTCTCAACTGGAATATTTGGACAATATTTGCGGCTTTGTGCTGTTGGGTACCGGAGAAGGGGGGAGCTAAGAATATCAACATTATTACCTGTCACGCACGTGCTAGGGCTGTCACGTACGTGCTAGGGCTGTCAGGTGTGTGCTAGGAGTGTCAGGTATGTGCTACGAGTGTCAGGCATGTGCTAGGATTGTCAGGCATGTGCTACGAGTGTCAGTCATTTGCTAGGACTGTCATGCATGTTCCAGGGCTGTCATGAATGTGCTAGGGCTGCCAGGCGTGTGCTAGAAGTGTCAAGCATGTGCTAGGAGTTTTAGGCGTGTGCTAGGAGGCGATTGAGGAAGTTTTGGGGAAGAGTTGGCTGACCCATGCCATAGAGGGTGAAAGAGACGCAGAAGACATGCTGATGTTGATTTATCAGCCTCAAGACGCACATATCGCAGCTAAGCTGTACACTATGGTACAACGCATTACATTTTCTGGACTACATCCTAGTAATCTGCAGTTGTTTGAGAATAAGCACAGCGAAAGAAGACACAATTTATACACCAATGTGTATTTCAAGTACAATAAGGACGGCAGGCCTGATACCACGACCAAACTGACAGGAATTGAGTTATGAGACTGGTCCACTAACGTCTTCTCGAACCACGATAAATCTTGTAATAATTAATGTGTTTAACCTATATACATTCATTCTGAACATCTTGTAGGCTCCTTTCTACCTACACAGTCAATTCATGTGTCATGTGTCATCCTTTCTGCAAACATTAGTACTTCGCTTGATTGTGTCTCTGCAGAAACTAGGCAAGAAGACTTCATCCCAGAGTTGAACTAACACAAATCTTCCATTCACTATCGTTACTTTTCTATCTCCATGTCTAAATACAACTATTCATCTTCTATTTCTTCCATATTTTCTGTGACAAACCCACAAGAAATCCTGGTTTATACTGTATGTATACACAACACTGTAGGTACTAAAGTTTAAAAAAACTGAAAGTATCAGGTGCTGGAAACAATATAGCGCCAATCTAATAAAAATGATTATTGCTCTGCTTGATTATGTCTCAGTGAAAGCTTGGAAAGCAGACTTAATTCTAGAGTTGAACTAACACAATTCAAACCAAATGTATAGATTTATTCTTGTTCTCTACACGATACATTTCATCATCGAAAAGCCTACACTGTATCTAATTAATCAAAAGTTCTAAACAAAGTTGCACGAACACACATCGTACAGAGGAAGTGTACAACGTATATTACTCACATATAAAGGTTTCGCTGGTACAGAAACATAAAAGGGCAGGAGTGATACAATGTCAAAAATTCTTATGAAAAAAAATGGTCTCGTCAGCCATTGTTTCCTACTAGTTCATTGGTCTTTCAAAATGGCTACCCTTGATTGACAGTCTATTAATACAAGTTCTTCCAATAGTAACCAGTTTTACTATGAGTATGTTTGGTAGTCATAGGACGAATCCCAGTGTGTCCTGAATGTCTAGAAGTATGAGGATTCTAATGAAATGTCTACAGTTCTAATAGTTAAATACAATTCTCGAAGGTTATAGATGTCTACCTCCCAAGGTAAAGTGCCAGTATATGCTGTTCTACGATGACTAGGTCAGCATGGTAAAGTATGGTTATCGATAGTAAAAAAAAAACATAATTCATCTAATTCATTCTATTATTTTCAATGTTTTTTCCATTTGCACACTGCTCATTTTCTTGGCTCGGAACGAAATCATTCTCCACGCCTTTTCGAAGTTCGGTTCATAAATTCTTGCATGTTTTCACAAAACTTGCTTACTTCTGACTACATTGTTCCAGTTTCCCTCCGCAAACTCGTATTCTTCTAAATAAATTGTCGCCTTAAACATAAAATTAATCTGTTTTCGTCTCAAATTTAATTTGCTCGGCAATGTCGAATCAGCAAACACAATAAAGATCAATTTGTGGTCTGACTGTCAGTTTTTGTGTTATCTACTCTTTCCTCTAAGTTACTACCTTCTTATTTAGTTTTATTTTATTTTTCTCTTCCCCCCCCCCCCCACCCCCGCTAAGTACATAGCAACTATTGGACTTATTACTCTTTCCTTCTATCTATTTATTTGCTAAACCCATGTTGCATTTCAGCGTCAGGGGTAGAAGAGTTTTCTGGAGACGGCCCTCTTGTGTGCTGAGTACAATGTGGAATTTGTCGTCTCTTTTATTTCGGTGGCCCATCGTTTTCGTTGTCGATCTCTAGGTTTGCCTTCGCTGTATCTGTGTAACATAGCTTGCTGTGATGTGCTGTCTGATGGTAGTCTGCTGATGTGTGCAAACCATTTGATCTGTTGTGTCGTAATATAGGTCATATTCCAAGACTTGTGTGGTGCCGGTTTTTTGTCTACTGTCCTTATTTCTCACTGTCTCTTAGCGATATTCCTAAAGGACATTTAGCAGCTTACGAATTACTTACAGCCATTTAAGTTTTATTACCAAAGAACGAATAGCACCTGGGTTGAAAATACGAGAAGTAGCGAGATATTGGATCGGCTCGCTGACCCACGAAAATACGAAAAGTAGCGAGATATTGGATCGGCACGCTGACCAACGAATATAATATTCTATCAAACGGAACTTGAAATAAGTCGTTCAAGATCTCGAATATGTATGTTATATTGTTTGCTGAACGTGAAGAGTATATTGTTCGATGCACCTTTGATGCAGATGTTGTGAACTAATATATTACCCTGTTATACCTGTCTCATTCTCGAATGAATCTGAAAATCATCAGATGTACCTGTGCTCGTTCTTACTGCACATTGACTATTGGTGTATATGCTCTGACATAGGCTTATCAGATGTTGGGGAACTCCATATGTCTGTTAGTGTTATCTATAGTTGTGCTCTATCCACTCTGTCAAAAGCTTTCTCTTGGTCCACGAAAGCCAGATATAAGTTTCGGTTATGTTATATTGCAGTTTCTGAAAGCTGTTTGTGGGCGAAAATTGCATCTGTACAGCTTTTATTTTTACGAAAGCCTAACTGTGTGTTGTTGAGCTGTGGTTCTATATATACACACATCCTTCTCTCTAGTATCTTGCTAAAGATTTTTCCTATGTGGCTTAATAGTGATATATCTCTATACTTTGTGCAGTACCTCTTACTGCCTTTTTTCTTCCAGTTGGGAACAATCACCGCTGTAATCCACTACTGTGGTGTCTTTTGTGTCTTCCAAATCACATTGAACAGTCTGTGTAGCCACTTTATACCTGTCACTGTTAGCATTTTTATTAGTTCTATAGGTATACAGTCTATTCCTGGTGCTTTGTTATTTGTTGCATGTTTAATTGTATCTTAAATTTCGCATTTCAGGCTGTATGGTTCTAAGTTTTCTTCTGTTGTATTTATTTTTGTACTCACTTCTCCTTTCTTTAAGTTTAACAGTTGATTGATGCAATTTTTCCATGATTTCTTGGGGCCTATGTTGATTGATGTAATTTTTCCATGATTTCTTGGGGCCTATGTTGATTGATGCAATTTTTCCATGATTTCTTGGGGCCTATGTTGATTGATGTAATTTTTCCATGATTTCTTGGGGCCTATGTTGATTGATGTAATTTTTCCATGATTTCTTGGGGCCTATATAGTGTGTGTTGCCGTGTCTATCATTGATTACTATCACTCCTATTTACTTGATTACTAAATGACTCTTTCCTTACTATCGTCAATTCAACTTGTTTCAGTTATGTTTCTTTGTTAAATGTGTTTAAATTTCTCATTGTCTCAGTAATTTTCACAGTGATATACTGTGGTTCTATTGCAAACTGAATGAGGTGAGTTATAAGACTGGCCCCACTAACTTCTCCTCGAACCATGACCAGGTTGACATGAGCTGAGTTATAAGACTGGCCCACTAACTTCCTCTCGAACCATGACCAGACTGACATTAGTTGAGTTATAAGACTGGCCCACTAACTTCTCCTCGAACCATGACCAGACTGACATGAGTTGAGTTATAAGACTGGCCCACTAACTTCTCCTCGAACCATGACCAGACTGACATGAGTTGAGTTATAAGACTGGCCCACTAACTTCTCCTCGAACCATGATCAGACTGACATGAGTTGAGTTATAAGACTGGCCCACTAACGTCTCCTCGAACCATGATCAGACTGACATTAGTTGAGTTATAAGACTGGCCCACTAACTTCCTCTCGAACCATGACCAGACTGACATTAGTTGAGTTATAAGACTGGCCCACTAACTTCTCCTCGAACCATGACCAGACTGACATGAGTTGAGTTATAAGACTGGCCCACTAACTTCTCCTCGAACCATGACCAGACTGACATGAGTTGAGTTATAAGACTGGCCCACTAACTTCTCCTCGAACCATGATCAGACTGACATGAGTTGAGTTATAAGACTGGCCCACTAACTTCTCCTCGAACCATGACCAGACTGACAGGAGTTGAGTTATAAGACTGGCCCACTAACTTCTCCTCGAACCATTACCAGACTGACAGGAGTTGAGTTATAAGACTGGCCCACTAACTTCTCCTCGAACCATGACCAGACTGACAGGAGTTGAGTTATAAGACTGGCCCACTAACTTCTCCTAGAACCATGACCAGACTGATATGAGTTGAGTTATAAGACTGGCCCACTAACTTCTCCTCGAACCATGACCAGACTGACATGAGTTGAGTTATAAGACTGGCCCACTAACTTCTCCTCGAACCATGACCAGACTGATATGAGTTGAGTTATAAGACTGGCCCACTAACTTCTCCTCGAACCATGACCAGACTGACAGGAGTTGAGTTATAAGACTGGCCCACTAACTTCTCCTCGAACCATGACCAGACTGACATGAGTTGAGTTATAAGACTGGCCCACTAACTTCTCCTCGAACCATGACCAGACTGACAGGAGTTGAGTTATAAGACTGGCCCACTAACTTCTCCTCGAACCATGACCAGACTGACAGGAGTTGAGTTATAAGACTGGCCCACTAACTTCTCCTCGAACCATGACCAGACTGACAGGAGTTGAGTTATAAGACTGGCCCACTAACTTCTCCTCGAACCATGACCAGACTGACAGGAGTTGAGTTATAAGACTGGCCCACTAACTTCTCCTCGAACCATGACCAGACTGACATGAGTTGAGTTATAAGACTGGCCCACTAACTTCTCCTCGAACCATGACCAGGCTGACATGAGTTGAGTTATAAGACTGGCCCACTAACTTCTCCTCGAACCATGACCAGACTGACAGGAGTTGAGTTATAAGACTGGCCCACTAACTTCTCCTCGAACCATGACCAGACTGATATGAGTTGAGTTATAAGACTGGCCCACTAACTTCTCCTCGAACCATGACCAGACTGACAGGAGTTGAGTTATAAGACTGGCCCACTAACTTCTCCTCGAACCATGACCAGACTGACATGAGTTGAGTTATAAGACTGGCCCACTAACGTCTCCTCGAACCATGACCAGACTGACATGAGTTGAGTTATAAGACTGGCCCACTAACGTCTCCTCGAACCATGACCAGACTGACATGAGTTGAGTTATAAGACTGGCCCACTAACGTCTCCTCGAACCATGACCAGACTGACATGAGTTGAGTTATAAGACTGGCCCACTAACGTCTCTACTGCAGAAATAAACTTAAAATAAATTCTTATCATACACTAATCCTATATACAGATATACGCGAGCAACAGGGTAGAGAGAGACATTAGAGAGAGAGAGAGAGAGAGAGATTAGAGAGAGAGATTAGAGAGAGATTAGAGAGAGAGATTGGAGAGAGATTAGAGAGAGATTATAGAGAGAAAGATATTAGAGGGAGAGAGATTAGAGGGGGAGAGATTAAAGAGAGAGAGAGAGAGCGGTAACATGGAGGGTTACAAAGAGAAAGTAGAGATGAGACAAAATTGTTCTACAAACCTGATAGATATCGACAAATGTAGACTCATCCCCGATGGTCAATGACAGACTGTAGGTCAACATATGATTGCTGTTACAGTTGATGGCACTGTGAACTTGAAAAGAGTATCCTGGGCTCAATTTGATTGATCCAAGCAGTCGGATAACACCCTCTACCCTCACCTAACCAAAAGATTGATCGATTGTGTGATGTGACACACTATACAGACACAATAAGTATTGTTGTCGCGAATCATGGACATTCACTATACAGACACAATATTGTTGTTGAAATTTATGGACATTCATTATACAGACACAATATTGTTGTTGCAATTTATGGACATTCATTACACAGACACAATATTGTTGTTGCAATTTATGGACATTCATTATACAGACACAATATTGTTGTTGCAATTTATGGACATTCATTATACAGACACAATATTGTTGTTGCAATTTATGGACATTCATTATACAGACACAATATTGTTGTCGCGAATCATGGACAGATAAAAACATAATTAGCCAGGATGTTACCCTGTTTGCAGTTCCTGTTGTGTCGTTAGTGATGGCGTTAGTGTTGCAGATGTAGCCGAGGTCCAGAGTTGCGATGTCTGTGTACACTCCGTTGACTTGTCTGGCATGTAAGGAAGTTCAAATGGACAGATATAATGTAATATGTTAGTGTAAATGTGAGAAGAATGTGTAGGCGGGAATAACAACAGATTTCCTTATTCAATCTTTCACTCATCTATCCGTATTTTGGGTATTTGCTGATTCATGGGGAATGTGTTTAGACATCGAAACGTCATGGAATGTATTTATATTCGTATGTTCTCACATGTATTCGAATGTTCTCACATATATCCGTATGTTCTCACATATATTCCTATGTTCTCACATGTATTCCTATGTTCTCACATGTATTCCTATGTTCTCACATGTATTCCTATGTTCTCACATATATTCCTATGTTCTCACATATATCCGTATGTTCTCACATATATTCCTATGTTCTCACATATATTCCTATGTTCTCACATATATTCCTATGTTCTCACATGTATTCCTATGTTCTCACATGTATTCCTATGTTCTCACATGTATTCCTATGTTCTCACATATATTCCTATGTTCTCACATATATCCGTATGTTCTCACATATATTCCTATGTTCTCACATATATTCCTATGTTCTCACATATATTCCTATGTTCTCACATGTATTCCTATGTTCTCACATGTATTCCTATGTTCTCACATGTATTCCTATGTTCTCACATATATTCCTATGTTCTCACATATATTCCTATGTTCTCACATATATCCGTATGTTCTCACATATATTCCTATGTTCTCACATATATTCCTATGTTCTCACATGTATTCCTATGTTCTCACATGTATTCCTATGTTCTCACATATATTCCTATGTTCTCACATATATCCGTATGTTCTCACATATATTCCTATGTTCTCACATATATTCCTATGTTCTCACATGTATTCCTATGTTCTCACATGTATTCCTATGTTCTCACATGTATTCCAATGTTCTCACATATATTCCTATGTTCTCACATATATTCCTATGTTCTCACATGTATTCCTATGTTCTCACATGTATTCCTATGTTCTCACATGTATTCCTATGTTCTCACATGTATTCGAATGTATCTGTGTTAATGTTTGTGAACAGAAATGAACTCAACATCTACAATAGTCATTGGCCAGGAATAACTGGAAAATGTCAACAATTTCTGAATATCTTACGTCAGCCATCACACTGCTCAGCAGAGATCAGAAAGAGATTAGCAAAGGCCATACAAAAAAAATCACATGAAAAATCTATGGCAAGCGGCAAACAGAATAACAAAGTTACAAATATTAAGAATCTATATGTATCTTTCCAGTTGCACCATATGGCAGTGAGACATGCACAATGTAAAAGTAAATATCTTCATTCGAAATGAAATTATATTGAAAGGTCCTAAGAAACTATGAACAGAAGAACAAACAAACGCAGAGACCATTCAGAAAGATCTGAACATAGAAGAAGACTGACAGCGTATAGATCCACAAAGAATTGAACATAAAATAATACACACAGCAGAACACAGGATATAAGCATACAAATAACAATACACAGGACATAATCGATGTTTCCAACCAAAAGGGGTTTGTCAAGATACGTACATAACATACATACTTAAAAAGACGACCAGTAGAAATGAGTACACCACAACGTGTCCGAGTTTTCTACTTGTCGTCTTTTTATGGTATGTGCGGATCTTGACAAAGCCCTTTTGGTTCGAAACGTGATTATGTCCTATATATTGTTATCTGTATGATTATATCATGTGTTCTGCTGTGTATATTACTGTGTGTCTTTAACTAAACCAAACACGTCTCCAGTCATCCTAACGGTTCACTGACGATGCTTGTTCGTCCACTGTAGTCGGTTCTGGCGATACCGGTTCGTAAGAACAGAATCTCTGTAGGATCATCTAGCACAGAGACGGCATCGTGCGGTCGGTTCCTGACCGTTTGATGTGAAATTTGACGAGATGATGGCATTGATTGGATTGTGGAGGACGCAGATGCAAATCGATTGCTGAGGTGACGCAGCCGTATAAAGCAGGAGTTGTGACTCTGGGTCTTCTACTTCGCGGCCAATTTTGAAATTGATCCAGTTTGTTGAAATCGTCTACAAAGGCGACTAATGGTGCTTATAACCATATTACATTGTCTGGCCACTCCACTTTGTTATTGTCCAGTCTGTAAGCATTCAATGATGATGATGGCTGTTTGCCATCTCTGCCTGCCGAAAAGGAAGCAATGTTTCTGTGTTTCAGTGTTTTCTAGATGGACTACGTGATTTATTTTCTGAATGTGATACATTAGAACATGGTTTAACGATTTAGAGTCACTGAAATAACACTGTCACTGGCTTAACGACCCGGCAGTGTAAAAATAGCACTAAGTAATATCGTTCGTAGAAAACAATGAAGAGTTCTCAGATGTCCGAGTGTTGTATCAGGAAATCCCCATGTCTAAACCATGATATCTAAGTAACACATATACAAGGAAACCGCATATTCCATTCGAGTAGTCCTTCATTGTTGGACTGGACGTCCATTCACAGTGTGGTCACAAGAAATAAGACAGCTGTGACTTAGTGTCATTTTACCGGAAGTGTTAGCTCTGATGTATATTCACTGAGTTAGTTGTGATGTTTAGTAACTTTGTTAGACAAAATGTGTAAATGTAATCCAGCTTGCTCACCGTGTTGTATACATCATGCAAACATAGCACACCAATAATACAACATTGAATAATATACACATGTTGAATTGTAGCAACTCACCTTGGTTCGTATGTCGCTATGGTCTGAGAAGACTTCACACACGGCAAGTTGGCGCCAGCATCTAGCAGACCAATGTACAACACCTCCATGATACCGGCAACAGTTGTCGGCGTGGTGACACTTACTGTCACGTGGCTTCAATATGAGAATATGGTATAGGTATAGTAGATCCAGGAATATGGTCATGAAGTTTTTTTCAATTTCAGTTTAAGGAAGTATATAAATATATAAGTATATATTTTATTATAATTATATAGAGTATATAAATAAATATTATCGATTTTACAGGTATAGTAGAATGTTTCAATATCCAAACAAAACTACAGGAAGAAATAGATAAGACCCGCCCACCCAGACAGCTAAAACACTTGCTATGTTGACTATTATATTCTTATATAGAAACCAATATTCATGTCTATAATGATGGGTCAGCTTGTAAGGTCACAATTTTCATGCGGGGTATTAGGCAACTTTCATCTACCAACTTTCATCTACCAACTTTCATCTACCAATATTTATCTACCAACTTTCATCTACCAACTTTTCATCTACCAACTTTCATCTACCAACTTTCATCTACCAACATTTATCTACCAACATTCATCTACCAACATTTATCTACCAACATTTATCTACCAACATTCATCTACCAACTTTCATCTACCAACTTTCATCTACCAACTTTCATATACCAACTTTCATCTATCATAATGTCATCGATGCAATAAATATTTCAGACCCCTGCTACTGCTGAAATTGTGAAGCTGGGGTGGTTGCTATCCAGAGAACTCTACTTCAAAATGTATACATTATTTGAAAAAAAGAAAGAAATTACAACCAATATTGTTACTGTACCGTTAAACGGGACTACATTATTTGCGTGGAATGAAATGCATGCCAAGGGGTAGATAACTACTTATTCCCACATCACGGCGAAATCCTTGACATGGAGATGGGGCTTAGTCCAGCCAACAGAGGCTGGAAAACTAAGATTGGTCGGGCAAACCCAATATCGAGCAGGGTCACAATCCTGCCTAAGCAAGCACAGGTGCTGAAGTCAGAGATGCCAGACCGAGAGGCGCATTAGCAACCTTGGTATCATGCAAACCGAATAGGAAAGTGCTGAATACCAGATAATTCACATAAAAACAACTCCCTTGAACTGGACATACTGAACTTGTACTGCCCAAATGAAATCCCACTAAACATGACCAGTATTAACATCACGAACAAACACTTTCTGACAGTGGGAGACTTTAACAGCCATTCCCAAAGCTGGGGATATAACAATTTAGACAGAAGGGGAGAAGAGATAGAAAGTTGACAAGATTATAACAACCTAATTATCTTGAACAGTCCACAGGATCCACCAACTTTCTACTCAAGAAGATGGCATAGCACCTCAACCACAGACCTTGCATTTTGCACCTCAGAACTGGCTGGAATAATGGAAAGAACAATAGGCGAACAACATGGTGGCAGTGATCACCGCCCAGTTATCATCCAAGTGAACAAATTAACAATTACAAGACCAACTAAGCCAAGATGGAACAACAAGAAATCAAACTGGCGCATATATAAACATAGAACAAACCTACTTACAAAAGACATAAAATTAACAGGCAGAGACATCAACACTAATAACATGGAGTTTAATAAAGGAATACTTCAGGCAGCTAAGGAGACAATACCAAGAGGAGCAAGGAAGAATTATGTACCATATTGGACCAATACACTTCAAAAACTAGAGGAAGAACTGACTGAAGCACGTAATATGGCAGAGAAGCAACCATCACAACAGAACCACATCGCACTACAAAAAAACCAAAGCAAAGTTAACTAAAGAAAAGATAGAAACACAGAGAAGAAGATGGAGGGAAAAAACTCAAAATTTAAATTTTGAAAAGGAAGGGAGAAAAGCTGTGGAAACTAACCAAGCAAATAAATAATGATAGCAATACCCAGCGACAAAAAATTACATTGGAGGATTCAGGCAAACTTCACTGTGGCAAACAAGCAGCAGACACGCTTGCGGAATCTTGAAGAAATGAAAGCAATTATCATCAATACATGTAGACAACGAAACATTCGTCAAGAAATGAATAATGATAAGAACATCACAAACTGTCCAGACGCCATGTCCAAACTATTCACATTAGAAGATCTAAAGGCATCTATAGGGAAATTAAAGGATAGGAAATCACCAGGACCGGACGTAGTCACCAATGAAATGCTTAGGAACCTAGGACAGGCAGCAATGTACAAATTATTACAGATATACAACTATAGTTGGAAAATAGGCAATGTACCACAGTCGTGGAGAGAAGCGTTTATGTGTCTTATTATTAAAAAAGGTAATGACAAACAGAAGCCCGACAGTTACAGACAAATAAGTCTAACTAGTTGTGTCTGCAAGACAATGGAGAGGATGGTCAACAGAAGACTGAAATGGTACCTAGAATCAGAGAAGATATTGGTGCCAGATCAAGCTGGATTTAGAGAGCGTAACAGCACAGAAGACCAAATAACATTCCTGTCCCAGATCATAGAAGATGCATTTAAAGAAAAGAAGAAAGTTTTCACCCTATGGATAGGTGTTCAAAAAAGCGTTCGACAAGGTCTGAAAAGATGGATGGATAATAAAGCTGCAACGAAATGGAATTATGGGAAACATGAACAAGTGGATCCGCTCATCCTACACAATATGAAAGCAGGAGTCACCATGGAAGGCTACACAGCAAAAAACTTGTCCTAAAACATGGAGTTCCTCAAGGCTCAATACTGTCTCCAACTTTCAAACAAGGACACAGCAGGAGAGAAAAACTTGGACATTTACGCATCAAAACAGAAGATGAGCAGGTGTACTTAGACACTACACTAGGTAAGAGATTGACATGGAGGCCTCACATTGAGAAAATAGAAGCAAAACAAGAAGAACCTTGCCATCCTGAGGAACTTTGGCAGGAACAAACTGGGTGGACCAATGAGGCAACCTTAAAGAAGGTATATACAGGTGCAATTAGACCAGTACTAGAATATGGATCAACAGCATGGACTTCAGCAACCAACTCCCATCTACAAGCCCTGAACAAGGTACAAAATCAAGCACTCGCCTTATCACAGGTGCTTGAAGACCTCTCACATAAATGAAATGGAAAAAATTACAGGCATCACCCCCTTATCATACAGGGGAGACACTAAGACTATGGTCCATGCAGAAAAGTACAAGAGCATGCCAGCACAGCAAATGAGGGCCAGACACAGTGACGTAGTCAGTTGAAGACTGAAGAAGAGCAGTTTTATACACCGATCCAAAAAACTAAACAGAAAATATAAAGATGAACTACCAGACATAACAAGAGAGATATCACCAACACTTTTTCCAGTTCCGTGGGAACAACACCCAAATCTCACTATCAGAACCACCATAAATAACTACCACACTATGATAGAACTGAATAATCTCCAAAAGAAAACAATAGTAAGATGATTGAAGATATGTACCCCAGAGAAGCATGGATACAAGTATATACCGAACGATCTGCAACCAATGGTAAAGTAAAGAATGGAGACCCCCCCCCTCTCACCAAACACTTCTATCCTCAGCCATTCGTAGGAGTGTAGAAAAATCATGTGAAGTGTACTGTACGATTGAAATACATGACAGTACTATTGTAAATACATGACAGTACTAATGGAAATACATGACAGTACTAATTGAAATACATGACAGTACTAATGTAGTGTGTTGTCTAATATACCTGGTTGTATTTTGTACAGTAAGTATTTTAATAATTTGTAAGTTTTAAGTTGCAATATTTAATACGGTAATTGTTTTGTACATGGCACCTGAAGAAGATAGCATACCTGATTGTATTTGGAACAGTGTATACAGTAACCACAATTCGTTTACTCTCTGATTTCACGATCGTATTCAGGTTCTCTCCCTTGACAGGGGTGTCCTGTTCTGTTATGGACCCCATCTGCATTGCACCAGTGATAGCATTCATGTTCATCTGTAAGAACACAATTATCAGAACATATTCTGACCATGGTCATCTATTTATCGCTGAGGGGTCTAGTTTCTAGTTAATCTGTCTTCCAAGGTCAAGAAGTGTCCAGACCTAACAAATGTCAAGTCTCATTGCAATCAAAGAACATAACATCAAATCTCGTTCACTCAAAGAACATAATGTCAAATCTCTTGCAGTCAAGGAACATAATTTCTAGTCTCTTGCCGTTAAAGAAAATAATATAGTTTCTTGCATACAAAGAGCATAATGTCAAATATTTATCTGTCAAAAAATAATGTCTCCAGTAGTCAAAGACCATAATGTCTTTGTCTTTTCTATACTTGTATTACCGTAGGCCTACTACGTGTGTCTACTACTTGTAGTACAGTAGGCCTACTACTTGTCGCTACTATTTCTGCCTACTACTTGTGTCTACTACTTGTAGTAAAGTAGACCTAATACTTTTGTCTACTATTTGTAGTAAAGTAGGCCTACTACTTGTGTCTACTACTTGTAGTAAAGTCGGCCTACTACTCGTGTCTACTATTTGTGCTTTCAGATGCAAGGTTTACTATTTGCCCTTGAAGTAGTATAACTAGATAGATAGCAGGTAGAACAGTTGCAAAACGATGATTTAACATGTTAAAATTGACAAGATATCAACGTTTTCCACTGGAAACATACACACACACACACACACACACACACACACAAAACATGTCAAGACAAAAGTATCTGTACAGCTAGAGTACAGCAAAGCGCAGTTGAGTCAAATACGGCAGCGATCTAATCAGATGACAATGTCAAGTGTATGCAGCACTGGTTTTCTGATCAGATGACAATGTCAAGTGTATGCAGTACTGGTATTCATTTGTGTATGATACATCTGTATGTGTGACATCCGCATCTGTACGTACCTTATATCTACATCTCCATTGTATGACATCTACATATGTACATATGACATTAATGTTTATGACGTGTGACATCTATATACGCATGTATGACATGTACATCTGTATCTTTGACATCCACATGCGTATGTATGACATGTACATCTAACAAATGTCAAGTCTCTTGCAATCAAAGAACATAACATCAAATCTCGTTCACTCAAAGAACATAACATCAAATCTCGTTCACTCAAAGAACATAACATCAAATCTCGTTCACTCAAAGAACATAACATCAAATCTCGTTCACTCAAAGAACATAACATCAAATCTCGTTCACTCAAAGAACATAACATCAAATCTCGTTCGCTCAAAGAACATAACATCAAATCTCGTTCACTCAAAGAACATAACATCAAATCTCGTTCACTCAAAGAACATAACATTAATTCTCGTTCACTCAAAGAACGTAACATCAAATCTCGTTCACTCAAAGAACATAACATCAAATCTCGTTCACTCAAAGAACATAAAAGCAAATCTCGTTCACTCAAAGAACATAACATCAAATCGCGTTCACTCAAAGAACATAACATCAAATCTCGTTCAATCAAAGAACATAACATCAAATCTCGTTCACTCAAAGAACATAACATCAAATCTCGTTCACTCAAAGAACATAACATCAAATCTCGTTCACTCAAAGAACATAACATCAAATCGCGTTCACTCAAAGAACATAACATCAAATCTCGTTCACTCAAAGAACATAACATCAAATCTCGTTCACTCAAAGAACATAACATCAAATCTCGTTCACTCAAAGAACATAACATCAAATCTCGTTCACTCAAAGAACATAACATCAAATCGCGTTCACTCAAAGAACATAACATCAAATCTCGTTCACTCAAAGAACATAACATCAAATCTCGTTCACACAAAGAACATAACATCAAATCTCGTCCACTCAAAGAACATAACATCAAATCTCGTTCACTCAAAGAACATAACATCAAATCTCGTTCACTCAAAGAACATAACATCAAATCTCGTTCACTCAAAGAACATAACATTAATTCTCGTTCACTCAAAGAACATAACATCAAATCTCGTTCACTCAAAGAACATAACATCAAATCTCGTTCACTCAAAGAACATAACAGCAAATCTCGTTCACTCAAAGAACATAACATCAAATCGCGTTCACTCAAAGAACATAACATCAAATCTCGTTCACTCAAAGAACATAACATCAAATCTCGTTCACTCAAAGAACATAACATCAAATCTCGTTCACTCAAAGAACATAACATCAAATCTCGTTCACTCAAAGAACATAACATCAAATCGCGTTCACTCAAAGAACATAACATCAAATCTCGTTCACTCAAAGAACATAACATCAAATCTCGTTCACTCAAAGAACATAACATCAAATCTCGTTCACTCAAAGAACATAACATCAAATCTCGTTCACTCAAAGAACATAACATCAAATCTCGTTCACTCAAAGAACATAACATCAAATCTCGTTCACTCAAAGAACATAACATCAAATCTCGTTCGCTCAAAGAACATAACATCAAATCTCGTTCACTCAAAGAACATAACATCAAATCTCGTTCACTCAAAGAACATAACATTAATTCTCGTTCACTCAAAGAACGTAACATCAAATCTCGTTCACTCAAAGAACATAACATCAAATCTCGTTCACTCAAAGAACATAAAAGCAAATCTCGTTCACTCAAAGAACATAACATTAAATCTCGTTCACTCAAAGAACATAACAGCAAATCTCGTTCACTCAAAGAACATAACATCAAATCGCGTTCACTCAAAGAACATAACATCAAATCTCGTTCACTCAAAGAACATAACATCAAATCTCGTTCACTCAAAGAACATAACATCAAATCTCGTTCACTCAAAGAACATAACATCAAATCTCGTTCACTCAAAGAACATAACATTAAATCTCGTTCACTCAAAGAACATAACATCAAATCTCGTTCACTCAAAGAACATAACATCAAATGACATGTAGACGCGTATGTTTGACATTATACACTTGTTAGTATAACATTGAGGAACGTCGTATCCGAGTGGATAGTTAGCTTGCTTGCTGTAACCGGGTTACATCGAGCGAGGTTTGAAACCACGATTGGACGCACGCACACAAAATTCCGGGTTGTGATTTCCTGCTTGACACGATCACTCATTCAGTCGTCCCAGCTGTAAATGACTACTTGAGGAATAAGTTAGCGTAGGTAAAAACGATATGGAAGGAACTGGTCACCCCATTAATAGTTGCTGCGGCTTAGTACATGAAGAGTTATCTTCATCCCCGACGGCAGGTTGCTACCATGGGACATACCTTTACCTATATTACAACATCTACAGTCTGTCTATTTTCTTTCCCCAGGTGAATGATTGTTGATCGCATTCACACTTGTCTATCCCCAGGTGAATGATTGTTGATCGCATTCACACTTGCCGTTAAGCGTAGGGGTCGTATCTAAAGCTGTCGTTTCAAGGCCAGATGTGTCGCCGAGGTTGCATTTAGTCCATGTTTGTTCAAGGTTATCTTAATGTTTTCTATCCACCGTTTTCTTGTCTCTACCTTTGGCTTTACGCCCGGATATTCTTGTATTATATGCTCTTATTGGTATTTGGTTTGGCTTCATTCTCATAAGGTGACCGAACCATTTTACTTGCTGTCTCTCAATATGTTCGATACATGACATTATACCAACTATTTTCCTAATTTCATCATTTCTTATTTTTTTCTAGTTTGGTAACCATTGCAGCTTTCCTCAGACACTTCATTTCACATGTGACGATTTTTCTTTGCTGCGTAGACCATGTTTGACATTGGTAGCACAGTGTTGGTATAAAAATTGTAGATATTATTTGTTTTTTTAATTTCCATCTTGATCTTTGGATGAAGAAGTAATGGTGAAAGTTGGTAAGTCACTGTGTTTGCTTTCTGGCGCTTTGTTTTTTATTTCTCTGTCTAGTCTTCCATCTTCAGAAAAAATGCTGCCTAGATATTTAAATTCTTTGGCTTGTTTCACTTTGGTGTTATCTATTGTTATATTCATTGGTGTTGAAGACTTGCTAATTTTCATAACTTCTGTTTTTTGTACATTAATTTTCATGTTGTACTTCTGACATGCTAACAATGCAGTGTAGTGCTTTTGCAAAGTTTCCTCACCTTTGTATATTAAACTTTGATCATCAGCAAATAATAGTTCATTGATTTCATTATTAAGTTCTTCATCATGTTTATTTGTAATGTTTTCCTCTTTGTTGATGTGAGCTTCTTTTATTATTCTGTCCATGTATATGTTGAAAAGTATGTCATCCTTGTCTTACTCCAGATCTTGTTTCAAAAGATCTGCAGTCTGTGTGTGATATCTACATTGTGTGATATATACATGTGTACATATAAAATCTACAATCTGTGTGTGTGATATCTACATGTGTACATATAAAATCTACAATCTGTGTATGTGATATCTACATGTGTACATATAAAATCTACAATCTGTGTATGTGATATCTACATGTGTACATATAAAATCTACAATCTGTGTATGTGATATCTACATGTGTACATATACAATCTACAATCTGTGTATGTGATATCTACATGTGTACATATACAATCTACATGATGTATGTATGACATGGTATGTACGACTGCTAATTTATGTTTAAGAAACAAGACATCGTACGGAGGTATTGTTAACCATCGAGGTGTCGGATGTCGCTGTTACACTGACTGTCTTTGAGACTTGGCTAGAGTAGCTTGGGTTGTAATTGACAACAAACTTAAGATCATGGGAGGAGCCATCAACGAATGTGCTGTCGTCAGTAGTCATCTGGGCTACAATCTCCAGTTCAATGCTATTACTGTCCCATGTGTCGTCCCTTGTCAGAGGATCCAGACCTGAGAAGAATACAAAGTACATGTAAGTGTCAGGAGGTGCGACACTGCACGCATACACAGGTCTATTATATACACACAATGTTTAATATAATCTATATATCTGTGATGTGAACGAGGACAGTTCCTATCTCTACTTGCCGTGTGTTATATTGTTTGTTGTTTGTTTGTTTTGCGTTCGCTCCATTGTAACCATCACGGATATCCGTGCGATTTCCGCCGGGAGCGTGATTACGTTGTGCCACCGTTATGCGCCTTGTGGGCCTAGCACATCCGATTTCGGCATGCCTTGACAATTCGGGTGGGCTACCCTTAGCCTGTGACAGCCTCTATATCTGTCTTCAGGCACGAGTAGTGGCGACTCTTCGCCCAGACGATTTTTGCTCTCGTCTGACTCGCACGAGGTGTTCCACTGTCTATGAACTTGCCTCGTGTAATTGGACGTGCTGTGCCTGTGCCCATTGGGTACTGAACCGTTTCTCATCCGTGAGCCTGGTTCCTTAAGGGGAAGAACTCAACAGAGGAGTTGGACCTTGGCTCTTTCGCCCTCTTAGCCGAGGTGTCATTCATCGACATCGTGTACCCCTTGTCCAAGTTCGAGTCTCACACCACGCGTTTGAGAGCAAGGTGTTCTCGAGATGAGTGTCCTTGTCCCAATAGCGCCTGAGCCCATCAGGTACTGAACCCTTTCTCTCTTCAAGTGTATTTCCGGTGTAGGAAAACCTGACAGTAGAGTTGGGCCAGGGCTAAATCGTTGTTCCTTTTGTGCCTGAGCCTATCGGGTACGGAAGTCTTTCTCTCTGCAAGTGTACTTCCGGTATAGGAAACCTTGACAGTAGAGTTGGACCAGGACTACCATCGTTGTCCCTTTCTTGCCTAAGCCCATCGGGTACAGAACCCTTTCTCTTCGCGAGCATATTTCCGGTTTAGGAAGGCTCGACATTAGAGTTGGATTTGGTCTTCTTGCTTTACCAGCCGCCAATGGATGGGTCTGGGTCTCTGTCTGTAAGGAACACAGGTAACTAGAAGCTCGTCTCGAGCTGACGGAGCTTGTAGTTCACTTTCCTAGAGACTTTTCATTTTCTATTTGCAGTTCGCGCTGCTCTCTAGCGCTGTTCTGCCCTTTCATTGTTTCATTGTACTCGGTATGAAATATATTTGTCTCTCGCCATGCATCTACCTTTACGTGCACTTTACATTGGCCGCCCCTCCAATGTTCGGACTGGACTGACTAGCTTCACTGTATGTCGACAGTGTCGCTATATGTGGTGATGCTGGTGGTGTCGGAGATATTGTCTGTCTCTTGTGCAGTCAAATCTCTTTCCATATGCTATCTCCACATTTTCGGACACGATCCCCAAATGATTTGGCCAGATTCAGCTCGAGCTGCTGTATTTCTGTTTCCAGGGTGCACCGCGTGGAGGTACATTTGGGATCTTGGTTATTGCTAACCCTGGGTCCGCCTAGAGCAATGAGTTCCCTTTGCACCCCTGTTATATTGTGTTCTTGATAAGGACTTGTGGCCTTAGGTAGATTTAATTTAGGTAGAATCTAAGGTAGATTTGTGTGCGTTATAAAAACTTGATGACTCTGCAAGTTTCGTCTATCAGATTACAGTTATGCTTCGGTAAATGTCTAATATTAATATATACATGTATTCTAATAGCTATTCGGTTGATTATGCATTGGAGAAGATGAGTTACGTGCTGTGATCGGTACTATGAGAGGCGTGTGTTTTTGTTAAGAGTGACGGAGCAAATGTGCGGAATTTCTAGTACAATATGATGTCAGTCACCCAATCTTTACATGCCTCTATTTAGCTAACAGCTGTGTTATGATATGCGATAATGGACTCTCTGAACCAGCTAATCTTCTTGTTAATGATTCATATACGCAGTTGACAACCAGGCTAGATAATTGTGTACTGCTTGTCAAACTTGACTTTCTATTTGTCAGGCTTAACCATAAACTTGTCAGACGACTGCCTACGTGTAGTCGACATTCTTTCCTTGAAAACACAATCATGACATTCTAAACCCACGATTTAGCAACACAAATTATATTCTTAACTTGGCATAATAAATTATATTCTTGACTTGGCATAATAAATTATATTCTTGACTTGGCATCACAGATTATATTCTTAACTTGGCATAACAAATTATATTCTTAACTTGGCATAACAAATTATATTCTTAACTTGGCATAACACATTATATTCTTAACTTGGCATAACAAATTATATTCTTAACTTGGCATAACAAATTATATTCTTAACTTGGCATAACAAATTATATTCTTAACTTGGCATAACAAATTATATTCTTAACTTGGCATAACAAATTATATTCTTAACTTGGCATAACAAATTATATTCTTAACTTGGCATAACAAATTATATTCTTGACTTGGCATAACAAATTATATTCTTAACTTGGCATAACAAATTATATTCTTAACTTGGCATAACAAATTATATTCTTGACTTGGCATAATAAATTATATTCTTGACTTGGCATAACAAATTATATTCTTGACTTGACATAACAAATTATATTCTTAACTTGGCATAACAAATTATATTCTTAACTTAGCATAACAAATTATATTCTTAACTTGGCATAACACATTATATTCTTAACTTAGCATAACAAATTATATTCTTGACTTGGCATAACAAATTATATTCTTAACTTGGCATAACAAATTATATTCTTAACTTGGCATAACAAATTATATTCTTAACTTGGCATAACAAATTATATTCTTGACTTGGCATAACAAATTATATTCTTGACTTGGCATAACAAATTATATTCTTGACTTGGCATCACAGATTATATTCTTAACTTGGCATAACAAATTATATTCTTGACTTGGCATAACAAATTATATTCTTGACCTGGCATAACAAATTATATTCTTGACTTGGCATAACAAATTATATTCTTGACTTGGCATAACACATTATATTCTTGACTTGGCATCACAGATTATATTCTTGAAATGGCATAACAAATTATATTCTTGACTTGGCATCACAGATTATATTCTTAACTTGTCATCACATGTTATATTCTTGACTTGGCATAACACATTATATTCTTGACTTGGCATCACAGATTATATTCTTGAAATGGCATAACAAATTATATTATCGACTTGGCATCACAGATTATATTCGTGACTTGACAATACATATTATATTCTTGATATGAAATCACATTCTATATTATTGACCTGAAACGTCTATATCTTGACTAAACACATATCACAGTTGTGCATAAAATACACAATTTGTAGAGATTGACAAAATTCACACAAATCGGTGAGATTGACAAATAAAATCAAGGACAGCTTACCCACGTTAGTAACATATCCAAGGTCAATATTACCGCCCCTATTAAGACCCAGTAGTTGATCTTGGTTGACGATGTTCCCAACGGTCGGCACCAAGCAAGGATAGCCGTCTCCGGCTCTGACATAGCGAACACTGCACAGACTGAGAGCGTTGTCCTAGAATGTCATCAAGTGTTAAGTCCATGATGAGAGTTATACAATGCTACATCTATTCTATATTAATGTACGGTTTAGAGACATGGACAATAAACAAACAGAAGACAGCATTGATGTCTTTGAGATGTGGATATATAGAAGAATAGGGAGAACATCATGAAAATAGAAGAAAAACAAACACAGAGGTTCTAACAACACTTAATATGAAGAAAGAATTGTTAAAGGAAATAAAGATAAAACAAATGAAATATTTTGGACACATTAAGACATGACACCTTGTTGAGATCTTACTTGAGGGTAAAGTCAAAGGGAAGCGAGCAAGAGGTAAGCAGAGATACAAGTGGGAGAGTGGCATCATGAGACAACAGGTCACAGTCTAGCAGAGTGCACCACCACGGAAATAGACAAGGGATGTTTGAGGTCTGTTGCAGCCAACCTTTGTGGCGAAGACGGCACTTGATGATGATTAAATCTATAAGAATGCAGCTGCTAAGTAATATCTCTAACAACATCTCAACTCGGGGGGGGGGGGGGGGGTGCTAAGTAAAGTAATATCTCTGTCTAACAACATCTCAACTCGGGGGGGGGGGGTGCTAAGTAAAGTAATATCTCTGTCTAACAACATCTCAACTCAATGTGGGGGGGGGTGCTAAGTAAAGTAATATATATATATATATATCTAACAACATCTCAGCTCAATGTTGGAGGGTCAGTGCTAAGTAAAGTAATATCTCTAACAACATCTCAACATATTGTGGGGGGGGGGGGGTGCTAAGTAAAGTAATATTTCTAACAATATCTCAACACAATGTGGGGGTGGGCTATATATAGTTATATATATATATTTCTCTATCAGCATTTCAACTCAATGAAAGAGTTGGGGAGGGTATTATTGTTGATAATTGATTTGCTCCGAGTTAATAAATTCAGAGAGGGGGAATTCCTCAGAATGTGTGCGTACCTGTGTGGTATTTACCTGTGTGGTATTTACCTGTGTGGTATTTACCTGTGTGATATTTACCTGTGTGGTATTTACCTGTGTGGTATTTACCTGTGTGTAATTCCTCTCCAACGTGTTTCTCGATTTAGTTGAAAGTTAGGAAATAGAGATTTGATCTATTTCTCCAATGATTTAGTTGAAAGTTAGGAAAGAGAGATTTGATATATTTCTCCAATGATTTAGTTGAAAGTTAGGAAAGAGAGATTTGATCTATTTCTCCAATGATTTAGTTGAAAGTTAGGAGAGAGGGATTGGTGTATTCCTCCAACGAAACTGTAGACATATTTGGTTCATGATGTAAACTGTACTGATGTAAACTGTACTGATGTAAACTGTACTGATGTAAACTGTACTGATGTAAACTGTACTGATGTAAACTGTACTGAAGGTTATGACGTTTATTGCAGAATGCTAATCTACGCCAAGAAGCATTCTAAATCATGTGTTCTTGTGATTACCTTGATTGAAGGTTATGCCATTGTCGTTGGAATGTTTCTGTGGTGGTAGTCTTTGAAGTCTAGTGTTCTAGAAATATCTTGTGGTAGTGTTATACAGTCTTTTGTGAAGTCGTTCACTCAAACAAGTCCGTCAGGAAGTATTTTCTTTCAACACCTTCCACAAACAAGTCCGTTAGGAAGTATTTTCTTTCAACACCTTCCACAAACAAGTCCGTCAGGAAGTATTTTCTTTCAACACCTTCCACAAACAAGTCCGGCAGGAAGTGTTTTCTTTCAACACCTTCCACAAACAAGTCCGGCAGGAAGTGTTTTCTTTCAACACCTTCCACAAACAAGTCCGACAGGAAGTGTTTTCTTTCAACACCTTCCACAAACAAGTCCGGCAGGAAGTGTTTTCTTTCAACACCTTCCACAAACAAGTCCGGCAGGAAGTGTTTTCTTTCAACACCTTCCACAAACAAGTCCGACAGGAAGTGTTTTCTTTCAACACCTTCCACAAACAAGTCCGGCAGGAAGTGTTTTCTTTCAACACCTTCCACAAACAAGTCCGACAGGAAGTATTTTCTTTCAACACCTTCCACAAACAAGTCCGGCAGGAAGTGTTTTCTTTCAACACCTTCCACAAACAAGTCCGACAGGAAGTATTTTCTTTCAACACCTTCCACTTACTTGGGAAGTGGAGATACCCATGTCGACATCTGTTTCAGTCAGCAGAAGTGCAACATCAGAGTATCCAGAGATACCTTTACCTTTAAGAACCGAGGAAGATGACTCCAGAGGACACCCAAGCCAGGGAGTACAACTGAGCGATTAGTCTATCGTACATTAATATAAACCCAAGCCAGGGAGTACAAATGAGCGATTAGTCTATCGTACATTAATATAAACCCAAGCCAGGGAGTACAACTGGGCGATTAGTCTATCGTACATTAATATAAACCCAAGCCAGGGAGTACAACTGAGCGATTAATCTATCGTACATTAATATAAACCCAAGCCAGGGAGTAAAACTGAGCGATTAGTTTATCGTACATTAATATAAACCCAAGCCAGGGAGTACAACTGAGCGATTAGTCTATCGTACATTAATATAAACCCAAGCCAGGGAGTACAACTGGGCGATTAGTCTATCGTACATTAATATAAACCCAAGCCAGGAAGTACAACTGGGCGATTAGTCTATCGTACATTAATATAAACCCAAGCCAGGGAGTACAACTGGGCGATTAGTCTATCGTACATTAATATAAACCCAAGCCAGGGAGTACAACTGAGTGATTAGTCTATCGTACATTAATATAAACCCAAGCCAGGGAGTACAACTGGGCGATTAGTCTATCGTACATTAATATAAACCCAAGCCGGGGAGTACAACTGAGCGATTAGTCTATCGTACATTAATATAAACCCAAGCCAGGGAGTACAACTGGGCGATTAGTCTATCGTACATTAATATAAACCCAAGCCAGGGAGTACAACTGGGCGATTACTATAACGTGCGATAATATAAACCCAGGCCAGGGAGTACAACTGAGCGATTAGTCTATCGTACATTAATATAAACCGATGCCAGGGAGTACAACTGAGCGATTAGTCTATCGTACATTAATATAAACCCAAGCAAGGGAGTACAACTGAGCGATTAGTCTATCGTACATTAATATAAACCCAAGCCAGGGAGTACAACTGGGCGATTAGTCTATCGTACATTAATATAAACCCAAGCCAGGGAGTACAACTGAGCGATTACTCTATCGTACATTAATATAAACCCAAGCCAGGGAGTACAACTGAGCGATTAGTCTATCGTACATTAATATAAACCCAAGCCAGGGAGTACAACTGGGCGATTAGTCTATCGTACATTAATATAAACCCAAGCCAGGGAGTACAACTGGGCGATTAGTCTATCGTACATTAATATAAACCCAAGCCAGGGAGTACAACTGGGCGATTAGTCTATCGTACATTAATATAAACCCAAGCCAGGGAGTACAACTGAGCGATTAGTCTATCGTACATTAATATAAACCCAAGCCAGGGAGTACAACTGGGCGATTAGTCTATCGTACATTAATATAAACCGATGCCAGGGAGTACAACTGAGCGATTAGTCTATCGTACATTAATATAAACCCAAGCAAGGGAGTACAACTGAGCGATTAGTCTATCGTACATTAATATAAACCCAAGCCAGGGAGTACAACTGGGCGATTAGTCTATCGTACATTAATATAAACCCAAGCCAGGGAGTACAACTGGGCGATTAGTCTATCGTACATTAATATAAACCCAAGCCAGGGAGTACAACTGGGCGATTAGTCTATCGTACATTAATATAAACCCAAGCCAGGGAGTACAACTGAGCGATTAGTCTATCGTACATTAATATAAACCCAAGCCAGGGAGTACAACTGGGCGATTAGTCTATCGTACATTAATATAAACCGATGCCAGGGAGTACAACTGAGCGATTAGTCTATCGGACATTAATATAAACCCAAGCAAGGGAGTACAACTGAGCGATTAGTCTATCGTACATTAATATAAACCCAATCCAGGGAGTACAACTGGGCGATTAGTCTATCGTACATTAATATAAACCCAAGCCAGGGAGTACAACTGAGCGATTAGTCTATCGTACATTAATATAAACCCAAGCCAGGGAGTACAACTGAGCGATTAGTCTATCATACATTAATATAAACCCAAGCCAGGGAGTACAACTGGGCGATTAGTCTATCGTACATTAATATAAACCCAAGCCAGTGAGTACAACTGGGCGATTAGTCTATCGTACATTAATATAAACCCAAGCCAGGGAGTACAACTGGGCGATTAGTCTATCGTACATTAATATAAACCCAAGCCAGGGAGTACAACTGAGCGATTAATCTATCGTACATTAATATAAACCCAAGCCAGGGAGTAAAACTGAGCGATTACTTTATCGTACATTAATATAAACCCAAGCCAGGGAGTACAACTGAGCGATTAGTCTATCGTACATTAATATAAACCCAAGCCAGGGAGTACAACTGGGCGATTAGTCTATCGTACATTAATATAAACCCACGCCAGGAAGTACAACTGGGCGATTAGTCTATCGTACATTAATATAAACCCAAGCCAGGGAGTACAACTGGGCGATTAGTCTATCGTACATTAATATAAACCCAAACCAGGGAGTACAACTGAGTGATTATTCTATCGTACATTAATATAAACCCAAGCTAGGGAGTACAACTGGGCGATTAGTCTATCGTACATTAATATAAACCCAAGCCAGGGAGTACAACTGAGCGATTAGTCTATCGTACATTAATATAAACCCAAGCCAGGGAGTACAACTGGGCGATTAGTCTATCGTACATTAATATAAACCCAAGCCAGGGAGTACAACTGGGCGATTACTCTAACGTGCGATAATATAAACCCAAGCCAGGGAGTACAACTGAGCGATTAGTCTATCGTACATTAATATAAACCCAAGCCAGGGAGTACAACTGGACGATTAGTCTATCGTACATTAATATAAACCCAAGCCAGGGAGTACAACTGGGCGATTAGTCTATCGTACATTAATATAAACCCAAGCCAGGGAGTACAACTGGGCGATTAGTCTATCGTACATTAATATAAACCCAAGCCAGGGAGTACAACTGAGCGATTAATCTATCGTACATTAATATAAACCCAAGCCAGGGAGTACAACTGAGCGATTAGTTTATCGTACATTAATATAAACCCAAGCCAGGGAGTACAACTGAGCGATTAGTCTATCGTACATTAATATAAACCCAAGTCAGGGAGTACAACTGGGCGATTAGTCTATCGTACATTAATATAAACCCAAGCCAGGAAGTACAACTGGGCGATTAGTCTATCGTACATTAATATAAACCCAAGCCAGGGAGTACAACTGGGCGATTAGTCTATCGTACATTAATATAAACCCAAGCCAGGGAGTACAACTGAGTGATTAGTCTATCGTACATTAATATAAACCCAAGCCAGGGAGTACAACTGGGCGATTAGTCTATCGTACATTAATATAAACCCAATCCAGGGAGTACAACTGAGCGATTAGTCTATCGTACATTAATATAAACCCAAGCCAGGGAGTACAACTGGGCGATTAGTCTATCGTACATTAATATAAACCCAAGCCAGGGAGTACAACTGGGCGATTACTCTAACGTGCGATAATATAAACCCAAGCCAGGGAGTACAACTGAGCGATTAGTCTATCGTACATTAATATAAACCCAAGCCAGGGAGTACAACTGGGCGATTAGTCTATCGTACATTAATATAAACCCAAGCCAGGGAGTACAACTGGGCGATTAGTCTATCGTACATTAATATAAACCCAAGCCAGGGAGTACAACTGGGCGATTAGTCTATCGTACATTAATATAAACCCAAGCCAGGGAGTACAACTGAGCGATTAGTCTATCGTACATTAATATAAACCCAAGCCAGGGAGTACAACTGGGCGATTAGTCTATCGTACATTAATATAAACCGATGCCAGGGAGTACAACTGAGCGATTAGTCTATCGTACATTAATATAAACCCAAGCAAGGGAGTACAACTGAGCGATTAGTCTATCGTACATTAATATAAACCCAAGCCAGGGAGTACAACTGGGCGATTAGTCTATCGTACATTAATATAAACCCAAGCCAGGGAGTACAACTGAGCGATTAGTCTATCGTACATTAATATAAACCCAAGCCAGGGAGTACAACTGGGCGATTAGTCTATCGTACATTAATATAAACCCAAGCCAGGGAGTACAACTGGGCGATTAGTCTAACGTGCGATAATATAAACCCAAGCCAGGGAGTACAACTGAGCGATTAGTCTATCGTACATTAATATAAACCCAAGCCAGGGAGTACAACTGGGCGATTAGTCTATCGTACATTAATATAAACCCAAGCCAGGGAGTACAACTGGGCGATTACTCTAACGTGCGATAATATAAACCCAGGCCAGGGAGTACAACTGAGCGATTAGTCTATCATAAATTAATATAAACCCAAGCCAGGGAGTACAACTGGGCGATTAGTCTATCGTACATTAATATAAACCCAAGCCAGGGAGTACAACTGGGCGATTAGTCTATCGTACATTAATATAAACCCAAGCCAGGGAGTACAACTGGGCGATTAGTCTATCGTACATTAATATAAACCCAAGCCAGGGAGTACAACTGAGCGATTAGTCTATCGTACATTAATATAAACCCAAGCCAGGGAGTACAACTGGGCGATTAGTCTATCGTACATTAATATAAACCGATGCCAGTGAGTACAACTGAGCGATTAGTCTATCGTACATTAATATAAACCCAAGCAAGGGAGTACAACTGAGCGATTAGTCTATCGTACATTAATATCAACCCAAGCCAGGGAGTACAACTGGGCGATTAGTCTATCGTACATTAATATAAACCCAAGCCAGGGAGTACAACTGAGCGATTAGTCTATCGTACATTAATATAAACCCAAGCCAGGGAGTACAACTGAGCGATTAGTCTATCGTACATTAATATAAACCCAAGCCAGGGAGTACAACTGGGCGATTAGTCTATCGTACATTAATATAAACCCAAGCCAGGGAGTACAACTGGGCGATTAGTCTATCGTACATTAATATAAACCCAAGCCAGGGAGTACAACTGGGCGATTAGTCTATCGTACATTAATATAAACCCAAGCCAGGGAGTACAACTGAGCGATTAATCTATCGTACATTAATATAAACCCAAGCCAGGGAGTAAAACTGAGCGATTACTTTATCGTACATTAATATAAACCCAAGCCAGGGAGTACAACTGAGCGATTAGTCTATCGTACATTAATATAAACCCAAGCCAGGGAGTACAACTGAGCGATTAGTCTATCGTACATTAATATAAACCCAAGCCAGGGAGTACAACTGGGCGATTAGTCTATCGTACATTAATATAAACCCAAGCCAGGAAGTACAACTGGGCGATTAGTCTATCGTACATTAATATAACCCAAGCCAGGGAGTACAACTGGGCGATTAGTCTATCGTACATTAATATAAACCCAAGCCAGGGAGTACAACTGGGCGATTAGTCTATCGTACATTAATATAAACCCAAGCCAGGGAGTACAACTGGGCGATTACTCTAACGTGCGATAATATAAACCCAAGCCAGGGAGTACAACTGAGCGATTAGTCTATCGTACATTAATATAAACCCAAGCCAGGGAGTACAACTGGGCGATTAGTCTATCGTACATTAATATAAACCCAAGCCAGGGAGTACAACTGGGCGATTAGTCTATCGTACATTAATATAAACCCAAGCCAGGGAGTACAACTGGGCGATTAGTCTATCGTACATTAATATAAAATCAAGCCAGGGAGTACAACTGAGCGATTAGTCTATCGTACATTAATATAAACCCAAGCCAGGGAGTACAACTGGGCTATTAGTCTATCGTAAATTAATATAAACCCAAGCCAGGGAGTACAACTGAGCGATTAGTCTATCGTACATTAATATAAACCCAAGCCAGGGAGTACAACTGAGCGATTAGTCTATCGTACATTAATATAAACCCAAGCCAGGGAGTACAACTGAGCGATTAGTCTATCGTACATTAATATAAACCCAAGCCAGGGAGTACAACTGAGCGATTAGTCTATCGTACATTAATATAAACCCAAGCCAGGGAGTACAACTGGGAGATTAGTCTATCGTACATTAATATAAACCCAAGCCAGGGAGTACAACTGGGCGATTAGTCTATCGTACATTAATATAAACCCAAGCCAGGGAGTACAACTGAGCGATTAGTCTATCGTACATTAATATAAACCCAAGCCAGGGAGTACAACTGAGCGATTAGTCTATCGTACATTAATATAAACCCAAGCCAGGGAGTACAACTGAGCGATTAGTCTAACGTACATTAATATAAACCCAAGCCAGGGAGTACAACTGAGCGATTAGTCTATCGTACATTAATATAAATCCAAGCCAGGGAGTACAGCTGAGCGATTAGTCTATCGTACATTAATATAAACCCAAGCCAGGGAGTACAACTGAGCGAATAGTCTATCGTACATTAATATAAACCCAAGCCAGGGAGTACAACTGAGATATTAGTCTATCGTACATTAATATAAACCCAAGCCAGGGAGTACAACTGGGCGATTAGTCTATCGTACATTAATATAAACCCAAGCCAGGGAGTACAACTGGGCGATTACTCTATCGTGCATTAATATAAACCCAATCCAGGGAGTACATCTGAGCGATTAGTCTATCGTACATTAATATAAACCCAAGCCAGGGAGTACAACTGGGCGATTAGTCTATCGTACATTAATATAAACCCAAGCCAGGGAGTACAACTGGGCGATTAGTCTATCGTACATTAATATAAACCCAAGCCAGGGAGTACAACTGGGCGATTAGTCTATCGTACATTAATATAAACCCAAGCCAGGGAGTACAACTGAGCGATTAGTCTATCGTACATTAATATAAACCCAAGCCAGGGAGTACAACTGGGCGATTAGTCTATCGAACATTAATATAAACCCAAGCCAGGGAGTACAACTGAGCGATTAGTCTATCGTACATTAATATAAACCCAAGCCAGGGAGTACAACTGAGCGATTAGTCTATCGTACAATAATATAAACCCATGCCAGGGAGTACAACTGAGCGATTAGTCTATCGTACATTAATATAAACCCAAGCCAGGGAGTACAACTGAGCGATTAGTCTATCGTACATTAATATAAACCCAAGCCAGGGAGTACAACTGAGCGGTTAGTCTATCGTACATTAATATAAACCCAAGCCAGGGAGTACAACTGAGCGATTAGTCTATCGTACATTAATATAAACCCAAGCCAGGGAGTACAACTGAGCGATTAGTCTAACGTACATTAATATAAACCCAAGCCAGGGAGTACAACTGAGCGATTAGTCTATCGTACATTAATATAAACCCAAGCCAGGGAGTACAACTGAGCGATTAGTCTATCGTACATTAATATAAACCCAAGCCAGGGAGTACAACTGAGCGATTAGTCTATCGTACATTAATATAAACCCAAGCCAGGGAATACAACTGGGCGATTAGTCTATCCTACATTAATATAAACCCAAGCCAGGGAGTACAACTGAGCGATTAGTCTCTCGTACATTAATATAAACCCAAGCCAGGGAGTACAACTGAGCGATTAGTCTATCGTACATTAATATAAACCCAAGCCAGGGAGTACAACTGAGCGATTAGTCTATCGTACATTAATATAAACTCAAGCCAGGGAGTACAACTGGGCGATTAGTCTATCGTACATTAATATAAACCCAAGCCAGGGAGTACAACTGAGCGATTAGTCTATCGTACATTAATATAAACCCAAGCCAGGGAGTACAACTGAGCGATTAGTCTATCGTACATTAATATAAACCCAAGCCAGGGAGTACAACTGAGCGATTAGTCTATCGTACATTAATATAAACCCAAGCCAGGGAGTACAACTGAGCGATTAGTCTATCGTACATTAATATAAACCCAAGCCAGGGAGTACAACTGAGCGATTAGTCTATCGTACATTAATATAAACCCAAGCCAGGGAGTACAACTGGGCGATTAGTCTATCGTGCATTAATATAAACCCAAGCCAGGGAGTACAACTGGGCGATTAGTCTATCCTACATTAATATAAACCCAATCCAGGGAGTACAACTGAGTGATTAGTCTATCGTGCATTAATATAAACCCACGCCAGGGAGTACAACTGGGCGATTAGTCTATCGTACATTAATATAAACCCAAGCCAGGGAGTACAACTGGGCGATTAGTCTATCGTACATTAATATAAACCTAAGCCATGGAGTACAACTGGGCGATTAGTCTATCGTACATTAATATAAACCCAAGCCAGGGAGTACAACTGAGCGATTAGTCTATCGTACATTAATATAAACCCAAGCCATGGAGTACAACTGGGCGATTAGTCTATCGTACATTAATATAAACCCAAGCCAGGGAGTACAACTGGGCGATTAGTCTATCGTACATTAATATAAACCCAAGCCAGGGAGTACAACTGGGCGATTAGTCTATCGATATAAACCCAAGCCAGGGAGTCCAACTGAGCGATTAGTCTATCGTGCGATAATATAATTAGTGAACACTTCGTTATCAAGGTCACACCGTGTATAAATAACATTCGATTGTTCAGCCCTGTGGATTAGCTATGTGTAATTACTACGAATTTTATGTTATCAAGGTCACGCTCATCGTTAGTCTCCGCCTTTTGTGATTATAAATGAACAATTTATTATCTAGGAAAGAGCTACCGAACTTTTGCTATAGATGCACAATTTTTTATCTAGGAAAGAGCTACCGAACTTTTGCTATAGATGCACAATTTTTATCTAGGAAAGAGCTACGAAACTGTTGCTATAGATGCACAATTTTTATCTAGGAAAGAGCTACGGAACTGTTGCTATAGATGTACAACTTTTATCTAGGAAAGAGCTACGGAACTGTTGCTATAGATGTATAATTTACTATATAGGAAAGAGCTACGGAACTGTTGCTATAGATGCACAATTTACTATATAGGAAAGAGCTACGGAACTGTTGCTATAGATGTACAATTTAGTATATAGGAAAGAGCTACGGAACTGTTGGTATAGATGCACAACTTTTATCTAGGAAAGAGCTACGGAACTGTTGCTATAAATAAATTAGGCAGCATATAGGAGGATTTTTCAATGAGTAATTAGTTAGTGATAATAGGTAGCTAGATAATAGGTAGCTAGATAATAGGTAGCAAGATAATAGGTAGCTAGATAATAGGTAGCTAGATAATAGGTAGCTAGATAATAGGTAGCTAGATAATAGGTTGCTAGATAATAGGTAGCTAGATAATAGGTAGCTAGATAATAGGTAGCTAGAATTGTTAGTGATAATAGGTAGCTAGAATTGTTAGACATGTTTTTGTAAAGACAAGGAAATCTAGGCGGGGGTTTAGCCTAATGTCCAGGAATGCAACATGTGTGGTATGTCTCTTGCTTCTGTTATTTTCCATATGTTGGTTGCTCTTGTTAATATAAAGTCTGTCTGGCTTTTGCAGTTTAAATCGTTCCACTTGTGCCAGGTGTGAACTTGGGATTCTCTGTTCTTAAAGAATGTGTTAGTCATAAATAGATTGTGGCTGAATACACATTTCAATAAAACTGTAGCCGTTGTCAGTTGTCGTGTTTATTTTGTCTCGAAACGGTCTAATGTATTGTTATATTCCATATCTTTCTGGTCCCAAGAAGGCGGGCGTTGAAATCTGCTAGTCAGAATAGGTTTTCTTCTGTGTTGTTTTTTTTATCATATTTAAATTATCAAAAAATTATCCCCTTTCCATTTCGTTGGTGTGTGCATTACGGGGTGCGTATGTTTGAATGAATGATTTGTTTTCCTTGTTTATTGTAGCGGTTATCGTGATCAATCTGTCGCACACAAAGCTCGTATTTATGATATTTTTAGACACTGCGGGGGTCAAGAATGAGAGATACACCATACAATGTGCTCCACATAAATGTGCCAATGTACACTACAATTTAACTGATTCCAGTCCGGGAGACTTATACAAGTCAGTAAACCTTATGTCTTCTGGCCCAAAAGACTCCTATAAGTCATACTCCAATGACATTCATGTTGTTTCTTTTCGGTATTTATATCAACATAAGAATGCTTCCAATCGAAAGTGTAATATGTCAACATTACTTCTTGCATGATTTTTATGTGTATTGATATCCATTTTGTTAAGTTATTGATAAGTTTTGATAATGGGGGTCTGTGACGTCATTTTTCCTTATATATTTTATATATATTTTCTAATTCACTTATTTTCGTAAAATAATAACTATTTTATTTACTTTGGTCTCATTTATTATGAAATCCAACCTGGCAAATGCTTCCAGCATCGTGTTTGCACATTTACGCCATTTTGTAAGAAAAAGTAGGCATATTTTCATTTGAGTTTCGTGTAAAGTTAAGTCTACTGTTTTTGATAGATGTCGAAATTCTTTCTAAATAATACATTTTTTTACGCACTATGCATATATATTATACATTATTGTGTTCATAATTGGATTATCTAACAGAAATAATACAGTTTGAGTGGAATTTATTGATTCAAAAATGCGGTAAGGTCAAATAATATTTTAAATATCATATCTAAAATAATATTTATGTCATTTACATATTTTCTTTTCTGTCTAAAATAATTTGTATATATTAACATAGTTTTTTTCAAAAGGATCTTGTGATAATCACATTCTCTGTCCATTTCTGTTTCGAAATATATATATTACATTATAATGTAAATATATTTAGAAGTACTATTTCTTTTGTCCGTGATGCATGTGCACAAAAAAATCGAACAAAATTTAATTACGTTTAAACGCTAAAAATATTCCGGCCGGAATCATTAAACAACATAAATATGTCACTTTGCAGGTACAATCACAATTACAATGTAACCCACATGAATGTGTCACTTTACACTTACTGTGTCACAACCACAATGTAAAACACATAAATGTGTCACTTTACACTTACTATGTCACAACCACAATGTAACCCACATAAATGTGGCACTTTACACTTACTATGTCACAACCACAATGTAAAACACATAAATGTGTCACTTTACACTTACTGTGTCACAACCACAATGTAACCCACATAAATGTGGCACTTTACACTTACTGTGTCACAATCACAATGTAAAACACATAAATGTGTCACTTTACACTTACTGTGTCACAACCACAATGTAAAACACATAAATGTGGCACTTTACACTTACTGTGTCACAATCACAATGTAAAACACATAAATGTGTCACTTTACACTTACTGTGTCACAATCACAATGTAAAACACATAAATGTGTCACTTTACACTTACTGTGTCACAACCACAATGTAAAACACATAAATGTGTCACTTTACACTTACTGTGTCACAATCACAATGTAAAGAAAATAAATACGTGACCTTACATGTACAATCACAATTACAAAGAAACTCAGATATATATGTCAGTGTACAGGTACAGACACAACATATAGGTAATATATATAAATATATCAGGTACGAGGTAAACAGACATGCAACTCACCGTGGTAGAAACATTGAGTGATAGTGGTGTACTGTCGTTGGGTGAGATCTTTATACGAACTAGATATTTCGCTGGATATCCCCAGGGAATGCTGGTCAGGTTTCCGTTATTTGGCACAATTCCTACGTAAGGGGTTGTACTCTGTTGAAGGAATATTTCATCTGAACATGTATAATACACATCTATAGACATGGCACTTGATGATGAAGAGGTTAGATGAAGTCAATAAAGAAGCGTAGAATGAAATCATTACTAACATTTCTCTAATAATTACTAGACAAGGTATCTAGTCTACTTCAACAATGATATCTAGTCTATTCAACCAACATATGTAGCTTAGTTTAACCATGATATTTAGTCTACTTGGACCATGCAATCTAGTCTACTTGAACTAAGGTATCTAGTCTAGTGTAGTTCAACCAAGATATTTTGTCTAGTGTAGTTCATATACGATATATAGTCTAGTGTAGTTCATCCACGCTATTTCAACTAAAAATAGTTGTTTTAAAAAAGATGTGGCGAAATTCATGACACCGATGACCAGTAACTTATACAGATGATATTTTATGTTAGTCAATGTGCGCTGTACAACTTAGACGCTGATAGCATTAATTTCACGTTAACATCTTTTTGCTCAATCAATATTACTTTATGAATATCCATGTCAACACATCACAACGTGTGTTCGTTGTATCACTGAGTCTAGTCTATATGTTACCACAGAGTCTAGTCTATATGTTACCACAGAGTCTAGTCTATATGTTACCACAGAGTCTAGTCTATATGTTACCACTGAGTCTAGTCTATATGTTACCACTGAGTCTAGTCTATATGTTACCACAGAGTCTAGTCTATATGTTACCACAGAGTCTAGTCTATATGTTACCACAGAGTCTAGTCTATATGTTACCACAGAGTCTAGTCTATATGTTACCACTGAGTCTAGTCTATATGTTACCACAGAGTCTAGTCTATATGTTACCACTGAGTCTAGTCTATATGTTCCCACTAAGTCTAGTCTATATGTTACCACAGAGTCTAGTCTATATGTTACCACTAAGTCTAGTCTATATGTTACCACTAAGTCTAGTCTATATGTTACCACTAAGTCTAGTCTATATGTTACCACTAAGTCTAGTCTATATGTTACCACTAAGTCTAGTCTATATGTTACCACTAAGTCTAGTCTATATGTTACCACTAAGTCTAGTCTATATGTTACCACTGAGTCTAGTCTATATGTTACCACTAAGTCTAGTCTATATGTTACCACAAAGTCTAGTCTATATGTTACCACTGAGTCTAGTCTATATCTTACCACTGAGTCTAAGCTATATCTTACCACTGAGGCTGTGTTACCGCTGAGGCTTGCTTGTACTGGCACCCGCATGATACTGACAACCGTGTTGTTGTACATGATGCCAGCGTTGATCCATGTATTTGGATCTGTTCACACAAGAACAAACACAATCAGTATCTTAGTGTTGCAGCACAATGTGTGGGTGATGTGGGTAGGTGTGGTGTGTGTGTATCTTAGTGTTGCAGCACAATGTGTGGGTGATGTGGGTAGGTGTGGTGTGTGTGTATCTTAGTGTTGCAGCACAATGTGTGGATGATGTGGGTAGGTGTGGTGTGTGTGTGTATCTTAGTGTTGCAGCACAATGTGTGGGTGATGTGGGTAGGTGTGGTGTGTGTGTGTATCTTAGTGTTGCAGCACAATGTGTGGGTGATGTGGGTAGGTGTGGTGTGTGTGTGTATCTTAGTGTTGCAGCACAATGTGTGGGTGATGTGGGTAGGTGTGGTGTGTGTGTGTATCTTAGTGTTGCAGCACAATGTGTGGGTGATGTGGGTAGGTGTGGTGTGTGTGTATCTTAGTGTTGCAGCACAATGTGTGGGTGATGTGGGTAGGTGTGGTGTGTGTGTATCTTAGTGTTGCAGCAGAATGTGTGGGTGATGTGGGTATGTGTGGTGTGTGTGTATCTTAGTGTTGCAGCACAATGTGTGGGTGATGTGGGTAGGTGTGGTGTGTGTGTATCTTAGTGTTGCAGCACAATGTGTGGGTGATGTGGGTAGGTGTGGTGTGTGTGTATCTTAGTGTTGCAGCACAATGTGTGGGTGATGTGGGTAGGTGTGGTGTGTGTGTATCTTAGTGTTGCAGCACAATGTGTGGATGATGTGGGTAGGTGTGGTGTGTGTGTGTATCTTAGTGTTGCAGCACAATGTGTGGGTGATGTGCGTAGGTGTGGTGTGTGTGTATCTTAGTGTTGCAGCACAATGTGTGGGTGATGTGGGTAGGTGTGGTGTATGTATCTTAGTGTTGCAGCACAATGTGTGGGTAATGTGGGTAGGTATGGTGTGTGTGTATCTTTGTGTTGCAGCACAATGTGTGGGTGATGTGGGTAGGTGTGGTGTGTGCGTATCTTAGTGTTGCAGCACAATGTGTGGATGATGTGGGTAGGTGTGGTGTGTGTGTGTATCTTAGTGTTGCAGCACAATGTGTGGATGATGTGGGTAGGTGTGGTGTGTGTGTATCTTAGTGTTGCAGCACAATGTGTGGGTGACGTGGGTAGGTGAGGTGTGTGTGTATCTTAGTGTTGCAGCACAATGTGTGGGTGATGTGGGTAGGTGTGGTGTGTGTGTATCTTAGTGTTGCAGCACAATGTGTGGGTGACGTGGGTAGGTGTGGTGTGTGTGTGTATCTTCGTGTTGCAGCACAATGTGTGGATGATGTGGGTAGGTGTGTTGTGTGTGTGTATCTTAGTGTTGCAGCACAATGTGTGGATGATGTGGGTAGGTGTGGTGTGTGTGTGTGTATCTTAGTGTTGCAGCACAATGTGTGGATGATGTAGGTAGGTGTGGTGTGTGTGTATCTTAGTGTTGCAGCACAATGTGTGGGTGACGTGGGTAGGTGTGGTGTGTGTGTATCTTAGTGTTACAGCACAATGTGTGGGTGATGTGGGTAGGTGTGGTGTGTGTGTATCTTAGAGTTGCAGCACAATGTGTGGGTGACGTGGGTAGGTGTGGTGTGTGTGTATCTTAGTGTTGCAGCACAATGTGTGGGTGATGTGGGTAGGTGTGGTGTGTGTGTATCTTAGTGTTGCAGCACAATGTGTGGATGATGTGGGTAGGTGTGGTGTGTGTATATCTTAGTGTTGCAGCACAATGTGTGGATGATGTGGGTAGGTGTGGTGTGTGTGTATTTTAGTGTTGCAGCACAATGTGTGGATGATGTGGGTAGGTGTGGTGTGTGTATCTTAGTGTTGCAGCACAATGTGTGGGTGATGTGGGTAGGTGTGGTGTGTGTGTATCTTTGTGTTGCAGCACAATGTGTGGGTGACGTGGGTAGGTGTTGTGTATGTGTATCTTAGTGCTGCAGCACAATGTGTGGGTGACGTGGGTAGGTGTGGTGTGTGTGTGTATCTTAGTGTTGCAGCACAATGTGTGGGTGACATGGGTAGGTGTGGTGTGTGTGTGTATCTTAATGTTGCAGCACAATGTGTGGATGATGTGGGTAGGTGTGGTGTGTGTCTATCTTAATGGTGCAGCACAATGTGTGGATGATGTGGGTAGGTGTGGTGTGTGTGTGTATCTTAGTGTTGCAGCACAATGTGTGGGTGACGTGGGTAGGTGTGGTGTGTGTGTATCTTAGTGTTGCAGCACAATGTGTGGATGACGTGGGTAGGTGTGGTGTGTGTGTATCTTAGTGTTGCAGCACAATGTGTGGGTGACGTGGGTAGGTGTCGTGTGTGTGTGTATCTTAGTGTTGCAGCACAATGTGTGGGTGTCGTTGGTATGTGTGGTGTGTGTGTATCTTAATGTTCAGCACAATGTGTGGATGATGTGGGTAGGTGTGGTGTGTGTGTATCTTAGTGTTGCAGCACAATGTGTGGGTGACGTGGGTAGGTGTGGTGTGTGTGTGTATCTTAATGTTGCAGCACAATGTGTGGATGACGTGGGTAGGTGTGGTGTGTGTGTATCTTAGTGTTGCAGCACAATGTGTGGATGACGTGGGTAGGTGTGGTGTGTGTATCTTAGTGTTGCAGCACAATGTGTGGGTGACGTGGGTAGGTGTGGTGTGTGTGTTTATCTTAGTGTTACAGCACAATGTGTGTGTGACGTGGGTATGTGTGGTGTGTGTGTATCTTAGTGTTGCAGCCCAATGTGTGGGTGGCATGGGTAGGTGTGGTGTGTGTGTATCTTAGTGTTGCAGCACACGTTGTGGGTAGGTGTGGTGTGTGTGTGTATCTTAGTGTTGCAGCACAATGTGTGGGTGTCGTTGGTAGGTGTGGTGTGTGTTTATCTTAATGTTCAGCACAATGTGTGGATGATGTTGGTAGGTGTGGTGTGTGTGTATCTTAGTGTTGCAGAACAATGTGTGGGTGACGTGGGTAGGTGTGGTGTGTGTGTGTATCTTAGTGTTGCAGCACAATGTGTGGGTGATGTGGGTAGGTGGTGTGTGTGTATCTTAGTGTTGCAGCATAATGTGTGGGTAGGTGTGGTGTGTGTGTATCTTCATGTTGCAGCACAATGTGTGGGTGGCGTGGGTAGGTGTGGTATGTGTGTATCTTAGTGTTGCAGCAGAATGTGTGGGTGACGTGGGTAGGTGTGGTGTGTGTGTATCTTAGTGTTGCAGCAGAATGTGTGGATGACGTGGATAGGTGTGGTGTGTATGTGAATCTTAGTGTTGGAGCAGAATGTGTGGGTAGGTGTGGTGTGTGTGTATCTTAGTGTTGAAGCAGAATGTGAGGGTGACGTGGGTAGGTGTGTTGTGTGTGTGTGTATCTTAGTGTTAAAGGAGAATGTGAGGGTGACGTGGCTAGGTGTGGTGTGTGTGTATCTTAGTGTTTGAGCAGAATGTGTGGGTGACGTGGGTAAGTGTGATGTGTGTGTATCTTAGTGTTGGAGCAGAATGTGTGGGTGACGTGGGTAGGTGTCGTGTCTGTATGTATCTTAGTGTTGGAGCAGAATGTGTGGGTGACGTGGGTGGGTGAGGTGTGTGTATCCTGGTATTAGTGATTGTTTGGGTATTTCATATTTAAGTGATGTGTGTGTGATTCTGAGTACAACGGAAGTTTATGTGTTGTGTATGTGTAATGATGTGAACGAGTCGTGCGTGTGTGTATGTGTAATGATTTGAACGAGTCGTGCGTGTGTGTATGTGAAAGGATGTGTGTGAGTCGTACGTGTGTGTATGTGTAATGATGTGAGTGAGTCGTACGTGTGTGTATGTGTAATGAAGTGTGTGAGTCGTGCGTGTGTGTATGTGTAATGATGTGTGTGAGTCGTGCGTGTGTGTATGTGTAATGATGTGTGTGAGTCGTGCGTGTGTGTATGTGAAAGGATGTGTGTGAGTCGTGCGTGTGTGTATGTGAAAGGATGTGTGTGAGTCGTGCGTGTGTGTATGTGTAATGATGTGTGTGAGTCGTACGTGTGTGTATGTGTAATGATGTGTGTGAGTCGTGCGTGTGTGTATGTGTAATGATGTGTGTGAGTCGTGCGTGTGTGTATGTGTAATGATGTGTGTGAGTCGTGCGTGTGTGTATGTGAAAGGATATGTGTGAGTCGTGCGTGTGTGTATGTGAAAGGATGTGTGTGAGTCGTGCGTGTGTGTATGTGAAAGGATGTGTGTGAGTCGTGCGTGTGTGTATGTGTAATGATGTGTGTGAGTCGTGCGTGTGTGTATGTGAAAGGATGTGTGTGAGTCGTGCGTGTGTGTATGTGTAATGATTTGAACGAGTTGTGCGTGTGTGTATGTGAAAGGATGTGTGTGAGTCGTGCGTGTGTGTATGTGTAATGATGTGTGTGAGTCGTGCGTGTGTGTATGTGTAATGATGTGAACGAGTCGTGAGTGTGTGTATGAGTAATGATGTGTGTGAGTCGTGCATGTGTGTATGTGTAATGATGTGTGTGAGTCGTGCTTGTGTGTATGTGTAATGATGTGTGTGAGTCGTGCGTGTGTGTATGTGTAATGATGTGTGTGAGTCGTGCGTGTGTGTATGTGTAATGATGTGAGTGAGTCGTGCGTGTGTGTATGTACAGGTGATGTGAGTCGTGCGTGAGTGTATGTACAGGTGATGTGAGTCGTGCGTGTGCGTATGTACAGGTGATGTGAGTAGTGCGTGTGTGTATGTACAGGTGATGTGAGTCGTGCGTGTGTGTATGTACAGGTGATGTGAGTCGTGCGTGTGTGTATGTACAGGTGATGTGAGTCGTGCGTGTGTGTATGTACAGGTGATGTGAGTCGTGCGTGTGTGTATGTACAGGTGATGTGAGTCGTGCGTGTGTGTATGTACAGGTGATGTGAGTCGTGCGTGTGTGTATGTACAGGTGATGTGAGTCGTGCGTGTGTGTATGTACAGGTGATGTGAGTCGTGCGTGTGTGTATGTACAGGTGATGTGAGTCGTGCGTGTGTGTATGTACAAGTGATGTGAGTCGTGCGTGTGTGTATGTACAGGTGATGTGAGTCGTGCGTGTGTGTATGTACAGGTGATGTGAGTCGTGCGTGTGTGTATGTACAGGTGATGTGAGTCGTGCGTGTGTGTATGTACAGGTGATGTGAGTCGTGCGTGTGTGTATGTACAGGTGATGTGAGTCGTGCGTGTGTGTATGTACAGGTGATGTGAGTCGTGCGTGTGTGTATGTACAGGTGATGTGAGTCGTGCGTGTGTGTATGTACAGGTGATGTGAGTCGTGCGTGTGTGTATGTACAGGTGATGTGAGTCGTGCGTGTGTGTATGTACAGGTGATGTGAGTCGTGCGTGTGTGTATGTACAAGTGATGTGAGTCGTGCGTGTGTGTATGTACAGGTGATGTGAGTCGTGCGTGTGTGTATGTACAGGTGATGTGAGTCGTGCGTGTGTGTATGTACAGGTGATGTGAGTCGTGCGTGTGTGTATGTACAGGTGATGTGAGTCGTGCGTGTGTGTATGTACAGGTGATGTGAGTCGTGCGTGTGTGTATGTACAGGTGATGTGAGTCGTGCGTGTGTGTATGTACAGGTGATGTGAGTCGTGCGTGTGTGTATGTACAGGTGATGTGAGTCGTGCGTGTGTGTATGTACAGGTGATGTGAGTCGTGCGTGTGTGTATGTACAGGTGATGTGAGTCGTGCGTGTGTGTATGTACAAGTGATGTGAGTCGTGCGTGTGTGTATGTACAGGTGATGTGAGTCGTGCGTGTGTGTATGTACAGGTGATGTGAGTCGTGCGTGTGTGTATGTACAGGTGATGTGAGTCGTGCGTGTGTGTATGTACAAGTGATGTGAGTCGTGCGTGTGTGTATGTACAGGTGATGTGAGTCGTGCGTGAACATAAACGTGATGAAAGTTATACTGCTCAGATTTTACTGGTAAATAAGTAATGGCAGAGGTGATATTAATATTAGATATGTGATTGTAATGGTAGCGACGTGAGTGTAATGATGGCGACGTCCCTATGATGGTAGCGACGTGAGTGTAATGATGGCGACGTCCCTATGATGGTAGCGACGTGAGTGTAATGATGGCGACGTCCCTATGATGGTAGCGATGCCATTGAAATGATAGCGACGTGATTGTAATGGTAACAAAGTAATTGACATCGTAGCGACGTGAGTGTAATGACTGAAATACTGTCGGTGTGACAAATACTGCCAATGTGACTGAAATAATGTCGATATTACTGAAGTACTATTGATGTGACTGAAATACTGTAAATATGACTGAAATACTATTGATGTGACTGAAATACTGCCAATGTGACTGAAATACTATTGATGTGACTGAAATACTGCCAATGTGACTGAAATACTATTGATGTGACTGAAATACTGTCGATATGACTGAAATACTATTGATGTGACTGAAATACTATCCTGGTGACTAAAATAGCATCCAGGTGACTGAAATACCATCCAGGTGACTGAAATACCATCCAGGTGACTGAAATACTATCCAGGTGACTGAAATACTATCCATGTGATTGTAATAGTAGCGATGTGACATGGGTGTTTCTTACCAACTGAACACGTGTCATGATTGATGAGAACTTACCGACTGAAAACGTGTCATGATTGATGAGAACTTACCGACTGAAAACGTGTCATGATTGATGAGAACTTACCGACTGTAAACGTGTCATGATTGATGAGAACTTACCGACTGTAAACGTGTCATGATTGATGAGAACTACGTTGGCAGCAATAACAATATGATCTTCTGCTTGATCGTCGACTTGCTGGACATTACACAGCGAGAACATGTTGATGGCAGCTCTGTCTACCACACCGTCATTAAAACTGAAAGAAAACGTGTTAAACGTTAAAAATGAGATAGATGGGATATCGTTAACACTAAACACGTTGTAACATGGTATTGTTAAAACTGAAAGAAGAATATATTTGTCGATTTAAACTGGAAGAAACGGATAATTGACCGTTAAAACTGATAGACAGAGTTAATTTCTATGAAACGAGTATCACTGTCTCCTTAAGTCTCTCTTCTCATCTCTCTTCTCTGCTCTTCGACGTGTATTCACCTCTTTAACCCACATATGGTGTATTCACCTCTTTAACCCACATATAATGTATTCATCTCTTTAACCCACATATAATGCATTCATATCTTTAACCCACATATGGTGTATTCACCTCTTTAACCCACATATGGTGTATTCACCTCTTTAACCCACATATGGTGTATTCACCTCTTTAACCCACATATGGTGTATTCACCTCTTTAACCCACATATGGTGTATTCACCTCTTTAACCCACATATGGTGTATTCACCTCTTTAACCCACATATAATGTATTCACCTCTTTAACCCACATATAATGTATTCACCTCTTTAACCCACATATGGTGTATTCACCTCTTTAACCCACATATGGTGTATTCATCTCTTTAACCCACATATGGTGTATTCACCTCTTTAACATACATATGGAGTATTCACCTCTTTAACCCACATATAATGTATTCATCTCTTTAACCCACATATGGTGTATTCACCATTTTAACCCACATATAATGTATTCACCTCTTTAACCCACATATGGTGTATTCACCTGTTTAACCCACATATAATGTATTCATCTCTTTAACCCACATATAATGTATGCCTTGTTCACTCTGACAACGAATCTCACATAAATAAGATCAGAAGGTGAACAGTCCTTGAGAAAATTAGCTCAACAAATTAATAAACATCTGGGGAAATTAGCTGAATAATAAATCACATGAGAAAATTAGCTGAATAATAAATCACATGAGAAAATTAGCTGAATAATAAATCACATGAGAAAATTAGCTGAATAATAAATCACATGAGAAAATTAGTTTAGTAAGTGAACTACAGTCAGAGAGAGCTATAAACATGGGAACGACAGCAAGTGAGAAGTATCACACAGTGAACTAAAGCAGGTGAGAGATCACACTGAACTAAAGCAGGTGAGAGATCACACAGTGAACTAAAGCAGGTGATAGATCACTCAGTGAACTAAAGCAGGTGAGAGATCACTCAGTGAACTAAAGCAATTGAGACATAAGCAGGTGAGATATATCACAAAGTCAGGTGTCACGAAGTCAGGTGTCACAAAGTGAACTAGAGCAAGCGAGAGATATCACACAAAATGAACGTGACAAGATGAGGTAAAGTCACAGGTTCCGGTGTCACACAGCGATACTAGTGATCGTTGGCTTCATAAACACATTGGCAATGCTTCTTTAGCAACCGATGATTTTTTTGTATGTCGTAGCATGACTTTCATTTATCCATCTTTTAATTGCATCTTTTACTGGAGATGCGGTTAGTCAAGCACGGAAAACCCCGTTTACTCAAGTTGCCAGGCGATTTGGTGCCATTAAAACGAATTGGTTCAATTCCCGTTAGTCACTAGTATGACTTTAGAATGACTTTATCTCTAGCATGACTTTATCTCTAGCATGACTTTATCTCAAGAATGGCTTTAGCATGACTTTATCTTTAGCATGACTTTAGCATGAATTTATCTCTAGCATGACTTTATCTCAAGAATGGCTTTATCTCTAGCATGACTTTATCTCTAGCATGACTTTAGCATGACTTTATCTCTAGCATAACTTTATCTCTAGCATGACTTTATCTCAAGAATGGCTTTAGCATGACTTTATCTTTAGCATGACTTTAGCATGAATTTATCTCTAGCATAACTTTATCTCAAGAATGGCTTTAGCATGACTTTATCTTTAGCATAACTTTATCTCAAGAATGACTTTAGCATGAATTTATCTCTAGCATAACTTTATCTCAAGAATGGCTTTATCTCTAGCATGACTTTATCTCTAGCATAACTTTATCTCTAGCATGACTTTAGCATGAATTTATCTCTAGCATGACTTTATCTCAAGAATGACTTTAGCATGACTTTATATTTAGCATGACTTTATCTTTAGCGTGACTTTAGCATGACTTTATCTCTAGCATGACTTTATCTCTAGCATGACTTTATCTCTAGCATGACTTTATCTCTAGCATAACTTTATCTCTAGCATGACTTTAGCATGAATTTATCTCTAGCATGACTTTATCTCAAGAATGACTTTAGCATAACTTTATCTCTAGCATGACTTTATCTCTAGCATGACTTTATCTCTAGCATGACTTTATCTCTAGCATGACTTTATCTCTAGCATGACTTTATCTCTAGCATGACTTTATCTCTAGCATGACTTTAGCATGACTTTATCTCTAGCATGACTTTATCTCAAGAATGACTTTAGCATGACTTTATATTTAGCATGACTTTATCTTTAGCGTGACTTTAGCATGACTTTATCTCTAGCATGACTTAAGCATGACTTTATCTCTAGCATGACTTTATCTCAAGAATGACTTTAGCATGACTTTATATTTAGCATGACTTTATATTTAGCATGACTTTATATTTAGCATGACTTTATCTCTAGCATGACTTAAGCATGACTTTATCTCTAGCATGACTTAAGCATGACTTTATCTCTACCATGACTTTATCTCTAGCATGACTTTATCTCTAGCATGACTTTATCTCTAGCATGACTTTATCTCTAGCATGACTTAAGCATGACTTTATCTCTAACATGACTTTATCTCTAACATGACTTTATCTCTAACATGACTTTATCTCTACCATGACTTTATCTCTACCATGACTTTATCTCTAACATGACTTTAGCATGACTTTATGCATCTAGATGACAGTTGAATAGCGCACACACGGATACGTTCATACACATGCATATATCACCTGGATGTCATGATGACAGCACGCTCTACCCCCTCTGGGATCACACACGGGTTGTTGGCCCCTGCAAACACGACATTGACCTAGAAAAAGATAAATTATCAAATATTAGAAAAATGCTTGAATAGTTTTTCAATGTTATAATGCGTTTCAAAACGTTTACCCTCAAACTCCATTTAATATTTCAATAACAAGTGATCTGTGGGAAATAAAATTTTGCATGCGATTTTAGATTTTGCATGAACCTATGATTTTTAAATTTTTAATTCTCCAAGCATTGTCTTTTTCTCATATCGGCATATTCTTTGTAGGTAATCGGTTAATGTCTGTCTATTGTCTTCTCAGCTTTTTCTGTAAGGTTACGCAAGATTGAAAGACGATCCGTTTTCGGGCTATGACATGTTTGTTGCTTGATGTTCATTATTACTGTAATTTGTCACAATGCTGGTAACTCTTTCAATCCACCATCTTTTGGGTTTTCCTCTGTATCTTGCTGTTTCCATTCTCAAGTTGTATGTTCTACACTGGTCAATACGGGTTCATTTTCATTACATGCTCGAATCATTTCAGTCTCAGTTTTTCAATACATTTGACCACTGATGCTGTTCCAACAGTTCTTGTAATCTCTTCATTCCTCACATAATCTCTTCTTGTAATCTCTTCATTCCTCCTCACATAATCTCTTCTTGTAATCTCTTTATTCATCCTAACATAATCTCTTCATGTTCTACTTGCTTCTTGTCGTATACATCTCATGTCACATGTAGGCCTAGTAAGCTTTCTCTCTTGTTATTTAGTTGGGGTCCACACCTGACATTGATAACACAGTGTCGAAATGAAGATTGAATTATCTGATTTGCAATTTGGTGTCCATCGGAACAGATGTCGTCTGTAAAAATATCCCTAAGATATATACATTCATGCACTTGTTTCAAACGTAGTTAATCATTTATCTTAATTTCTGATTGTATTGTGTTCTCTGCCTATAGTTGTTAGTTATGTTTAATTTTTTTCTTGATTGATCTTCATGTTGTGACCGATGCACTTTTCGTTGAGTAGGTTCTTCATGTTGTGACCGATGCACTTTTCGTTGAGTAGGTATATGTAATCTTATAGATCTTCCCTTAGAGAACAATATAATCTCAAAAAATAATATATTTTACTAGAATTTAACTATTTGAAATAAATGTATGAGCCATCAATCAATATCAATAAAACCCATAACCCTTCAGGGTCGTAGGGGTACCACATTGGAAGCTTCAGCACACAGAGTCCTCCAGCGAATTCTATCCTCAGCGATGCGGATGAGTGTGGAAATATCTAGCCCTGTCCATTCCTTGATGTTGTCTGTCCATGTCTTTATTTGGCCTCCTCTGCTTCTTCCACCCTCGACAGTTCCCTGCGGTATTGTTTTTGACAAGGAATCGTGCCTGCATACATGTCCGAACCATGCTAGTTTTCGTCGTTTCACTATTGAAAACAATGGCTCCTGGACACCTGCACACATCTCTACTTTATTTCTTACGTACACATTGGGTCTTATGTTTCCTATAGGAAATGTATGGAATATGGGTTTCCTCATTTACTTTCAAATAGTTTGTTGTGAGAAATTGTACAAGAATATCTCAAATATTAAAATAGCAAGTTTATCCACGGCTTCACAGAGGATGCTTACCTTAGAGGTGATTGCACAATGTAAAAGGGTTATGTTTTTATTCACAAAAATAAATAGATGAAGCAAACAAGTCAACTGGTATAATCATAATAGAAACCAGCTTGTTGTGTTCGGTACTGAAACATGACTAGATTGAAAACAGATCAATACTTGACATGAACACAAACAGATCAATACTGGACATGAGCACAAACAGATCAATACTTGACATGAGCACAAACAGATCAATACTTGACATGACGACAAACAGATCAATACTTGACATGAACACAAACAGATCATTACTTGACATAAACACAGACATATCAATACTTGACATGAACACAAACAGATCAATACTTGACATGAACACAGACAGATCAATACTTGACATGAACACAAACAGATCAATACTGGACATGAGCATAAACATCAATACTTGACATGAACCCAAACAGATCAATACTTGACATGAACACAAACAGATCAATACTTGACATGAACACAAACACATCAATACTTGACATGAACGACATTATCTAACCGCTCACCACTTCGGGAAGTCAATGTGTTTTTGTTAGATGCATCAAGTGCTTTTGTTAGATGCATCAATTGCTTTTGTTAGATTAATCAAGTTCTTTGTTAGATGCATCAATTGCGTTTGTTAGATGCATCAAGAGCTTTTGTTAGATTAATCAAGTTCTTTGTTAGATGCATCAAGTGCTTTTGTTAGATTAATCAAGTTCTTTGTTAGATGCATCAAGTGCTTTTGTTAGATTAATCAAGTTCTTTGTTAGATGCATCAATAGCTTTTGTTAGATTAATCAAGTTCTTTTGTTAGATGCATCAATTGCTTTTGTTAGATGCATCAAGAGCTTTTGTTAGATTAATCAAGTTCTTTTGTTAGATGCATCAAGTGCTTTTGTTAGATTAATCAAGTTCTTTGTTAGATGCATCAATTGCGTTTGTTAGATGCATCAAGAGCTTTTGTTAGATTAATCAAGTTCTTTGTTAGATGCATCAATTGCGTTTGTTAGATGCATCAATTGCTTTTGTTAGATTAAGCAAGTTCTTTTGTTAGATGCATCAAGTGCTTTTGTTAGATTAATCAAGTTCTTTGTTAGATGCATCAAGAGCTTTTGTTAGATTAATCAAGTTCTTTTGTTAGATGCATCAATTGCTTTTGTTAGATGCATCAAGAGCTTTTGTTAGATTAATCAAGTTCTTTGTTAGATGCATCAAGTGCTTTTGTTAGATTAATCAAGTTCTTTGTTAGATGCATCAATAGCTTTTGTTAGATTAATCAAGTTCTTTTGTTAGATGCATCAATTGCTTTTGTTAGATGCATCAAGAGCTTATGTTAGATTAATCAAGTTCTTTGTTAGATGCATCAATTGCTTTTGTTAGATTAAGCAAGTTCTTTTGTTAGATGCATCAAGTGCTTTTGTTAGATTAATCAAGTTCTTTGTTAGATGCATCAAGAGCTTTTGTTAGATTAATCAAGTTCTTTTGTTAGATGCATCAATTGCTTTTGTTAGATGCATCAAGAGCTTTTGTTAGATTAATCAAGTTCTTTGTTAGATGCATCAAGTGCTTTTGTTAGATTAATCAAGTTCTTTGTTAGATGCATCAATAGCTTTTGTTAGATTAATCAAGTTCTTTTGTTAGATGCATCAATTGCTTTTGTTAGATGCATCAAGTGCTTTTGTTAGATTAATCAAGTTCTTTGTTAGATGCATCAATAGCTTTTGTTAGATTAATCAAGTTCTTTTGTTAGATGCATCAATTGCTTTTGTTAGATTAATCAAGTTCTTTTGTTAGATGCATCAATTGCTTTTGTTAGATGCATCAAGAGCTTTTGTTAGATTAATCAAGTTCTTTGTTAGATGCATCAAGTGCTTTTGTTAGATTAATCAAGTTCTTTGTTAGATGCATCAAGTGCTTTTGTTAGATTAATCAAGTTCTTTGTTAGATGCATCAAGTGCTTTTGTTAGATTAATCAAGTTCTTTGTTAGATGCATCAATAGCTTTTGTTAGATTAATCAAGTTCTTTTGTTAGATGCATCAATTGCTTTTGTTAGATTAATCAAGTTCTTTTGTTAGATGCATCAATTGCTTTTGTTAGATGCATCAAGAGCTTTTGTTAGATTAATCAAGTTCTTTGTTAGATGCATCAAGTGCTTTTGTTAGATTAATCAAGTTCTTTGTTAGATGCATCAAGTGCTTTTGTTAGATTAATCAAGTTCTTTGTTAGATGCATCAATTGCGTTTGTTAGATGCATCAAGAGCTTTTGTTAGATTAATCAAGTTCTTTGTTAGATGCATCAATTGCGTTTGTTAGATGCATCAAGAGCTTTTGTTAGATTAATCAAGTTCTTTGTTAGATGCATCAAGTGCTTTTGTTAGATTAATCAAGTTCTTTTGTTAGATGCATCAAGTGCTTTTGTTAGATTAATCAAGTTCTTTTGTTAGATGCATCAATAGCTTTTGTTAGATTAATCAAGTTCTTTGTTAGATGCATCAATAGCTTTTGTTAGATTAATCAAGTTCTTTGTTAGATGCATCAAGTGCTTTTGTTAGATTAATCAAGTTCTTTGTTAGATGCATCAATAGCTTTTGTTAGATTAATCAAGTTCTTTTGTTAGATGCATCAATTGCTTTTGTTAGATTAATCAAGTTCTTTTGTTAGATGCATCAATTGCTTTTGTTAGATGCATCAAGTGCTTTTGTTAGATTAATCAAGTTCTTTGTTAGATGCATCAATAGCTTTTGTTAGATTAATCAAGTTCTTTTGTTAGATGCATCAATTGCTTTTGTTAGATGCATCAAGAGCTTTTGTTAGATTAATCAAGTTCTTTGTTAGATGCATCAAGTGCTTTTGTTAGATTAATCAAGTTCTTTGTTAGATGCATCAAGTGCTTTTGTTAGATTAATCAAGTTCTTTGTTAGATGCATCAATAGCTTTTGTTAGATTAATCAAGTTCTTTTGTTAGATGCATCAATTGCTTTTGTTAGATGCATCAAGAGCTTATGTTAGATTAATCAAGTTCTTTGTTAGATGCATCAAGTGCTTTTGTTAGATTAATCAAGTTCTTTGTTAGATGCATCAAGTGCTTTTGTTAGATTAATCAAGTTCTTTGTTAGATGCATCAAGTGCTTTTGTTAGATTAATCAAGTTCTTTGTTAGATGCATCAAGTGCTTTCAAATTCAGAATTAGAGGATTGTGTAATATGTGCTCTATTTCTTGGTTGAATTATTGAACACGCTGTCTGTGTTCCAATACGCCTCTCCTTCTTGCAGAAAATAAACCTCACATTTAGTCCAAATATATGTATCTGATATAACGATATAATTTCTTTCACTTTTCATTTGAAATTTCTAGTTTCATCGTTGAATTGTCCTTTTGCATCAATAATCTCGATTGGAATTGAGAGCGAATGATATGATAACGTGTGATATGATGATATTATAACGTGTGATATGATGATATTATAACGTGTGATATGATGACATTATAACGGATTATTAACTAAAACAAAGCATAAGATATTAACATAAACATATTGATGTCACAACTCCGATATTTTCGGTCACTGCGTTCATGATATATTATTTTTTGTTTATCTCACTGTCTCATTGACATATGCCGTAACGATGATACTTTAGTATTCTTAATTTATGAAAAACGCGACACATGCCAGTCGTTAATCAAGACACTTAACAGAATATGGACAGAGTGATTCAAGAGAGAACATGGACAGAGAGATTCAAGAGAGAACAGGGACGGAGGGATTCAAGAGAGAACATGGACGGAGAGATTCAATAGAGAACATGGATGGAGAGATTCAAGAGAGAACATGGACAGAGAGATTCAAGAGAGAACATGGACGGAGGGATTCAAGAGAGAATATGGACGGAGAGATTCAATAGAGAACATGGACGGAGGGATTCAAGAGAGAACATCGACGGAGGGATATAAGAGAGAACATGGACGGAGAGATTCAAGAGAGAACATGGACGAAGGGATTCAAGAGAGAACATGGACGGAGGGATATAAGAGAGAACATGGACGGAGAGATTCAAGAGAGAACATGGACAGAGAGATTCAAAAGAGAACATGGACGAAGAGATTCAATAGAGAACATGGACGGAGAGATTCAAGAGAGAACATGGACGAAGGGATTAAAGAGAGAACATGGACAGAGAGATTCAAGAGAGAACATGGACAGAGAGATTCAAAAGAGAACAAGGACGGAGGGATACAAGAGAGAACATGGACGGAGAGATTCAATAGAGAACATGGACGGAGGGATTCAAGAGAGAACATGGACGGAGGGATTCAAGAGAGAACATGGACGGAGAGATTCAATAGAGAACATGGACTGAGGGATTCAAGAAAGAACATGGACGGAGGGATTCAAGAGAGAACATGGACGGAGAGATTCAATAGAGAACATGGACGAAGGGATTCAAGAAAGAACATGGACGGAGGGATTCAAGAGAGAACATGGACAAAGGGATTCAAGAGAGAACATGGACGGAGGGATTCAAGAGAGAACATGGACGGAGGGATTCAAGAGAGAACAGGGACAGAGTGATTCAAGAGAGAACATGGACAGAGAGATTCAAGATAGAACATGGACGGAGAGATTCAAGAGAGAACAGGAACAGAGAGATTCAAGAGAGAACATGGACGAAGGGATTCAAGATAGAACATGGACGGAGGGATATAAGAGAGAACATGGACGGAGAGATTCAAGAGAGAACATGGACGAAGGGATTCAAGAGAGAACATGGACAGAGAGATTCAAGAGAGAACATGGACAGAGAGATTCAAAAGAGAACATGGACGGAGGGATTCAAGAGAGAACATGGACGGAGAGATTCAATAGAGAACATGGACGGAGAGATTCAAGAGAGAACATGGATAGAGAGATTTAAAAGAGAACATGGACGGAGGGATTCAAGAGAGTACAGGGACAGAGAGATTCAAGAGAGAACATGGACGGAGAGATTCAAGAGAGAACATTAACAGAGAGATTCAAGAGAGAACATGGACGGAGGGATTCAAGAGAGAACATGGACGGAGAGATTCAAGAGAGAACATGGACGGAGAGATTCAAGACAGAACATGGACAGAGAGATTCAAGAGAAAACATCGACGGAGGGATTCAAGAGAGAATATGGACGGAGAGATTCAATAGAGAACATGGACGGAGGGATTCAAGAGAGAACATTGACGGAGGGATATAAGAGAGAACATGGACGGAGAGATTCAAGAGAGAACATGGACGAAGGGATTCAAGAGAGAACATGGACGAAGGGATTCAAGAGAGAACATGGACGGAGGGATTCAAGAGAGAACATGGACGGAGGGATTCAAGAGAGAACATGGTCAGAGTTATTCAATAGAGAACATGGGCGAAGGGATTCAAGAGAGAACAGGGACAGAGTGATTCAAGAGAGAACATGGACAGAGAGATTCAAGATAGAACATGGACGGAGAGATTCAAGAGAGAACACGAACAGAGAGATTCAAGAGAGAACATGGACGAAGGGATTCAAGATAGAACATAGACGGAGTGATATAAGAGAGAACATGGACGGAGAGATTCAAGAGAGAACATGGACGAAGGGATTCAAGAGAGAACATGGACAGAGAGATTCAAGAGAGAACATGGACGGAGAGATTCAAGAGAGAACATGGACATAGATATTTAAGAGAGAGCATGGACAGAGAGATTCAAAAGAGAACATGGACGGAGGGATTCAAGAGAGAACATGGACGGAGAGATTCAATAGAGAACATGGACGGATAGATTCAAGAGAGAACATGGACGGAGAGATTCAAGAGAGAACATGGACATAGATATTTAAGAGAACATGGACAGAGAGATTCAAAAGAGAACATGGACGGAGGGATTCAAGAGAGAACATGGACGGAGAGATTCAATAGAGAACATGGACGGAGAGATTCAAGAGAGAACATGGACAGAGAGATTCAAGAGAGAACATGGACAGAGAGATTCAAGAGAGAACATGGACAGAGAGATTCAAGAGAGAACATGGACGAAGGGATTCAAGAGAGAACATGGACGGAGAGATTCAAGAGAGAACATGGACAGAGAGATTCAAGATAGAACATGGACAGAGAGATTCAAGAGAGAACATGGACACAGAGATTTAAGAGAGAACATTCATGGAGTAAATCAATTGTAGAACATCGATGGAGAGATCATGTGAGAACATGGATGGAGAGATCATGTGAGAACATGGATGGGTGCAATCAATAGAAAATATCGATGGAGAGATCAATACAAAAAACTGAGAGTTAGAGACAATCAAAAGAAAACTTAGTGATTCCAAAAATCATATATATGACGTGACCAATGACGTAGAATATATGACGTGATCGATGACGTAAAATATATAACGTTGAAAATGAATAATGTTGTATTCACTATTTATATTACAGTGAAGTCATTAATGTTGTATTCACTATTTATATTACAGTGAAGTCATTAATGTTGTATTCACTATTTATATTACAGTGAAGTCATTAATGTTGTATTCATTAATTATATTACAGTGAAGTCATTAATGTTGTATTCATTAATTATATTACAGTGAAGTCATTAATGTTGTATTCACTATTCATATTACAGTGAAGTCAATAATGTTGTATTCATTAATTATATTACAGTGAAGTCATTAATGTTGTATTCATTAATTATATTACAGTGAAGTCATTAATGTTGTATTCACTAATTATATTACAGTGAAGTCATTAATGTTGTATTCACTATTCATATTACAGTGAAGTCAATAATGTTGTATTCATTAATTATATTACAGTGAAGTCTTTAATGTTGTATTCACTAATTATATTACAGTGAAGTCATTAATGTTGTATTCACTAATTATATTACAGTGAAGTCATTAATGTTGTATTCACTAATTATATTACAGTGAAGTCATTAATGTTGTATTCACTATTCATATTACAGTGAAGTCAATAATGTTGTATTCATTAATTATATTACAGTGATGTTATTCATGATGCCCCTGATAGTAACCAGATGATGCCCTCATGATGCCCCCATGATGCCCCTGATAGTAACCAGATGATGTCCTTATGATGCCCCCATGATGCCCCTGATAGTAACCAGATGATGCCCTCATGAAGCCCCCATGATGCCCCTGATAGTAACCAGATGATGCCCCCATGATGCCCCTGATAGTAACCAGATGAGACTGACAAGTAGCAGGATGTTGTTTTTACAAGACTGACCTTACAAATTTTAATCATGGCCTTTCCGCTGCTGTTAGGCATAACAAACTCGATGTTGAAGGGTCGGTAAACTGTATTACGAGCTGTTTTAATATTCATCAACACCTGCGCTGTTGTCTGGAGCGGTATCTGACTATTTCCATCACCACCCAGGCTTATGTTTACTTCAGGCCTCTTGTCATCCTGATCGAGGCAGCATATATAATATATAATATATCATTGAGAAGTAATCAGAAAGTCATCAGAAGAGAATAAGTGCAAAAAATGTATTAGGTAACGACATCATTCAATGGTAAATACTCATTAAATTATAACGTAAGACTGTAGTAAACATACATTAGAATATAACATTAGAATATAACATTATAATATAACATTAGAATATAACATTAGAATATAACATTAGAATATAACATTAGAATATAGTAAACATAAATTAGATTATAACATTAGAATATAACATTATAATATAACATTAGAATTTAGTAAACATACATTAGAATATAACATTAGAATTTAGTAAACATACATTAGAATATAACATTAGAATTTAGTAAACATACATAAGAATATAACATTAGAATTTAGTAAACATGCATTAGAATATAACATTAGAATTTAGTAAACATACATTAGAATATAACATTAGAATATAACATTAGAATATAGTAAACATACATTAGAATATAACATTAGAATATAACATTAGAATATAACATTAGAATATAACATTAGAATATAACATTAGAATATAACATTAGAATATAACATTAGAATTTAGTAAACATACATTAGAATATAACATTATAATTTAGTAAACATACATTAGAATATAACATTAGAATTTAGTAAATATACATTAGAATATAACATTAGAATATAACATTAGAATATAGTAAACATACATTAGAATATAACATTAGAATATAACATTATAATTTAGTAAACATACATTAGAATATAACATTAGAATATAACATTAGAATATAGTAAACATACATTGGAATATAACATTAGAATATAGTAAACATACTTTAGGATATAACATTAGAATTTAGTAAACATACATTATAATATAACATTAGAATTTAGTAAACATACATTAGAATATAACATTAGAATTTAGTAAACATAGATTACAATATAACATTAGAATATAGTAAACATACATTAGAATATAACATTAGAATATAGTAAACATACATTAGAATATAACATTAGAATATAGTAAACATACATTAGAATATAACATTAGAATTTAGTAAACATACATTAGAATATACCATTAGAATATAGTAAACATACTTTAGAATATAACATTAGAATATAGTAAACATACATTAGAATATAACATTAGAATTTAGTAAACATACATTAGAATATAACATTAGAATATAGTAAACATACATTAGAATATAACATTAGAATTTAGTAAACATACATTAGGATATAACATTAGAATTTAGTAAACATACATTAGAATATAACATTAGTTTGTAGTAAACATACATTAGAATATAACATTAGCGTGTAGTAAACATACATTAGAATATAACATTAGAATTTAGTAAACATACATTAGGATATAACATTATAAATTAGTAAACATACATTAGGATATAACATTAGCTTGTAGTAAACATACATTAGAATATACTATTAGCGTGTAGTAAACATACATTAGAATATACTATTAGCTTGTAGTAAACATACATTAGAATATACCATTAGCTTGTAGTAAACATACATTAGAATATAACATTATATTTCAGTAAACATTCATGAGAATAAAATGTTGATCTTTCTTATACATGAAATCATTTTTTTTTCTAATGAGTACATGGTCGATATATTCATAATGAAAAGAAAAACCCTTCTTCATGTCATCAACCTATACATGATAAATCGCTTACAACTTCATCTAATGTCAGAGAAATGTTGGTTTCCTGAACATTTGAGAGGAATGTAAACGTTCTACTAATAACTTGTATCACATCTATTGTTGGATGTATCACATCTATTGTTGGATGTATCACATCTATTGTTGGATGTATCACATCTATTGTTGGATGTATCACATCTATTGTTGGATGTATCAAATCTATTGTTGGATGTATCACATCTATTGTTGGATGTATCACATCTATTGTTGGATGTATCACATCTATTGTTGGATGTATCACATCTATTGTTGGAAGTATCACATCTATTGTTGGATGTATCACATCTATTGTTGGATGTATCACATCTATTGTTGGATGTATCACATCTATTGTTGGAAGTATCACATCTATTGTTGGAAGTATCACATCTATTGTTGGATGTATCACATCTATTGTTGGATGTATCACATCTATTGTTGGATGTATCACATCTATTGTTGGAAGTATCACATATATTGATGGATGTATCACATCTATTGTTGGATGTATCACATCTATTGTTGGATGTATCACATCTATTGTTGGATGTATCACATCTATTGTTGGATGTATCACATCTATTGTTGGATGTATCACATCTATTGTTGGAAGTATCACATCTATTGTTGGAAGTATCACATCTATTTTTGGATGTATCACATCTATTGTTGGATGTATCACATCTATTGTTGGATGTATCACATCTATTGTTGGATGTATCACATCTATTGTTGGATGTATCACATCTATTGTTGGAAGTATCACATCTATTGTTGGATGTATCACATCTATTGTTGGAAGTATCACATCTATTGTTGGATGTATCACATCTATTGTTGGATGTATCACATCTATTGTTGGATGTATCACATCTATTGTTGGATGTATCACATCTATTGTTGGATGTATCACATCTCTTGTTGGAAGTATCACATCTATTGTTGGATGTATCACATCTATTGTTGGAAGTATCACATCTATTGTTGGATGTATCACATCTATTGTTGGATGTATCACATCTATTGTTGGATGTATCACATCTATTGTTGGATGTATCACATCTATTGTTGGATGTATCACATCTATTGTTGGATGTATCACATCTATTGTTGGACGTATCACATCTATTGTTGGATGTATCACATCTATTGTTGGATGTATCAAATCTATTGTTGGATGTATCACATCTATTGTTGGAAGTATCACACTGTCATACTGCATATATATGTCACATTGTATTTGATCACGTGATCACACCGTGAGAATACTTAGAGTTATCACAACTTACGTGATCACATGATCACACTTACCGAGAGAATACTTGCAGGTGCTTCCACTTCCACTGTCACGTTAATTCTGCCAATGGTCAGTTTGTTTATTCCAACAAACATACCAAAGTATATATCATGGATGCTACCAACAGTGCAGTCTGGGTGATCTGTAGCCTTGAACATGATGTTGAAGGTCACAGTGTTACGACTGTCACTAAAGTTAGAGTGCGACCAACCCAAAGTACCAAGGTTAGTGATAGTACCTGTAGACAGGTAGAAATTCTTGTAATACATGTGTACAAATGGTACATTATGTAGACACCTGTCTACAGTACGGATCACAGTGAACATTTAATGAACACCCGAAATCAATTCATACCAAGATACGTTTTGCTTCCTGGCTGCGCATCATGTCCTGCCTCTGTCTGCTCGATAATATCAAACATGCATCTCCCTGGCTGCGCGTCCTGTCTCTGTCTGCTCGCTAATATCAAACATGCATCTCCCTGGCTGCGCGTCCTGTCTCTGTCTGCTCGATAATATCAAACATGCATCTCCCTGGCTCCGCATCCTGTCCTGTCTCTGCTCGTTAACATCAAACATATATCTTACCAGATCAGTGTGTCTACTCTAGCGTAAATACATCCATAGATCAATGTGTCTACTCTAGCGTAAATACATCCATAGATCAATGTGTCTACTCTAGCGTAAATACATCCATAGATCAATGTGTCTACTCTAGCGTAAATACATCCATAGATCAATGTGTCTACTCTAGCGTAAATACATCCATAGATCAATGTGTCTACTCTAGCGTAAGTACATCCATAGATCAATGTGTCTACTCTAGCGCATGCATCTCCATAGATCAATGTACCTCCTCTGGTGTATCTCCATAGATCAATATACCTCCTCTGGTGTAAGTATCTCCATAGATTAATATACCTCCTCTGGTGTAAGTATCTCCATAGATCAATGTACCTCCTCTGGTGTATCTCCATAGATCAATATACCTCCTCTGGTGTAAGTATCTCCATAGATCAATGTGTCTACTCTGGCTTAAGTATCTCCATAGATTAATGTATCTACTCTGGCTTAAGTATCTCCATAGATTAATGTGTCTACTCTGGCTTAAGTATCTCCATAGATTAATGTGTCCACTCTGGCTTAAGTATTTCCATATATTAATGTGTCTACTCTGGCTTAAGTATCTCCATATATTAATGTGTCTACTCTGGTGTAAGTATCTCCATAGATCAATGTGTCTACTCTGGCTTAAGTATCTCCATAGATCAATGTGTCTTAAGTATTATATATTAGTTAATGAATTATCCTCCTCGTACACCGGACATGTCTTTAGCTGCTCAGATCTCCGCTTCAGTAAATCTCTCAGGGTAAAACGGTTGATGATTCTGATTCTATATTGGTCCACTGCTCTTTTTGAAATCTTTGTTAGGTGTTCTCTACGTGCCACGCCCATCTTCACACCCAATTCGCGCATATTCGATACTGAGTCATACTCATTCGTCTCAAAATCTTCTGGACGTGAGGATTCACGAAGAGCAATGATTATGTCCGCCGCTCGGTCATTATGCTATCTGTTATGATGGCATGGCTAGCTAATTGGTCGGCCCGTTCGTTTCCCTCCACGTCCGCGTGTCCTGGAACAAAGATAAGCGTGAGTTTTCGCAGTGAAACCCGCATTTTAGCTCTCTAATGATTCCACCCATCCCCTATTTACATCACCATTTTTGTCTTTATCAATCATGTTCATTGAGTCACTTAGTATGCACGCATGAATCATGTTCATTGAGTCACTTAGTATGCACGCATGAATCATGTTCATTGAGTCACTTAGTATGCACGAATGAATCATGTTCATTGAGTCACTTAGAATGCACGCATGAATCATGTTCATTGAGTCACTTAGTATGCACGAGTGAGTCATGTTCATTGAGTCACGTAGTATGCACGCATGAATCATGTTCATTGAGTCACTTAGTATGCACGAATGAATCATGTTATTGAGTCACTTAGTATGCACGAGTGAGTCATGTTCATTGAGTCACTTAGTATGCACGCATGATTCATGTTCATTGAGTCACTTAGTATACACGAGTGAATCATGTTCATTGAGTCACTTAGTATGAACGAGTGAATCATGTTCATTGAATCACTTAGTATGCACGAGTCAATCATGTTCATTTAGTCACTTAGTATGCACGAGTGAGTCATGTTCATTGAGTCACTTAGTATGCACGCATGAATCATGTTCATTGAGCCACTTAGTATGCACGAATGAATCATGTTCATTGAGTCACTTAGTAAGCACGCATGAATCATGTTCATTGAGTCACTTAGTATGCACGCATGAATCATGTTCATTGAGTAACTTAGTATGCACGAGTGAATCATGTTCATTGAGTCACTTAGTATGCACCAGTGAATCATGTTCATTGAGTCACTTAGTATGCACGAGTGAATCATGTTCATTGAGTCACTTAGTATGCACGCATGAATCATGTTCATTGAGTTACTTAGTATTCACGCATGAATCATGTTCATTGAGTCACTTAGTATGCATGCATGATTCATGTTCATTGAGTCACTTAGTATGCACGGGTGAATCCTGTTCATTGAGTCACTTAGTATGCACGAATGAATCATGTTCATTGAATCATGTTCATTGAGTCACTTAGTATGCATGAGTGAATCATGTTCATTGGGTCACTTAGTATGCACGAGTGAATCATGTTCATTGAGTCATTTAGTATGCACAAGTGAATCATGTTCATTGAGTCACTTAGTATGCACGAATGAATCATGTTCATTGAGTCACTTAGTATGCACGAATGAATCATGTTCATTGAGTCACTTAGTATGCACGAATGAATCATGTTCATTGAGTCACTTATTATGCACGCATAAGAATAGGCTTACGCTTCCAGCTAGGCCAGTATTACTCCAAATACTTCCATTGTGAGACTGCTTGTTGTGGTAAATGTTCCACTGGCATCGTGTAATATTCTTCCATGTAATCTGGCAGAAAAGGTCCATACGCATCGGTGGTGACGGATGACCGACCTGTCGTATAAATCACAACATCTGTGTCATTGGCATGTTCGTAGATGAATGGCTTGACGCTCACGGTATCCACGCTCACGGGGCTGAGTACCCTGCCATCTCTATTGAGTGTAATGACGGCCTTTGCTCTTGAAAGACCACAGGAATAGATGCATTTCTGACCAGGAATTATGCCTTCTGGGGTGCTCGTCTTTTTTAACAGTATCCTTGGCACGACCCATCCAAGATTTGCCTCCTTCACGTGAAGGAACGCACTGTGTAGTGGGTGGTCTTTGTCAGAAAATACTCAGAGATATGCACGGGCACACCACATATCAATTCTGTTAGATATGCTGGGAAAATCAAGGAGAAATCTCATAGCCACACAGGTTGTGTCCCTTGTGCAACCAATGATGTTCCGCAACACTACATTTTGAATTCTCTCCAGGCTCTCAATCTGTGTGTGTCTGGCGGTGATTATGGCGCCTGTGTATTCAATGACAGAAAGGACAAGAACCTCATATAATAGTGCGAGCTATGATTGTTCAATGTCAGCCGCTGCCATCATTCTCAGAGCTGAAATACCTTTGTGATCTTTGCGATAACATGATCAATTTCTTCCCGAAAGCACAGACTACGATCAAATCGTATGCCAGGTATTGTAAAAATGAAGTCCTGATTACATTGTACTCTCTCATCTCCACCATCTGTGTCTCAGACTTTACGATGCGATTGTTAAGAGAGAACCATGTCACCGCAGCCTTCTTTTGGTTGATCATTTCCCCAGAATCATCACAGCAGGAGGCGATACGGTCTAGTTCATTCTGCAGTGATCCAACAGTTTCTGTTCTATCTCTTCCCTGTCTGTATATCAGGATATCGTCCGCAAAAGACATTATTCTACCTCTTCCGTCGAACTGCTGCTGTGTGATTGTTACGGTGTAGACATTGAATAATACGGGTGAGAGGGGACATCGACGTGGAAAACATGGGCGCATTGTTATGGGTTTAGATGTCCACCAACCTCACCTGAGAGTCACCTTCCTATCGAGCAACACCGCTGATAACCACCTGACGATGAAATGGTTAACATTAAATAGCAAGAGCATATTGATAAGGTACTCGAACGGCACTCCGTTATAGACAGACGCCCTCCAAGTCAATTACGACAGCACATGTTTTCAGACCAGCATGGCAGCCCTCGAATACATCATAGGCGAAAACAGCAACAATGCGCCTTGTTTCTTTCTGACATCTGTAGCCTGTTGTGGTGTAGTATATTGTGTAGTAAGATGGAATAATATAATCTTATAATCATTTCACAAATAATCGTTTGTGGTCAAAGAACACACATATTGATGACATCGCATACATTAAACATATTGATGACATCGCATACATTAACATATTGATGACATCGCATACATTAAATATATTGATGACATCGCATACATTAAATATATTGATGACATCGCATGCACTAATATTATGCGAGGTTTCTAGAGACTGATTGTGATCGACATTAGACTTCTGCTGTATTCTGTCCGTGATGTGAGAATCAATGCACCAATAGTTATTTCATGTTAGTCAATACAGACCTAGATTAGCTGTAGCCATATCTGGGTAGATGCCGCCAGGAGAGCTGATGGAGTAGACAACATCCAGTGTTCGCTGGTTGAGGCAGGCTATGTTCTCACCGACAAACACCATTCTCACGGTGCAGACTTGAAATATGGCTTCACCATTCTTGACGGGCGCCATGACTTCCAAAAAATATTCACCTTGAGAAAGCAGACGATATACAATTTTATAGTGATTAGTTCCAACAAGAGAACATGTTTGTATCAGTATATAGTGATTAGTTCTAGAAGAAGAACCTTTTACTATCGGTATTTAGTGATTAGTTCTAGAAGAAGAACATTTAACTATCGGTATATAGTGATTAGTTCAAGACGAACATTTTACTATCGGTATATAGTGATTAGTTCAAGACGAACATTTTACTATCGGTATATAGTGATTAGTTCAAGACGAACATTTTACTATCGGTATATAGTGATTAGTTCAAGACGAACATTTTACTATCGGTATATAGTGATTAGTTCAAGACGAACATTTTACTATCGGTATATAGTGATTAGTTCCAAAAGCAGGGCATGTTTCTATTGGTGTAAGCTGATTAGTTTCAACAGGGGAACATGTTACTGTTGGTATAAAACAAATAAGGTATCGTTAGACAATCAGCCACAACACGTTCAATGATCGTAAGTAGAGCTGAATCACATTAATGAGGATGTGACATGTGAAGATTGATGACACCGGGGACTGAACACAATAGTCTCTGCGTCTATTGATAGCATCCCCCCCCCCAACTAGCTACTAATTTCCTTTTAAAAAACTCTTGTATATTCTCTTTCCTTCCCCTTTATTTCTTCCGCCCTCATTCCCTACCCTCACCATCATGACATTACTCATTTTTGTCGGGTAGACAAAAATAAAGATGCGACGTATGAGAATATAATGATTATCTGCATTTCCGTAAATACATTTTCACTAAGGAGGCGGGAGAGGGAGTTACCTTTAAAAAAAGATAATTCGTTAATGTTCACGAGTAACCCCATCTTTTTCTAGGGGACGTTTATGACGTTTTGGCGAGAAATCTTTATCGGAGTGAGGGGTTTTCACCATTTGGTTAAAATAAAATGTAGTGTTGAAATGTTTTATTTTTTACTAATATGTAATGAGTTAAACACACCAAACTCTTCTCCCGTGTATCTACAGGGTTGTCTTGTTATTTTGGTTCCTGTATGAGAATCCCTGCACGATTGTTTCTATATGAGAAGTCTCATTCCATTGCTCCTATTTGAGAACCCCTGCATGATTGTTTCTATATGACATCTCGCATTCCTTAGCTCCTATATGAGAGACCCAAAAAATTGTTGTTACATGTTAAGTCCCTTTTTTGCTCCTATTTGAGAACCCCTGCACAATTGTTGCTAGATGTTAAATCTCATTTTTGTGTTCACATTTGAGAACGATTAGACCCGCTGATGTCTACATAAAAATACATCATTTGTTTGTTACATAACAACCCCAATCACATTATTACTACCCCAGAACTCATGTCCTTTGGTTGTTACATAACAACTCCAGTCCCCTTATTATTACCCCAGAACTCATGTTCCTTGCTCGATGTCCCAGAACTCATGTTCCTTGCTCGCTTCATGAGAAACTTTCCATTGATCGCTACAACAGAAGCTCTATCTGATTTTACTTGCATGATAACCTTTAGCGCCTGATGGCGAAATGAGAAATCATGTCTCCGTGTTTCTACACGAGATCTCTACGTCGTCATTACTACACCAGACCACTGTCCTCGGATGACTGACTACATATAACCCGTGTCGCCTGATTACTACACCAGACCACTAATCTTGGATGACTGACTACATATAACCCGTGTCGCCTGATTACTACACTAGACCACTGTCCTCGGATGACTGACTACATATAACAAGTGTCGCCTGATTTACTGCATGAAAACTATCGTCAGTTGATTGCTAAATGAGAACTGCTATTCACTGATAGTTTATTGGCATCTCCTTTCATCTGATATCTGCATGATCACTGCTGGCATCACAAAATTTGAAGAAACAAAAACAATTTGCAAAAGACAGAAACGGAAAGAAGGATCTGAAAGTGCTCTTTCCCGGGACCTCCTGCACTCATGCATGCCCTGGAATAGATCTTTGATGAGCACGAATCGGATTCTTACGGCATCTACGAACTCACAAACCTAAACCAAAATAGACAAGCACCAATGTTTTGTTTTTCCATCATTTTTCGTCTCATATCTTTATTGTTTTTTCATGCCACGCTCATCTTCGCTTGCGAAGGAGGAACATCATCACATAGATGAGAACCACTGTCCTCTGATAGCTGTTTGAGAAGCCCCTATCATCTGATATGAGTGATACTTCAGAACCCCTATCTTCTGATTGCTATTTGAGAACCCCTATCTTCTGATTGCTACTTGAGAACATATGCCACCTGATTGCAACACTCTTTCCATCGATGACCACATGAAAACTCCTGCCTACAGATTTATAGGTGACAATCTCTTTCCAATGGTGTCACTGTTTGAGACATAGCACCATGTTTCAGTTGTGTATAATACAAAACAATAACTTCCATAATAATTCATGTTCTAACTAATACGGATGTTATATGTTATATGTGTGTTGTTACTGAGGAGACTTCAATACTTCTACGGGATGTTCGTTGTTCTTGTAATAGTCCTTGTCTCGATTGGTCCGTTCTAAGTGACTTGAGCACACAATTTGGATGTCGTGACAAAATCGCATCTAATTTTGGAGGTGCGGTTAGTCAAGTACGGAAAAAAACCGTTTACTCGTGTTGCCAGGCGATTTGGTGCCGTCAGAACGGACTAGTTCAATTCCCGTTGGTCTCAAGAATAATAATTAATGTGTGTCGTTGACAAAGCAATAACGTCCATAATAATTAATGTGTGTCGTGAACAAAAAAATAACGTCCATAATAATTTATGTGTGTCGTGGACAAAACAATAACGTCCATAATAATTAATGTGTGTCGTGAACAAAACAATAACGTCCATAATAATTAATGTGTGTCGTGAACAAAACAATAACGTCCATAATAATTAATGTGTGTCGTGGACAAAAGATCCATGTTTGAGATTAAAAAGTAGGGACACTGCACCAACCGTTTGTATTCTCTGGGACCTCCATGTCCAGCTGTACAATGACTGGTTTGCTTTGGGAAATTCCATTACCAGCAGGAAAACTCATGTTAAACCTGGGCGTGACAGGCTGGCGGAAGAAAATGTAGTGTAGTAACATGATAGTTAATGTCTAGTTTTGTGGTGATCAAGTATTTCTACCTACAGCAAGACGATAGTTAATGTCTAATTTTGTGTTGATTAAGTATTTCTACCTACAGCAGGACGATACTTATGTCACACTTTGTCGTATATGTACGTCTTGACAGATTTGTCACCTCTTGTCAAGTATGTCACGTCTTGTCAAGTATGTCACGTCGTGTCAGAAATGTCACGTCTTGTCAGATATGGCGTCACGTCTAGTCAGATGTGACTGATCTACCGCATGACAGTAGTTGGTACAACCTGTTTCTACTAACGTCGTGAAGTTGGACGGTATCTACCTATCCTGACAACCAATACTGTGGTAACGACTTTGGACCGTTGGAGAATACGAACATTATCCTAGGACAGGGAGAAATGACCAAAAGTCAAATACTGTGACTGGGTTTAGCGTCACAGACCTGATTTGCAGCTGGTGTTGGTTGGGAGATCTATAGGCGATAGAGCATAGGACTGCTGACCCAGAAGCGCGTGCAGCTTACCTTGCTTGAAGTGTATTGGTGTTACCACTCCTTTGAATTTAACAAATAAAGCAAAGAGTGTGAGAGAGAGAGAGAGCAGCAATGCTACATTGGTAGCTCATGTGCTCTATATTTCAATCCGGACATTGCTCTATGAAGATATATAACTGCATCCTTGGGCTTAATTGCTCTAGGAATTATCTATTATTTTGCATTATTAAACAGGTGGGGAAATATCAGGAAATGGTATAATAGAAAAGTGAAAGTGATAGCAATTATCTCAAGGGTTTGACTTTTTAGAAGATACACGCGATGACACAAGTTATCTGCAGATTCCGTGGACATAACCAGCATCGTCTAATATTCGATCGTGGACTGTCTCTTATCGCAGAAGAATATACTCTTGTAGTATTGAAACACAGACGTGCCAGCAGGTGCGTCTAGCTTTCATGCAACTGCTTCCACTGAGCTTCCAGGAATATCAGTTGTAGGTCAAGAACCTGCGATTGTTGTGATACAATTTTCTTAGTCGAAAGTGAAACACAGTTAGAGGTAAATGCAAATAAAGTAAATAGGTTACTATATCAATATAAAATAATAAAATATAGAAAATAACAATAAATAAAAGGAACAAACACAACAGTCAACGTGTCGGCCCAATTGGGACCTTTAAATACAACAAAAACAGTTAAGAACAAAACACCAAAACGAATATAAACAAAATGGATCTCTCCCACCAGGAAATCAACAAAAAGCCGCACCAGATCCAGTGCAACACAATTCCAACAAGTGCACATCGATTCGTTCAACATGTCTAACCTATGAAATTCCCAAAGATGAAAGAGGAGAACAAAAGAAAAGGGGACACCAAACAACACTGCCAAAAACGAGGAGGGGGGGGGGGCAAGTGAGTAACGGGAGACAAAAGGGGAAAGGACAGAGAAAGTTATATATTTGTTATGGTCTTTTGTTCTTAACTGTTTTTGTTGTCTTCAAAGGTCCCAATTGGGCCGACACGTTGACTGTTGTGTTTGTTCCTTTTATTTATTGTTATTTTCTATATTTTGTTATTTTATATTGATATAGTAACCTATTTACTTTATTTGCATTCACCTCTATTTGTATGGTTACTGTGGCATTTCCTTTTTGTCGGTCATCCTCCGATATTTGGGTTATTTATATTAGAAACACAGTTACCACAAATAATTCATATCATTGAAGAAGAGAGAGAAAACAAAGGACTTAGTCTATATAGCAGAAAAACTGTAGTAATGGTCATATAAAAGAGTCAATGTCCTGCAGAATGTAGCAACAACGTAGATGGGATCAGTCTGGACCAGGTCAACATATTCAATTATTTATGTGCATTAATGACGTCAGATGGAAGATGTATTTACAAATATTTGCCCAGGAAAAGACATTTGCCAAAATTATAAACATCCTATGCTATATATTTTTGAAAAGTTAACGCGAGAAAGAGAGTTCTTTGAAGTTACATAGAAACAATTCTGATGTATGGAAGTGAATCTTGGACAATCAGCAGAATAGTAACAAATTATATAGATGTCGCATAAATATGATTTGCATAGAAGACTGTTAAGAACACCAGGAACAGATAAAGAAGCGCAATGGAGATATATTCAAAGAAGTTACTTCAGAAAACAGAGATCAGAAATGTAGAAAATGTAGAAAGGAAATGTAGAAAGGAAATGTAGAAAATGTAGAAAGGAAATGTAGAAAGGAAATGTAGAAAGGAAATGTAGAAAATGTAGAAAGGAAATGTAGAAAGGAAATGTAGAAAGGAAATGTAGAAAAAACTACAAAGAGTAAAGTAGTAGTTTTACTTTAAACAACACATGGAATTGACGTTTCTATCGAATAAGTCTTTATAATTATTTTGACAAACAAACACGCCCGCACCAGAAACGCTCACATTTTTTGGACATACCATGAGATGAGAAAAGATGGAAGCATCGCGATAATAGTAAAATTAAAGAGCAAGAGGGGTAAGATCAAGAGAGAAGATGCTACACAACCTGGTATTGTGGCATAAGAACATCAGTTTTGGAAATGATTGAAGACATAATCCTGTGTAAAGACATCTTCAGCGTTCATTCTCAAACTCCCGCTGTATCCATCTTATAGCAGAGACATTATAACCGCAACCATACCTATTAGACAATACGAAGTTAACTACTAGGCCTAATTTATGACATGCAATTATTTACTAGGCCTAATTTATGACATACAATTATTTACTAGGCCTAATTTATGACATACAATTATTTACTAGGCCTAATTTATTACATACAATTATTTACTAGGCCTAATGTATGACATACAATTATTTACTAGGCCTAATTTATGACATACAATTATTTACTAGGCCTAATTTATGACATACAATTATTTACTAGGCCTAATTTATTACATACAATTATTTACTAGGCCTAATTTATGACATACAATTATTTACTAGGCCTAATTTATGACATACAATTATTTACTAGGCCTACTTTATAACATCTAATTATATATTAGACCTACTTTATGACATCTAATTATCCACTACGCCTACTTTATGATATTTACTAGTGAATTTATCAATGACATGAAAGGACGCTATACCTGAGACGCTTGCTTTGGCATAGCAGTCACTGCCAACTGGCCTGCCCAAATTGTATTCGTCCCTACTTGAACTGCTGAGCCCAGAGTGTAGATTTGGGAGACAAGTTTTGGGTTGTCATTCATGCACACCTGCACTCCGAATGTAATCTTGCCAACGCTGGATGACAAAGGTGCACTGATGTACTCTCGTGCCACTGCCAGGATAATAAAATTGATATTTTATTCTTTAACTGTTTCACAGTAACTATCGTTCAACTGTAACTAGAGCATAACAGTAATCGTAGCCGCACAGTAACGTGATTTCACAGTAACTATAGCCGCACAGTAATGTTATTTCACAGCAGTCGTAGCCACATAATAACGTGAATTCACAGTAACCGTAGCCGCACAGTAATGTTATTTCACAGTAATCGTAGCCACAGAGTAATGTGATTTCACAGTAACCGTAGCCGCACAGTATCGTGAGTAAACAGTAACCGTAGCCGCACAGTAACGTGATTTGACAGTAAGTATAGTCGCACAGTAATGTGAATTCAATTTCAAAGTAACCGTAGCCGTACAGTAATGAGTTCATAGTAACCGTAGTCGCACATTAATGTGATTTCAAAGTAATCGTAGCGAAACGTAATGTGATTTCACAGTAACCGTAGACGAAAAAGTAATGTGCTTTCACAGTAATAGTAGCCGAAAAAGTAATGTGGTTTCACAGTAACAGTAGCCGAAAAAGTAATGTGATGTGATTTCACAGTAACAGTAGCCGAAAAAGTAATGTGATTTCACAGTAACCGTAGCCGCATAGTAATGTGATTTCACAGTAACTGTAGCGGCACAGTAATGTTATTTCACAGTAAGTATAGTTACACAGTATTATTATGTCACAGTAAGTATATATGCACAGTAATATTATGTCACAGTAAGTATAATTTAATAGTAATGTGATTTCACGGTAACTATAGCTGTGCAGTATTTATGGCTAAAGATTATCAACGTACCGTAATGGCAACATTAGTTTTCCAACAATATGCCATTGACACACCGGCACAATTATCGTTTGAGGAAAGATGGTAAGCAGGGGACTGCTGAACACATTCAATGCTGTGGGGACTTCTAATGTTCATCAGGTTCAACAAGTATATGTCCACTCTAGTAGTCAGACACATAGTCAAGACTCTAGTAGTCAGACACATGTTCAAGACTCTTGTAGTCAGACACATAGTCAAGACTCTAGTAGTCAGACACATAGTCAAGACTCTTGTAGTCAGACACATAGTCAAGACTCTCTAGTAGTCAGACACATAGTCAAGACTCTAGTAGTCAGACACATAGTCAAGACTCTAGCAGTCAGACACATAGTCAAGACTCTAGCAGTCAGATACATAGTCAAGACTCTAGTAGTCAGACACATAGTCAAGACTCTAGTAGTCAGACACATAGTCAAGACAATAGTAGTCGGACACATAGTCAAGACTCTTGTAGTCAGACACATAGTCAAGACTCTCTAGTAGTCAGACACATAGTCAAGACTCTAGTAGTCAGACACATAGTCAAGACTCTAGCAGTCAGACACATAGTCAAGACTCTAGCAGTCAGATACATAGTCAAGACTCTTGTAGTCAGACACATAGTCAAGACTCTCTAGTAGTCAGACACATAGTCAAGACTCTAGCAGTCAGATACATAGTCACGACTCTAGTAGTCAGACACATAGTCAAGACTCTAGTAGTCAGACACATAGTCAAGACAATAGTAGTCGGACACATAGTCAAGCATCATGGGAGATGCAGCTGGTCCGGTAACTTCATCGGTCACCATCATCAAGTGTCGTCTCCACAACGAAGATTATCTGTAATAGATCTCCAATAATCTCTATTTCTTGCTTTGGTGGTGCATTCTGATAGACGGTATCCATGATGTTTCTCACCCACTTGTATTTCTCATACCCGTTAGCGTGTTGATAATGAACATTCCTTTTAGCTGTGTGCAGATATCTCTTGACACATGATGATGATGAAACAATCCCTTTAGCTGTGAGCAGGTATCTCTTGACACATGATGATGATGAAACAATCCCTTTAGCTGTGAGTAGGTAGCTCTTGACACATGATGATGATGAAACAATCCCTTTAGCTGTGAGTAGGTAGCTCTTGACAATCCATAACGTTTCTGACAAAAGCCCTGGTTCTCCAGGTGTGTAACTAAGGTGACTCCCGAACTCATGTAAAGGTTGTCTTAAAGGTATGGTTGTGTAAGAGAGAGATTTTTTGGATGCATGTTTAGTACCGGAAGTGTAGCATTTCAGTGCGCCAGTATTGCAGTATTACCTCGTCCTGTAAGAGTTGATCACACACATTCCAGTCAACTATCTCATTAGTCTTGTCAGATTTTTGGACCCATCTGTAGTGATGGCGCATCTAGCATTCCCCATCACCTAAGAGTTTGCCTCAATTGGACAAACTTCCAATGATGGCTTCCTGCGTGTCTCTGTCTTCTATGGAGATTATTCGGTAGAAGACACAAGTCAGAATTTGAGACAGAATGTGGCAATGATCCCCATCCTTTCCTTAGTCGCCTCCTACAATATGACTGAAAATAATACAGTGGTCGTATTTGTTGCACTCTTAACTGGAAGTCGAGGTCCCGGTGGATACACGGGCGGTATTTTGTATAAAATATACCCGGGTTTACATTGTGTGTGTGTGTGTGTGTGTGTGTGTACTGTATTGACTTTTCGTAGTTTAGTTTAGTAATGTACACTTTATCCAGAACTTTGACAGATTCGAAAATGCAGTTGTCTTATCTTGTCTCAGACACCTGTTCCCTGAAGTGTCGTGGGGAGAAGAAGACACGATTATCTCTTGTCTCAGACACCTGTTCCCTGAAGTGTCGTGGGGAGAAGAAGACACGATTATATCTTGTCTCAGACACCTGTTCCCTGAAGTGTCGTGGGGAGAAGAAGACACGATTATATCTTGTCTCAGACACCTGTTCCCTGAAGTGTCGTGGGGAGAAGAAGACACGATTATATCTTGTCTCAGACACCTGTTCCCTGAAGTGTCGTGGGGAGAAGAAGACACGATTATCTCTTGTCTCAGACACCTGTTCCCTGAAGTGTCGTGGGGAGAAGAAGACACGATTATATCTTGTCTCAGACACCTGTTCCCTGAAGTGTCGTGGGGAGAAGAAGACACGATTATATCTTGTCTCAGACACCTGTTCCCTGAAGTGTCGTGGGGAGAAGAAGACACGATTATATCTTGTCTCAGACACCTGTTCCCTGAAGTGTCGTGGGGAGAAGAAGACACGATTATATCTTGTCTCAGACACCTGTTCCCTGAAGTGTCGTGGGGAGAAGAAGACACGATTATATCTTGTCTCAGACACCTGTTCCCTGAAGTGTCGTGGGGAGAAGAAGACACGATTATATCTTGTCTCAGACACCTGTTCCCTGAAGTGTCGTGGGGAGAAGAAGACACGATTATATCTTGTCTCAGACACCTGTTCCCTGAAGTGTCGTGGGGAGAAGAAGACACGATTCTATTGTCAAATGTGATGCTGTTGTTGTAATACCATGAGGCTATAGAATGTCTCAGGCATTGTTGATCCATTTACATCATGGTCTTCCTCCTTATCGTGAATATTCTGATGTTATACGCTCTCGACGGGGGCAAGCAGACACCATTCTCATTAATGTGATGTGTTGTCACTTGATTGTAGTCATTAACCGGTGCAGCTCCAACGATGTCGCTATCATGTATTCTTCTTTCGTTATCTGTGTATTCTTGTGACGGAGACAATCGATGCCACACACCTCATATGGCATGCTGTAATATTCATTCCCTGTGCTTTGGAAAGAGTCCATGTTTGACATTGATAACGCAATATTGGTATAAAATGTCATTTATGAATGTTCGTTTAGTTTTTATACTGATGTTCGGATGTCTGAGTAATGGTGTCAGTTGATAAGATATTACTATCCAGAATATTGACATCTAGTTTCAATTAGTGTAGATTATATAGGTTTCATATGTTAGTACAGAATATATATTTTCATAAGTTAATGTAGATTATTTCAAATGTTAATTAGATTATATGTTTCCATATGCTAGTGCAGAGTATATGTTTCTATAAGTTAGTTTAATATATATGTTTCTAAAAGTTAGTGTAGATTATGTGGTTCCATATGTTAGTGTAGTGTATATGTTTCTATATGTAAGTGTTGATTGCTCCATACATTATTGGAATGTATATGTCTACATATGTTTGTATAGAATATATGTTTCTATACGTTTGTGTAGATTGTTTTATACAATAGTGAAGATTTTATGTTCCAATAATTCAGTGTAGAGCATAGGTCCCCATAGTGGGCGGTATCAACCACCGCCCCTCTATTTCCGAGCAGAAGCTATCTAAGGGGCGATAGTGGATTGAGGATCAATTGGGGAGGAGGCGTTTGGATGTATAGGGGGATCGTGGTTCCTGGATGAAATATCTTCTCGATGTATCACTTCCCCCTATTTTTTTAATGAACGAGATTTTCTATACATCAACATTTCTCTATGGTATTTCAGAATGTTGACAGCTCCCGTATAAGAGAATGTTGACAGCTCCCGTATAAGAGAATGTTGACAGCTTCCGCATAAGAGAATGTTGACAGCTCCCGCATAAGAGAATGTTGACAGCTCCCGTATAAGAGAATGTTGACAGCTCCCGCATAAGAGAATGTTGACAGCTCCCGCATAAGAGAATGTTGACAGCTCCCGTATAAGAGACCAGCATTAAATGTGTCAAAAACGAATCTAAGCCTCATTGAGTTATGTGTGTGTGCGTGCTTGTGTGCGTGTGTGTGTTTGCGTGAGTGCTTGTTTGCGTATGTGTGTGTGTGCGTGTGTGTGTGTGTGTGTGCGTGCGTGTGTGTGTGTGTCTGCGTGCGTGCTTGTGTGCGTATGTGTGTGTGTGTGTGTGTGTGTGCGTGCATGTGTGTGTGCGTGTGCGTAAAAATGAGCTGATTACAACTATAGGTATAATTGCTACTGCACTCTTCTATGAACGAGTTACAGTGGAATCCCGTTATAACAACTTGGTCCGGAACAACACAATATGTATGTAATAGCAGAAATTACGCTTGAAACAGTATAACAAATACATAAGAAATACGATAGAAGAATATTTGTAGACGTGTTGTTATATGGGACATTTCTTGTACAGGGATGCGGTATAGATGAATAAATAAGAACAACAGATGGTTTCAGACCATGTCCAGAAGCAGTTGGACTTCATAATTTCCAGAAATAAACAAATGTTGGAGTAAAAACAATAAGTTTTAAAGACAAAAAGCGTTTGTTTTTGTGAAAATAAATTCATAAAAAGTCTGATGTATAAGCCAGCGTTCGATATCATCCGCAAAGTTCCTGTGATCGATAATTTAATGCAAAGAAGAATCAACAAAAATACTGAAGACGCTGAAAAATCGTTGTGCTACTATTTGCAGACAAGCCAATTTTCTATTCAACTCGATTAATCACTCTTCTAAATAATGAGGCACTAATCTTATCAAACGTACAATTCATAAAATATTTAAAAGTTTGTCAAGAATTATTATTTGTGAAAAATGTATTTGAGAGTGGACGAAAAGGTAGAATCTATATATAATACCATGAATAAGTTGTTGTTTTTTTTCAAGAGAAAGACACTTCCATTCGTAATATTTTGTCTGTTGCTACTGATGGTGCTCCTGCATTGCCAGGGCGCCACAGGGGTTTCATAGAAATTTTGAAATAAGCATTATCAAATGTACTCTCAACAAATTGTGTACTTCATCGTCAATATTTGGTTTAGAAGAATTTAAGTGTACGGTTCATACGTCGCTCCATTGCGTTATTAGAGCAGTGAACAAGATTAGAAAAAAATTCATTGAGTGCTAAATTGTTTAGTAACTTTGTAGTGAAAATGGCGAGGATTTCATTTGCTGTTGCTTCACACAGACGTTCGTCGACTTTCAAAGGCATTTGAATTGATTTTACAATTTGCTTGATTCAGTACAATAATTCATAGAAAGCAGCTTTCTGGATTGACCACCAACCTGATTTACATCCACAAATTACATTGCTTATTTGACTGACCTATGTAAAATATTTCATAATGTCAATCTACAATTAAAAGGTGATGAACTGAATTGAATTAAAACAAAAGCCGTTATTGCCGCTTTTCTGTGGAGACTTCTGTTCAAGTGGAATCTAAGGAGACGAGAATATAGACAGTTTTCAAATGTATTAGCAATGTCTCTCAGACAGGAAGATTTATTTACATATTGCTAAAACACTGGGAGGTTCTCAATGCTAACTTCAATGAGCGATTAAAGTATAATTTAAACATTAATATACCAAATTGGGTTCTAGATCCTTTCTCATATGTATACACAGCCGGATCACCAAATTGGGTTCTAGATCCTTTCTCATATGTATACACAGCCGGATCACCAAATTGGGTTCTAGATCCTTTCTCATATGTATACACAGCCGGATCACCAAATTGGGTTCTAGATCCTTTCTCATATGTATACACAGCCGGATCACCAAATTGGGTTCTAGATCCTTTCTCATACACAGCCGGATCACCAAATTGGGTTCTAGATCCTTTCTCATATGTATACACAGCCGGATCACCAAATTGGGTTCTAGATCCTTTCTCATATGTATACACAGCCGGATCACCAAATTGGGTTCTAGATCCTTTCTCATATGTATACACAGCCGGATCATCACATTTAGAAGAGGGACACATAGAACACCAGCAAATGAAGAATTAAAGTTAAAATTCTATAGTGGATACCAAAATTTCTAGCTTCATAAATCAATACCAACACTTTACCCTCGAGTATGGGAAATAGTGCAGCAATTATTAATTGCATTTCCATCAACTGCATTTAACGGCATCAGCTGCAATGTATCATTAGTTGTTATTTACGTTGAAAATATCAAACGGCTGCAGAAAACGGTTATAATGTGAGGGCGTTACAACATTTATGTCTTGTACAGGGGGCGGTGGCCTGACAATGTTTTGAAATCCTGTGGTGTAGAATATATGTTTTGATGCGTTAGTGCAGAATATATGTTTTCATACGTTAGTGCAGAATATATGTTTTCATACGTTAGTGTAGAATATGTTTTCTTACGTTAGTGTAGAATATTTTTTCATACGTTAGTGTAGAATATATGTTTTCATACGTTAGTGTAGAATATGTTTTCATACAATAGTGTAGAATATGTTTTCATACGTTAGTGTAGAATATATGTTTTCATACGTTAGTGTAGAATATGTTTTCATACGTTAGTGTAGAATATGTTTTCATACGTTAGTGTAGAATATATGTTTTATACCGGAGAGAATCGGGAGTTCAGTTCAATTAACCGCAAGACTGGTCAAGCCTGGGATTTCTGTTTAAAAATTCATCAGGAGAGTAGTGAAAATGTTGCTGTCGTTAACCAGACACACAAGACCTGCTTTCAACAGCCGTGACCAGTCAACAGACACACAAGACCTGCTTTCAACAGCGGTGACCAGTCAACAGACACACAAGACCTGCTTTCAACAGTGGTGACCAGTCAACAGACACACAAGACCGGATTTCAACAGCTGTGACCAGTCAACAGACACACAAGACCTGCTTTCAACAGCGGTGACCAGCCAACAGAACGACAGCTCGTTGTGGATTATATTAAGTCGTCGCTGGACCACATTAAGCAAGTGTGTGACTTAAATCCACAGTTCGCTGACAGCATCATTGACAGCACTCGAGACAAAATGTGAAGTTCCGGAGCGACGGAGTACGTGCTCTGTGGTCGAAATCTGTTCCGTCAGATTTAAGCTTAGTTTCTCGTGGAATTAGAAAACGCCCACGCCGAGGAGGATCTTCTAAGGGAAGGGCAAGAAAGGAGTAAAGTAGACCGCATCAGACTGAATAAAGTCAACGTTGGATATTGAAATTGTTCTAGCACTTTCCAGCCTGGCCCGGAACTTGAACGATTGGCATACGATTTCGATGTAATGCTTCTGCAAGAGACACAAGCCAAGCAATTATCATTTCAAGGCTTAGTAAGCTATGTTAACTCGACAAGTTCCACGCATCACGGTGAGGCTATCCTCGTACAACGTGGCATGCCACACTGTCTGCTCGACCTGACACCTTGTGATAACGGAGATAGGAAGTTAAGGGGAGTACATATCATGATTCGTGCACCAAGATGGAACATTATTAATATCTATGTTCGAAACTCTTCCCACGTCAAGCCCGAAGACTGGAATTTTCTGAATGAGTTGGAAGACCTCCCGGGAGATTGTCTATTAGTGTGCGGAGATTTCAATTCTCGAAATATCGCCTGGGGAAACCCAAACAACAACACACAGGGAATAGCACTATGCAAGGCCCTGCTAGAGACTCATCTCACTATTATTAATTGTGCCAGAATGACCAGGTTAGCTACCAAAGAGACAGACTCTATCAAATTCAAACATTGACCTTGCACTGGTGTCGTGTCATGGTGAAATGGAAACGACGTGGGCGGCACTGGCTTACCATGGTAGTGACCACCTACCATGAGCGACAACAATCACAAAAGGGCAGTACTGTAGAAATAACAAGAGACAACATACCTTTAAATACAAGCGCAACGAAGAGTCGATCTTGAGCATGTTGCGACATCTGGCATGGCAAAGATATACAGTGAGGCCAAACATACGACAACCCCCATGGTGGACTGAAGAGATAGAGACTGCATGAAAAAATAAGAAGCAAAGTGTGAGGGAGTGGCAACATAAGAGTCGAAAGACACAAGTCATCATGGAAAACAAAAATGAGTCGGAGCGTACTATGAAGAAGACCACTGAAGCTTTTAAAAAAATCGTAAAGGAAGCTAAGAAAGAACGCTGGGATAATTTCGCACAAAATGTGGCAGCTGACAGTGCTCTATATAAATTTTGGAATTTACACAAGGCAATGAATAAAACGTGTGCTTGAAGGACGAGTCGGGGCTTATACTAACCACAGATGAACAGAAGGGCAGTGCTTTCTTCAGCAGATACCTCCAACAATAAGGCCAGAACAATATTGATGAACGTAAGACTATACTGGCCACTTTAACAACATCGCTGGTAACAAACGATATCGCTGATGAGGAACTGGTCTCGTTGGAGAATACAAGATACCATAAAGAAAACACCAGATGGCACACCAGGGCCCGATGGAATACGTTACATCTCCTGAAAGATATTGCAGACGACCAGTTTAAAACAATTGTTGATGATTTCAACACGTCTGAAAACAGGACGCATACCAGAAGTGTGGCTACACAGCTACCTTCTCCCCCTGGCAAAGACACCTCCGACATCAAGAATTATCGTATCATCGCCTTACAAAATGTCTACAGCAAGTTGCTGGAGAGAATAATCGCTAGAAGACTGGCACTCCATTTAGAAAACAGAGGCCTACTTCCTGACACTCTAGGTGTATACAGACCAAAGAGAGACACGACCAAAAATGTGGCAATCCTCGCCTATGACATCTATGAGGGATTTCAGGCAAAGTAGGAAACAGTGGTCGCAACGGTTGACCTAGAAGATGCTTACAACAGAGTCAGCTAATACATCTGCTAAGCGAACTCAGCATCGACTGGTGGATAATTCGATGAATAGTAATAGTGTTAATGTCCAGACCTGTTGTTCTGAGATTGGGTTCCTGGACATCAGAGATCAGAACTATAGCACAACGTCTACACATACAAAATAGCGCAGCTTCAAAACGCTGGGCCCAGCAGGATACTAACATATGCGGATGACCTCTTGCTATACAAGCACGGCAGATACAGAAGAGACATGATTGATGACGTCCAGCGTAATCTAGAAGATTTGTCACTCTGGTGTACTAACTACAAGGCGGTTATCAATCCCACCAAGGTAAACATCTCCTGGTTCTCACTGAACAACAAAATAGTCACAAACACATTAATAGCAGTCTCCTGAATGGGTATCAACATCGACAAGGAGCGGACTATGAAATATCTAGGCATCACTTTTAATAGATGCCTATCTTTCACGAAACACGTGGACAGTATCATTCAGAAAGCTGGGAATGTATGTTTTCATACGTTAGTGTAGATTAGGGCATATATGTAGCCATTGTATATATCCTATTTCAGATTGTCTGGAATTTCTTTACATGTGAATATTTTCCTCATGTCACTGAAAATAATTCATATTCTCCTTTTTATTTCTGTTTCACCTCTAATATAATTTCTAATTATGTGTCCAAGATAATGTACTGTTCTACTTGTAGTATCGCTCTACTGAGAAGTAGGAAATCTCAGAGGCACGGTCAAAACGTCCTGTCAGAAATGACAGAACAACAAACACGCACAAACAACATCTTATAAAACGTTCCCAAATGTAGAAGGGGATTCTATGCCAATATTGAATTTTTCAGTCAACCCCGTGCACACTAGAGAGATGGACAAACATTTTTCAGTCAGCCCCGCGCACACTAGAGAGATGCAAAAACATTTTTCAGTCAGCCCCGCGCACACTAGAGAGATGGACAAACATTTTTCAGTCAGCCCCGTGCACACTAGAGAGATGGACAAACATTTTTCAGTCAGCCCCGCGCACACTAGAGAGATGGACAAACATTTTTCAGTCAGCCCCGTGCACACTAGAGAGATGGACAAACATTTTTCAGTCAGCCCCGCGCACAATAGAGAGATGGACAAACATTTTTCAGTCAGCCCCGCGCACACAGAGAGATGCAAAAACATTTTTCAGTCAGCCCCGTGCACACTAGAGAGATGGAAAAAACATTTTTCAGTCAGCCCAGCGCACACTAGAGAGATGGACAAACATTTTTCAGGCAGCCCCGCGCACACTAGAGAGATGGACAAACATTTTTTCAGTCAGCCCCGTGCACACTAGAGAGATGGAAAAAACATTTTTCAGTCAGCCCCGTGCACACTAGAGAGATGCAAAAACATTTTTCAGTCAGCCCCGCGCACACTAGAGAGATGCAAAAACATTTTTCAGTCAGCCCCGCGCACACTAGAGAGATGGACAAACATTTTTCAGTCAGCCCCGTGCACACTAGTGAGATGGACAAACATTTTTCAGTCAGCCCCGCGCACACTAGAGAGATGGACAAACATTTTTCAGTGTCCCGCGCACACTAGAGAGATGGACAAACATTTTTCAGTCAGCCCCGCGCACACTAGAGAGATGGACAAACATTTTTCAGTCAGCCCCGCGCACACTAGAGAGATGGACAAACATTTTTCAGTGTCCCGCGCACACTAGAGAGATGGACAAACATTTTTCAGTCAGCCCCGCGCACACTAGAGAGATGGACAAACATTTTTCAGTCAGCCCCGCGCACACTAGAGAGATGGACAAACATTTTTTCAGTCAGCCCCGCGCACACTAGAGAGATGGACAAACATTTTTCAGTCAGCCTCGCGCACACTAGAGAGATGGACAAACATTTTTCAGTCAGCCCCGCGCACACTAGAGAGATGGACAAACATTTTTTCAGTCAGCCCCGTGCACACTAGAGAGATGGAAAAAAACATTTTTCAGTCAGCCCCGCGCACAATAGAGAGATGCAAAAACATTTTTCAGTCAGCCCCGCGCACACTAGAGAGATGCAAAAACATTTTTCAGTCAGCCCCGCGCACACTAGAAAGATGGAAAAACATTTTTCAGTCAGCCCCGTGCACACTAGAGAGATGGAAAAAACATTTTTCAGTCAGCCCCGTGCACACTAGAGAGATGCAAAAACATTTTTCAGTCAGCCCCGCGCACACTAGAGAAATGCAAAAACATTTTTCAGTCAGCCCCGCGCACACTAGAGAGATGGACAAACATTTTTCAGTCAGCCCCGTGCACACTAGAGAGATGGACAAACATTTTTCAGTCAGCCCCGCGCACACTAGAGAGATGGACAAACATTTTTCAGTCAGCCCCGCGCACACTAGAGAGATGGACAAACATTTTTCAGTCAGCCCCGCGCACAATAGAGAGATGCAAAAACATTTTTCAGTCAGCCCCGCGCACACTAGAGAGATGGAAAAAACATTTTTCAGTCAGCCCCGCGCACACTAGAGAGATGGAAAAACATTTTTCAGTCAGCCCCGCGCACACTAGAGAGATGGAAAAAACATTTTTCAGTCAGCCCCGCGCACACTAGAGCGATGGAAAAACATTTTTCAGTCAGCCCCGCGCACACTAGAGAGATGGACAAACATTTTTTCAGTCAGCCCCGTGCACACTAGAGAGATGGACAAACATTTTTTCAGTCAGCCCCGCGCACACTAGAGAGATGGAAAAACATACGTTGAAAACTGCTGTCATCTCCTGCAATGCCATCGACTATTTCTTTATTCAAAAGCTCAGTACAACCCATCAGTACAACCCATCAGTACAACCCATCAGTACCCATCGGTTTTTGAAAAAAAAAATGTAAAGAAAGGCGAATTCTATGCCTCCCCCCCCCCCCCCAAAAAAAAGAAACACACACACACATTACTATTAATCAACCTTTAACATGTTATTGAAATAACAGTAAAGTTAAAGTTGGACATAAAGTTCGCTGTAAAGTTAAAGTTGGACATAAAATTAGCTGTAAAGTTAAAGTTGGACATAAAATTCGCTGTAAAGTTAAAGTTGGACATAAAGTTCGCTTTAAAGTTAAAGAATTTCAAGAATTTGTAACGTTTGACAAAGAATTTTTGAATTTGAAAAAGGAACATTGTACTCACACTTGTTAATTGGTCTCCCCATATCTATGTGAACCCGTTTATATCCTTGACTGTTACCGTCAGGAATATAGTTTGACGGATAGTCCCAAAAGTTGCGGACACCACACACGTAGGCGCTGCTGACGGAGATGACCTTTGCCGTACAGATACTCATAATGTCAGAGACATTGAAGGGGGCAAAAACATCCAATTGTATATTGACCACTGGACGATTGAGTGTTAGGTCTATACTGTAGTTGGCACATGAACCAATCGCTAGAGATTTCTCACCATCGAACACGACATTTGGCTGATCTGCAAAACTCTGTGTGATACAAGTTCATTTAATTCAAATAGATTACAAGATAATGTACCTACACTCTATAATAAACATGTTCCTACACTCCACAATCAACATCTAGAGTCTATAATAAGCATATACCTACGCTCTATAATAAATATCTACCTACACTATAATCAACATCTACCAATACTCTATAATCCATATATATATATATACACTCTATGATCCTTGATCTGATCAGAGAGATGGATTTCCTGCAGGACAGAAATGTCCATGCTCAGCCCATGTTCTCTATCAATGAGTGCTGTTTTTCTAATGTCAGTTGTTGCTGTGAGGTCTGTGATGCCGTGTCCAGAGCACATGGTTCTAATATTCCATGTGCCAAATTTGAGAGACTGTTTGTTTCTACTTCTCTCCTTACGATTTTTGTAAAGGCAGGACGGCTTGCATGGAGAAAGTGCCTTGCCCATCTTGCACTAACCTCCACTCGGTTCCGTTGGTTTAGGTCCAAGGGAAAGGCAAAGCTGATAAACTTGGAATCAAGCAGAACTGTAGGAGATGCCAGAGAATGATCGCATTCGATCATTACCTGCCTTGGGGCCCCCACCTCCTTCAAATTGTTAATAAGGGTTTACTCCCCTTAGACTTGGACACTCCCGTGCTACCCGCTAGGCCGTGGGGGATTTCTGTCAGCGTTTGCTCCATTATCCTAAGCACTCCCGTACCGACCCACTTCTGTTAGTCTGTATGATGGACGCTTATAAAACTGCCGAGACATCTGCTCGGGGACACGTGAAGATCATTTCAGCTTACATTGATGTGCTCACTCGAAACGTTCAAACTGCTGTAGCTACGATTCAATGTGTTGTTGATATTGATGTAAATTAGATCATCGCATAAACTTCACAATTATGATATAGAATCTCACTTTATGATCGAATAAACTTCACAATCATGATATATAATCTCACTTTATGATCGAATAAACTTCACAATTATGATATAGAATCTCACTTTATGATCGAATAAACTTCACAATTATGATATAGAATCTCACTTTATGATCGAATAAACTTCACAATTATGATATAGAATCTCACTTTATGATCGAATAAACTTCACAATTATGATATATAATCTCACTTTATGATCGAATAAATTTCACAATTATGATATAGAATCTCACTTTATGATCGAATAAACTTCACAATTATGATATAGAATCTCACTTTATGATCGAATAAACTTCACAATTATGGTATAGAATCTCACTTTATAATCGAATAAATTTCACAATTATGATATAGAATCTCACTTTATGATCGAATAAATTTCACAATTATGATATAGAATCTCACTTTATGATCGAATAAACTTCACAATTATGATATATAATCTCACTTTATGATCGAATAAATTTCACAATTATGATATAGAATCTCACTTTATGATCGAATAAACTTCACAATTATGATATAGAATCTCACTTTATGATCGAATAAACTTCACAATTATGATATAGAATCTAACTTTATAATCGAATAAATTTCACAATTATGATATAGAATCTCACTTTATGATCGAATAAATTTCACAATTATGATATAGAATCTCAATTTATGATGGAATAAATACATCCATTTGACAGCCTCCTAGAGTTTGTTCTAGAAAAGCAAACTTGATGATAACACAAATTTGAGGCTGATAAAACTATCGAACGATCAATTGAATACAGACATGGATTAGCATTTCACCCTAAGATACTTTCTTCTATAGGCCTATAAACTACATACTTCTATAGAAACTCTATGATCAACATCTATACATGCTATAAACATCTACCTACACTATATAATCAACATCTACCTATATTATAGCCTTATTCTTCTTCAATGTTCATTCTCAAACTCCCTCTGGATTTCTCTTGTAACAGGACAATGTTCATACACGATACCCAGTTGGATGTAGTCCAGAAAAAAGAAATTCGTTGTGTTGCCGCTTTATTTTTCCCAATGGCCGATACATCTTTCTTCGGAGGACTCTACAATTAATATCTACTGACATTCTATAATCAATATCTACACACATTCTATAATCAATATCTACACACATTCTATAATCAATATCTACACACATTCTACAATCAATATCTACCTACACTCTATAATCAATATATGCACACACTCTATACTCAGCATCTACAGACACTCTTTAATCAACATTACCTACACTCTATAATCAATATGTACCCACACACTATAATAAACATCCACACATATTCTATAAGCAATATCTATATATACTCCATCATCAACATTTACCTACACTCTATAATCAACATTTACCTACACTCTATAATCAACATTTACCTACACTCTATAATCAACATTTACCTACACTCTATAATCAACATCTACACACATTCACTAATCATCTACAGACTCTCTAATATGCAGATGACACTGTTCTTTTAGGAGAAAGTGAATATGAACTACAAAGACTAATAGATCAAGACAATAAATCAAGTAAAAAATATGGACTGGATATAAATATTTTTAAAAACCGTGATAATCAGCAAAGACACAGAAGAACAAGAGCTAAACATAAACATACATGGAGAGAAACTACAACAAGTAAAACATGATCAATATCTTGGACACATAGTCACAAATGATGGCAGATGTGAAACAGAAGGTAAAAGGAGAATAGAAATAGCTAAAAGTACCTTCAATAGTACAGACAGAGGGTACTAGATTTCTGCAGCCAATACAACTTATTCATAGCTAACACCTTCTATGGACACAGGGAAACACACAAGTACACATGGTACAAGTGGAACGACATCACAGTTAAAAGCCAGATTGTTTACATTCTGATCTACCCACATTCTATAAACAATATCTACCCACATTCTATAATCAATATCTACCCACAATCAATATCTACCCACATTCTATAATCAATATCTACCCACAATCAATATCTACCCACAATCAATATCTACCCACATTCTATAGTCAATATCTACCCACAATCAATATCTACCCACATTCTATAATCAATATGTACCTACCGATGAGTCGTCAGCAGTTCTGGCTGTAAAACTGGCCTGCCCCACCCACACATCCGTTTCGTTGTTATATTCTGCTCCTGCACTCACCCAGTATTCCTTAACATAGAAAACAATTCGGGTCATTCATTGTGTACCTAACACTCAGTCATATATTGTGTACCTAACATTCAGCCATATATTGTGTACCTAACATTCAGTCATTCATTGTGTACCTAACATTCAGTCATTCATTGTGTACTTAACATTCAGCCATATATTGTGTACCTAACATTCAGTCATTCATTGTGTACCTAACATTCAGCCATATATTGTGTACCTAACATTCAGCCATATATTGTGTACCTAACATTCAGCCATATATTGTGTACCTAACATTCAGTCATCCGTTGTGTGCCTAACATTCAGTCATTCATTGTGTACCTAACATTCAGTCATTCATTGTGTACCTAACATTCAGTCATATATTGTGTACCTAACATTCAGCCATATATTGTGTACCTAACATTCAGTCATTCATTGTGTACCTAACATTCAGTCATCCATTGTGTACCTAACATTCAGTCATCCGTTGTGTGCCTAAGATTCAGTCATATATTGTGTACCTAACACTCAGTCATTCATTGTGTATTCAACATTCAGTCATTCATTGTGTATCCAACATTCAGTCATTCATTATGTACCTAACATTCAGTCATTCATTGTGTACCTAACATTCAGCCATATATTGTGTACCTAACATTCAGTCATTCATTATGTACCTAAAATTCAGTCATTCATTGTGTACCTAACATTCAGTCATATATTGTGTACCTAACATTCATCCATATATTGTGTACCTAACATTCAGCCATATATTGTGTACCTAACATTCAGTCATCCATTGTGTACCTAACATTCAGTCATCCGTTGCGTGCCTAAGATTCAGTCATATATTGTGTACCTAACATTCAGTCATTCATTGTGTACCTAACATTCAGTCATATATTGTGTACCTAACATTCAGTCATTCATTGTGTACCTAACATTCAGTCATTCATTATGTACCTAACATTCAGTCATTAATTATGTACCTAACATTCAGTCATTAATTGTGTACCTAACATTCAGTCATTCATTGTGTATCCAACATTCAGTCATTCATTATGTACCTAACATTCAGTCATTCATTGTGTACCTAACATTCAGTCATTCATTATGTACCTAACATTCAGTCATTCATTATGTACCTAACATTCAGTCATTCATTGTGTACCTAACATTCAGTCATTCATTGTGTATCCAACATTCAGTCATTCATTATGTACCTAACATTCAGTCATTCATTGTGTACCTAACATTCAGTCATTCATTGTGTACCTAACATTCAGTCATTCATTGTGTGCGTAACATTTAGTCATTCTTGGTGTAATATTCAGTCATTCAGTGAGTATCTAAGATTTAAATGTATGTATGCTTTTCAAAAGATTTTATCTATAAAAATAAATTATTCAACATTTGATCAGCGGGGTGTAATCATTACAAGTCAAACAGCGGGGTGTAATCATTACAAGTCAAACAGCGGGGTGTAATCATTACAAGTCAAACAGCGGGGTGTAATCATTACAAGTCAAACAGCGGGGTGTAACCATTACAAGTCAAACAGAAGGGTGTAATCATTACAAGTCAAACAGCGGGGTGTAATCATTACAAGTCAAACAGCAGGGTGTAATCATTACAAGTCAAACAGCGGGGTGTAATCATTACAAGTCAAACAGCGGGGTGTAATCATTACAAGTCAAACAGCAGGGTGTAATCATTACAAGTCAAACAGCGGGGTGTAATCATTACAAGTCAAACAGCGGGGTGTAATCATTACAAGTCAAACAGCGGGGTGTAATCATTACAAGCCTATCATTTCTATTTATTCTGCAAGGAAATTCAGAAGAAAATTAATTTGTTTGATCGCAGACAGGTTGTATGACTGTAGACAAGCTGTATGACTGTAGACAAGTTGTACGGCTATAGACAGGTTGTACGGCTATAGACAGGTTGTATGACTATAGACAAGTTGTATGACTGTAGACAAATTGTATGGCTATAGACAAGTTGTATGACTGTAGACAAGTTGTACGGCTATAGACAAGTTGTATGACTGTAGACAAGTTGTATGACTATAGACAAGTTGTATGGCTATAAACAGGTTGTATGACTATAGCCAAGTTGTACGGCTATAGACAAGTTGTACGGCTATAGACAGGTTGTATGACTATAGACAAGTTGTATGACTATAGACAGGTTGTACGGCTATAGACAGGTTGTATGACTATAGACAAGTTGTATGACTATAGACAGGTTGTATGGCTATAGACAGGTTGTATGACTGTAGACAAGTTGTATGACTATAGACAAGTTGTACGGCTATAGACAAGTTGTATGACTGTAGACAAGTTGTATGACTATAGACAAGTTGTACGGCTATAGACAGGTTGTATGACTGTAGACAAGTTGTATGACTGTAGACAAGTTTTATGACTATAGAGAAGTTGTATGACTGTAGACAAGTTGTACGGCTATAGACAGGTTGTATGACTGTAGACAAGGTGTATGACTATAGACAAGTTGAATGACTGTAGATACCTTGATTAACTGTAGACAAGTTGCAAACAAACAGAAAAATATACACGAACTATTCACACTTTTTTCTATAAGATTGCCGCCCACTCCCTCTTTAAAAAAAGCGACGGCTCTGCAAAAATCAATGTCACATTTGATCAATGTCTATATTCTCACATATTGATGTCTACTTTCTCAGTTGTTGATGTCTAATATTTCAGTTGTTGATGTCTAATATTTCAGTTGTTGATGTCTAATATCTCACTTGTTGATGTCTACTTTTTCACTTGTTGATCTTTACTTTCTCACGTGTTGATGTTTACTTTCTCACTTGTTGATGTTTACTTTCTCACTTGTTGATGTTTACTTTCTCACTTGTTGATGTTTACTTTCTCACTTGTTGATGTCTACTTTCTCACTTGTTGATGTCTACTTTCTCACTTGTTTATGTCTACTTTCTCACTTGTTGATGTCTACTTTCTCAGTTGTTGATGTCTACTTTCTCACTTGTTGATGTCTACTTTCTCACTTGTTGATGTTTACTTTCTCACTTGTTGATGTCTACTTTCTCACTTGTTGATGTCTACTTTCTCACTTGTTGATGTTTACTTTCTCACTTGTTGATGTCTACTTTCTCACTTGTTTATGTCTACTTTCTCACTTGTTGATGTCTGCTTTCTCAGTTGTTGATGTCTACTTTCTCACTTGTTGATGTCTACTTTCTCACTTGTTTATGTCTACTTTCTCACTTGTTGATGTCTACTTTCTCACTTGTTGATGTCTACTTTCTCACTTGTTGATGTTTACTTTCTCACTTGTTGATGTTTACTTTCTCACTTGTTGATGTTTACTTTCTCACTTGTTGATGTCTACTTTCTCACTTGTTGATGTCTACTTTCTCACTTGTTTATGTCTACTTTCTCACTTGTTGATGTCTACTTTCTCAGTTGTTGATGTCTACTTTCTCACTTGTTGATGTCTACTTTCTCACTTGTTGATGTTTACTTTCTCACTTGTTGATGTCTACTTTCTCACTTGTTGATGTCTACTTTCTCACTTGTTGATGTTTACTTTCTCACTTGTTGATGTCTACTTTCTCACTTGTTTATGTCTACTTTCTCACTTGTTGATGTCTACTTTCTCAGTTGTTGATGTCTACTTTCTCACTTGTTGATGTCTACTTTCTCACTTGTTTATGTCTACTTTCTCACTTGTTGATGTCTACTTTCTCACTTGTTGATGTCTACTTTCTCACTTGTTGATGTTTACTTTCTCACTTGTTGATGTTTACTTTCTCACTTGTTGATGTTTACTTTCTCAGTTGTTGATGTCTACTTTCTCAGTTGTTGATGTATACTTTCCCAGTTGCTTATGTCTACTTTCTCACTTGTTGACGTCTACTTTCTCACTTATTGATGCCTAATTTCTCACTTGTTGATATCTTACACGAACAGTGTGACCGAAAAATTTCATAAACACCATGATGCGACCGTCTAAGTGACATGACAGAACATGTGTGACAGACGATCGTTATAGTGACATGACAGAACTAGTTTGACAGACGATCGTCCAAGTGACATGACAAAACTAACTTGGCACACGAAAAATAAGTCTATGTGACATGACAGAACTAGTTTGACAGACGACCTTCTAAGTGACATGACAGAACATTTACGTAAAGCATTTTGTGTCATGACACATTCGAACTTGGCGTTGTTTTCCTCAGTATTTATCTTCATGCTGTATATTCTTCTTCTTCTTCTTCTGCGATCTGTTGTCTATGCGCATAAGTCTATACAGGAAGGTGGACAAAGTGAAAGGTGCCACAGTAACCAAACGAACAAATGGTAATGCAAAAAAAATATTTTGGATTCAGGAAAGTGGGCCCCTTCCATGAATCAGTCTTCAACACGGAGGTCATCACGGTTGCCCCACAGTTTTACCTTCAGATATGTCTCCAGGGGCCATATTTTAGTTCTCACGTAATCGAAGAGTGTCTGCAGAATGTGTTCTGGAGTCCGGGGACTCCTTTGACATGGGCATTGGTCAGTTTGGACAGCTTTAATTTTGTGGAGATGTGCTTGTAGTCTGCAGTGTCCTGTGCGGAGCCTAAAAATTGTGGATTGCTGTGATCTGCTTAACTTTAGAATGTGGTCCTGTGGAAAGTTGCTGCCTGTTGTTTGACTCCATGTGTGTTTGTATTTTCGTTTGATGAGAATTTTTGCTTCAGTCAGTGATATTCTGTGCTGGAATTGTTCCTTTATGAACCAGTCTTTGCCAGTCTGTCAGCTGCTTCGTTTTCTGCAATTCCACAGTGTACAGGGATGCACTGCAGCACAGCTTCATTGGTAGAAGACAGTTGATTTAAAAGTTCTACATTTGGTTTTGTTAGGAGATCTTTAGGCTTATTTTAGATGATCTAGAGTACTGACATGCAGTTGCACAAGAAGACTATATTAGCTCGTTTGAGTCTCTGTACCTTTAAAGCTTTTGATACTTCTAAGATTTGTTACGACAATCAATACAAGGTAACTGCGTGAAACATAACAACAATTGTACTTACGTAAAGAACAGGTTTATATAATCGCTTCACTCAGACACGACGGACTATAACTAAAACTAGTGGGTAATGATGTGCACACAAGAAAACATACAAATTACAATACGCAAATCATATTCAACGTTTCAACCGAAAGGTCTTCATCAAGATACACACAAAACCTCAAAAGACGACGAATAAAAAAATTAACACAACAAACAAACGTATCCAACGGAAATATGGAAATGAGATGCCGGAAGGTCAGGAAGTACATACAGAAATGTAAATATATGTGGAAACGAAACGAACAAAAAGATTAATAATGACGGAACAAAAAGAATAAAGACAAAGACCACACCGACCCAGTACTAGACATAAGAGTCGTTGGAATTGAGCCCAAAAGGTTTGAGTGTACCTAATTAAAAAATGAGACGATTTTCTAGAGCGTACCTAAATCTATCATCGGCGGTGCAAGATCTGATCGCAGTGACCCGAATATTAAGAGCACCATGATGATTATCGCCGTTGAAGTGTGTGGCCACAGGAGTAGGTGTTCTGTGCTTGATGGCATGAAGATGGTTACAAAAGTGATCGCTCAGTCTTAAGCCGGTTTCCCCGATGTACTGTTTGCCACAGCGTTTATATATGATCACGTAAATGACATTACGGGACTCGCATGTAAAGGCCTCATCGATGGAGAAAGTGGCCTTGGAAAATGAAATGGAGCGCATCTGAACTACGTAAGGACATATATAGCAACGGCCACGTGAGCAACGAACAGTGTAAAAATGGTCGGGAACAGAAGACTTATGGTGGCTATTGACCAAGATGTCCTTCAGATATCTATAAGCCACCAGATGTAAGTTGTGGAAACAGGCACGGGTGTCAGGATCAGACTGGAGAAGAGAATAATATAAATAACCAAATGGTCAGAGGGTGTCCGACAAAGTGGATGGTGCCGCAGTAACCTAATGAACAAATAGTAACGCAAAATGAGGTAAACAGGTTACTAAAACACTTACCTAGCCTATTAATAAAAATATATTTAAAAAAAACAAACAAAAAACATACAATAAAACTAAACAGGACAATTCTCAACGTATCGGCTCAAATTGAACCTTTTTCAAGAGACAAACAACAGAAAACGACAAAATAAAAAACAAAATAGATGTCTATATTTCATCAAGCCCCCGTCTCCATAATAGCGCAGGGATGGCAACGCATCTAGTAAAAGTGAAAATGCGTGCATTCATTATAAACAAACCGAAAGTGGGAAATTAGAGACACTATAGATGAGTGCAAGAATAATAAAAGAAAAAGATAAGAAAAATACCCCTTTTGTCACTCTATCAGACAGGCAGGTTTTAAGAACATAGTCACCACAGGCACGACTGAAGGGAACAGAGACAGATGGGGACGTGAGAAAATATTCATGTGACAACCTAGCAAGGCTTGGAAACAACGATCCTGATAACAATACTGTGAACAGAGAACCATGGTCACCTACGCCAACAAGAATGGCATATGACAATGATAGATGAGTAATGATGAGGTTGTGTGGTGGTGGGGTGAGTGGGTTTGGGGAAGGAAGGATAGAAGAAGAATCAACATTTGAAAACGCATGGAATGAATGTGAAACCAAATATAGACATAAACATATATATAAAACCAAACCTAAACATACATAGAAATGTAAACACACACCAAGAGTCAAGAAATAAACACATAACAAGATGGACACAGATGTGTGAAGGATACCCACACAAAATGCACAGGCATGTAAATGTATCCACACACAGGAAAGGGCTCACATCAGAATAGGTATACACATTGACACAGAATGGAGATACGTGCATTAACATAAAAAAGCGCTCACATAAATATATATATATATATGTATACATAAATATGAACATTCATGCACATAAACACTTTCTCGCATAAATAATAACATGAACATTCATACACATAGAAACATATATACATATTAATGTAAATATAAACGTTCGTTCACATAAAGATAATGCTATAACAACTGCATATGTATACATACAAATGTGTGGCCCAAAGTAATTGTGTGGATACATAGAACCATGTAAAACGAAATGCATATACAAATAACTATATATGTGTGGGCACCCATCGAAGAGACAACTGCAATAAAAACGAGGAAATCAAAATCTAAATATGTAAATGATTTAACAATAACAAAATGGCAGAGTACAAAATAATCACATATTGACATACACAAACGAAAGAAGACATAAAGGAATTATATAGAAGAACGGCAAACACAAAAATAATAATTATTCACGAAAGTGTACAAAGACAAATAATTACAAGAATCAGTGCACTTTAGACGTTTAGCTGATAGATTCGCCGAACATTTGAGAGATATCACGAATCATCGTGACTCCCCAGTGGCTAATCATTTTAACAGCCCATCACATCATGGTAGCTCTGATGTCTCTGTAACCGGTTTGTTACGTTGTTATACCGGTGACCGGCAACGTCAGTCCTTGGAATATCGTCTCATTTGTCATATGGGAGTCTTGCAACCACACGGAATGAACATTAATCACCGTTTTGTTTGAGTTACCCACCTTTTCTTTATACCCTCTACTCCCGTATTGCATTGTTTCTTGTAATTATTTGTCTTTGTACACTTTCGTGAATAATTATTATTTTTGTGTTTGCCGTTCTTCTATATAATTCCTTTATGTCTTCTTTCGTTTGTGTATGTCAATATGTGATTATTTTGTACTCTGCCATTTTGTTATTGTTAAATCATTTACATATTTACATTTTGATTTCCTCGTTTTTATTGCAGTTGTCTCTTCGATGGGTGCCCACACATATATAGTTATTTGTATATGCATTTCGTTTTACATGGTTCTATGTATCCACACAATTACTTTGGGCCACACATTTGTATGTATACATATGCAGTTGTTATAGCATTATCTTTATGTGAACGAACGTTTATATTTACATTAATATGTATATATGTTTCTATGTGTATGAATGTTCATGTTTATTATTTATGCGAGAAAGTGTTTATGTGCATGAATGTTCATATTTATGTATACATATATATATGTATATTTATGTGAGCGCTTTTTTATGTTAATGCACGTATCTCCATTCTGTGTCAATGTGTATACCTATTCTGGTGTGAGCCCTTTCCTGTGTGTGGATACATTTACATGCCTGTGCATTTTGTGTGGGTATCCTTCACACATCTGTGTCCATCTTGTTATGTGTTTATTTCTTGACTCTTGGTGTGTGTTTACATTTCTATGTATGTTTAGGTTTGGTTTTATATATATGTTTATGTCTATATTTGGTTTCACATTCATTCCATGCGTTTTCAAATGTTGATTCTTCTTCTATCCTTCCTTCCCCAAACCCACTCACCCCACCACCACACAACCTCATCATTACTCATCTATCATTGTCATATGCCATTCTTGTTGGCGTAGGTGACCATGGTTCTCTGTTCACAGTATTGTTATCAGGATCGTTGTTTCCAAGCCTTGCTAGGTTGTCACATGAATATTTTCTCACGTCCCCATCTGTCTCTGTTCCCTTCAGTCGTGCCTGTGGTGACTATGTTCTTAAAACCTGCCTGTCTGATAGAGTGACAAAAGGGGTATTTTTCTTATCTTTTTCTTTTATTATTCTTGCACTCATCTATAGTGTCTCTAATTTCCCACTTTCGGTTTGTTTATAATGAATGCACGCATTTTCACTTTTACTAGATGCGTTGCCATCCCTGCGCTATTATGGAGACGGGGGCTTGATGAAATATAGACATCTATTTTGTTTTTTATTTTGTCGTTTTCTGTTGTTTGTCTCTTGAAAAAGGTTCAATTTGAGCCGATACGTTGAGAATTGTCCTGTTTAGTTTTATTGTATGTTTTTTGTTTGTTTTTTTTAAATATATTTTTATTAATAGGCTAGGTAAGTGTTTTAGTAACCTGTTTACCTCATTTTGCGTTACTAGAAGAGAATAATGTTTACGCATGATGCGTCGAACAGAAGAGTTATGGGGATCACAGGTAAGAACAAGATTAACCTTATCAGAGGAGGAGGAAGAACCCTGAGAGTTAGTCAAGGTATCGAGGCGAGACAAATGGCGTACACGGAGCCAAGCGGATGAAAGAATGCTGTCAGGGAACGAGCATCTACGAAAATCGTCGTAATCGCTACATAAGCGATGCAGGTGAAGAAGCTGGGAGTACGGCAGAGATTTGCAACAAGCGGGAGGATGAGAAGAAGTGTAGAGAAGAAAGCCATGTGCATTATTAGGTTTATAGTAACCGGATGTGCTAAGGTAAGGGGATCAATGGTGTCAAGGAAGTTGACAGAGATAGTGGAGATGTTAGATGTAAATTGAATAGCAGGGTTAAAACTGCTGATGAAGTTGATGAAGTGAGACAATTCCACTGTGGACATGTCGGTGATACCTAATTCCACTTCGGACATGTCGGTGATACCTAATTCCACTTCGGACATGTCGGTGATACTTAATTCCACTTCGGACATGTCGGTGATACCTAATTCCACTTCGGACATGTCGATGATACTTAATTCCACTTCGGACATGTCGGTGATACCTAATTCCACTTCGGACATGTCAGTGATACCTAATTCCACTTCGGACATATCGGTGATACCTAAGGTTTGTTGTAGCTCTGCCCTGTAGTTTGCTGATAATTTTCCAGTAACAATTGAGAATTCTAGTTGTAGTGTGTTTGATATGAGCTTTATTAGTATCCCAGCTCCTCCTATCTTTATTGCATCCTCTGATGATCCACTTGTGAAGACATGGATCCACTGTGAGGTTGGGTATTGGGTGTCTAGGCGATCAAGTGTTATTGCCTCCTTGAGAGTAGTACGGGTTTCCATAGTTTTGTTCTCAATGCCTGGGATTGCAAGTTTTGCAGTATAAATGGGTGAATATCAAGATAAACAAAAATAGGTAGAAAAGTTACCAAAATCAGACATAAAATAACCTAAAAACGAGATACAGAGACAAACGACGTTTCAACTAAAAAGCATTCGTCAGGATAAACCAAAGGCCACAGAACAACGAATCTTACATGGAGACAAACATGGCTATTATCCGGAAGAAAGAAAAGAAGTAGTGAATAGATAGCGGAGGAAGCAAAGATGCAGCAGCATGACAGGGAAAAAGAAGGTATAGAGTGAAGAAGGTGTTACGTGGGGGGGGGGAGTATACAGAAGGAAGTGAGAAGTAGAAATAGATAAGATGTAATAGTAAGTAAACTTGGATAAGATAAGATAAATTAAAATACTTACCTCAAAAGTGGCAATAGGCAATGAGTATTACCGACATACAGTCGTAACGTAAGGGAAGAGCAAAAGAAGATGGTACGAGAGATCAGATGAGATAGAGAGAGAGTGAGGGAGAGACAGGGAAAGAGACCAATACAGCAAGAACAGACGATAGAGAAGAAGAGACCACAGAGCACATAGTACCCAACGCCGGGAGAGAAAAATATATAGAGCAGAGGAGAGAGACGATAACTAGAAGCAGACAATAGTGGAGAGAAAATGAAGTGATGATATACGCAGGTAAGATAGTAAAATATTAGCAGTAAAAACAGGATACTTATCTTCAGATACGACTTGTTCCGATGGTATACTAAGAGGCGAATGTGCCAAACATATACGGCAAGAGTAGGAAGTAGTGAACAAAGTCTAGCAAGCCCGGAAAGAGAACGCAAACATAGTAGGTTTTCCCACAATAAAAAGGACAACAGGAAAAAAACAGCCTGAGGCAATAAGAAGAAGTCAACACTAGATAAAGGAATAGAGAATGTGCGCGACGAACCAGAACACAGCGTAATATAGAGAACTGGAAGCGAAAACCAGGACATTTTTTTTGTCTCTTCTATGTGTGATCCCCATGTAAGTCTTTTGTCAAATTTTAGTCCCAGGTAGACTGAATTTTCTTTTTGGAGTGGAATATTGTCTAGTGTGAGAGTATAACTTTCCGATTTTGTGGAGAGAGTGAAGAATGTGGTGACGGTCTTGCTTTTGTTTATTTGAACACCCCAGGTTGTTGCCAACACGTCAACTTTGTTTATTACCTCCTGCATTCTAACTTTTACAACTCCAATGTATTCTGATTGGGTCCGGATAGCAAGATGGTCTGCATGGAGAGCTCTATGTATATATTGGTGTGAATAGTCGGTGTGAAATGTTGTGTACGAGGCAAGCAGATGTCAATGGTTAAGTATATGTGGGCTTATACCTGTTGACTTCGATCATGCATATCGCCAGTAGAAGATATAGCAACAGAATTCGGGTGTTTCGGTTCATGTTTTCCATTATTCCCGTATCTTTCCATGGCCGATGTTAGCCAGAGACATTAAGTATATGTATAGTAACCAATGACAAACATGGCAATAATCGACAAGGTGACCCATAGCTTGTTTGAATAATCGACAAGGTGACCCATAGCTTGTTTGAATAATCGACAAGGTGACCCATAGCTTGTTTGAATAATCGACAAGGTGACCCATAGCTTGTTTGAATAATCGAAAAGGTGACCCATAGCTTGTTTGAATAATCGACAAGGTGACCCATAGCTTTTTTGAATTATGTTGATAGGTTTTTGTCTCAAGTAATTAGTCACACTTTGATTATGCGGTAGGCTATGATTGTCTGTCACGTCACTTAGACGACCGTCTGTCAAACTAGTTCTGTCACGTCACTTAGACGACCGTCTGTCAAACTAGTTCTGTCACGTCACTTAGACGATCGTTTGTTAAACTAGTTCTGTCACGTCACTTAGACGATCGTTTGTCAAACTAGTTCTGTCACGTCACTTAGACGACCGTCTGTCAAACTAGTTCTGTCACGTCACTTAGACGATCGTTTGTTAAACTAGTTCTGTCACGCCACTTAGACGATCGTTTGTTAAACTAGTTCTGTCACCTCACTTAGACGATCGTTTGTTAAACTAGTTCTGTCACGTGACTTAGACGACCGTCTGTCAAACTAGTTCTGTCACGTCACTTAGACGATCGTCTGTCAAACTAGTTCTGTCACGTCACTTAGACGACCGTCTGTCAAACTAGTTCTGTCACGTCACTTAGACGACCGTCTGTCAAACTAGTTCTGTCACGTCACTTAGACGACCGTCTGTCAAACTAGTTCTGTCACGTCACTTAGACGATCGTTTGTCAAACTAGTTCTGTCACGTCACTTAGACGATCGTTTGTCAAACTAGTTCTGTCACGTCACTTAGACGATCGTTTGTTAAACTAGTTCTGTCACGTCACTTAGACGACCGTCTGTCAAACTAGTTCTGTCACGTCACTTAGACGACCGTCTGTCAAACTAGTTCTGTCACGTCATTTAGACGATCGTTTGTTAAACTAGTTCTGTCACGTCACTTAGACGACCGTCTGTCAAACTAGTTCTGTCACGTCACTTAGACGACCGTCTGTCAAACTAGTTCTGTCACGTCACTTAGACGACCGTCTGTCAAACTAGTTCTGTCACGTCACTTAGACGACCGTCTGTCAAACTAGTTCTGTCACGTCACTTAGACGACCGTCTAATAGTATTGAACATAATTTGGTGACATTATCTATGAAAAACATCAACAGCAACTAAGACCAAATGTGTCATCGTTGCCTATATCTCCGTATAAATACCAACCTGTACTGTGTGCTAGTATTTTCGTACCTGCATGTCCTGCGTGCTTGTGTTTTCATACCTGTTCGTCATGCGTGCTTGTGTTCATACCTGTCCGTCATGCGTGCTTGTATTCATACCTGTCCGTCATGCGTGCTTGTGTTGTCATACCTGGCCGTACTGTGTTCTAGTGTTTTCATACCTGGCCATACTGTGTTCTAGTGTTTTCATACCTGTCCGTCATGCGTGCTTGTGTTGTCATACCTGTCCGTACTATGTTCTAGTGTTTTCATACCTGCCCGTCCTGTGTACTAGTGTTTTCTATCATGATAGCCTCGTAAGTAATCGTCAATGTACTTGGCGTAAAACTGGATATCTCATTTCCACTGTTGCTGACAGAATTCAATTTGATAATAGCTCGATCATTCTGCAAAACACAATCATTGTGATATTCTAAGAACACAATCATTTTGATATACTACAAGACACAATCATTGTGATATTCTAAAAACACAACCATCGTGATATTCTACATCGAGGTTAGCTTCTTGACGTTGAGATGGGCTTAGTCAAGCCACCAGAGGCTGGAAACTAAGTCTGGCCACGTCCTCCTAACAGCATACGGAAGGTCGGGTGGTAGCCACTAGTGGCCACCAGACCAACCACCATGCTACATAACATTTCTAGAAGATAATATGGCAGTATAGTGAGATTATTTTTTAATGAAAACCGTACCAGTATTCTATCTGTACAGTCAGGGCCGGTCTTAGGCCATTGCAACCTATGCGGCCGCAGTGGGCCCCGCACTTCATAGGCCCATAAATTCATATTATAATTTATTTTATTATCCTTTTCCCTACCCAGACTGGGCCCCGCGCAATCCGTTTCGCATTTTGCCCCACAATTGTTAGGGCCGGCCCTGTGTACAGTTGTGTGTTTTTATGTGAACACTCCACCAGTATTCTATCTGTACAGTTGTGTGTCTTTATGTGAACACTCCACCAGTATTCTATATGTACAGTTGTATGTCTTTATGTGAACACTCCACCAGTATTCTATCTGTACAGTTGTGTGTCTTTATGTGAACACTCCACCAGTATTCTATCTGTACAGTTGTGTGTCTTTATGTGAACACTCCGCCAGTATTCTATCTGTACAGTTGTGTGTCTTTATGTGAACACTCCACCAGTATTCTATATGTACAGTTGTGTGTCTTTATGTGAACACTCCACCAGTATTCTATCTGTACAGTTGTGTGTCTTTATGTGAACACTCCACCAGTATTCTATCTGTACAGTTGTGTGTCTTTATGTGAACACTCCACCAGTATTCTATCTGTACAGTTGTGTGTCTTTATGTGAACACTCCACCAGTATTCTATCTGTACAGTTGTGTGTCTTTATGTGAACGCTCCACCAGTATTCTATCTGTACAGTTGTGTGTCTTTATGTGAACGCTCCACCAGTATTCTATCTGTACAGTTGTGTGTCTTTATGTGAACGCTCCACCAGTATTCTATCTGTACAGTTGTGTGTTTTTATGTTGTTATGTCATGTTGTTGATTACCCCCCCCCCTATGAGTAAATGACCGTCCAACTTGTGGCACTCCACCGTAGAACCCAGGTCATGTAACTCGGACTGTCATGTTCTCATCGATTTGATGTTGTATGTAGAAAATGAAATCGAGAAACCATCAGGAGGGAAAACTTGAGGTAAAACCATCGATTCAGTTCGTGACAGCCCTACGTGTCTTTGCGAATTTGGCGGACATGGCACACATCTTGTGTGCTGGCAGACATGGCACACATCTTGTGTGCTGGCAGACATGGCACACATCTTGTGTGCTGGCAGACATGGCACACATCTTGTGTGCTGGAAGACATGGCACACATCTTGTGTGCTGGCAGACTGTAGGTGCTGGGGAATGGAGAGTGATGAAGCACACATCAGATACACTACCGATATATGGAGATCTTGGAAGACACAAGTCAAAGCAGCATCAATGCCAGTTGGAAAATCGTGTTCCTGGTCCCAGGCTCTACTTTATTGGACCACTCCCCTGGGTTTGAAAACACGTTACAGAAACATAACCGCACTGAACAACTTCCTAAACACAAAATATCATATGAGCTCGGACGTCGCCTTATAAAAGGTCCGCGCCGGGCAGTTCGCTCCCTGGCTGCCTTGAGCAAAATGTCAGCCACGAGGGTTACACTTAACATACAACTGAACATATCTGAACTCAGAAATAAGACCCCGGAACTATATACAACACAACACAAACATGGTACTTATATATACAACACAAACATGGTACTTATATATACAACACAAACATGGTACTTATATATACAACACAAACATGGTACTTATATATACAACACAAACATGGTACTTATATATACAACACAAACATGGTACTTATATATACAACACAAACATGGTACTTATATATACAACACAAACATGGTACTTATATATACAACACAAACATGGTACTTATATATACAACACAAACATGGTACTTATATATACAACACAAACATGGTACTTATATATACAACACAAACATGGTACTTATATATACAACACAAACATGGTACTTATATATACAACACAAACATGGTACTTATATATACAACACAAACATGATACTTATATATACAACACAAACATGGTACTTATATATACAACACAAACATGGTACTTATATATACAACACATTCATTGTACTTATATATACAACACAAACATGGTACTTATGTATACAACACATTCATGGTACTTATATATACAACACATTCATGGTACTTATATAGACAACACATTCATGGTACTTATATATACAAAACATTCATGGTACTTATATATACAACACAAACATGGTACTTATATATACAACACAAACATGGTACTTATATATACAACACAAACATGGTACTTATATATACAACACAGACATGGTACTTATATATACAACACATTCATTGTACTTATATATACAACACAAACATGGTACTTATGTATACAACACATTCATGGTACTTATATATACAACACATTCATGGTACTTATATATACAACACAAACATGGTACTTATATATACACCACATTCATGGTACTTATATAGACAACACATTCATGGTACTTATATATACAAAACATTCATGGTACTTATATATACAACACAAACATGGTACTTATATAGACAACACATTCATGGTACTTATATATACAAAACATTCATGGTACTTATATATACAACACATTCATGGTACTTATATATACAACACATTCATGGTACTTATATATACAACACATTCATGGTACTTATATATACAACACAAACATGGTACTTATATATACAACACAAACATGGTACTTATGTATACAACACAAACATGGTACTTATATATACAACACAAACATGGTACTTATATATACAACACAAACATGGTACTTATATATACAACACAAACATGGTACTTATATATACAACACAAACATGGTACTTATATATACAACACAAACATGGTACTTATATATACAACACAAACATGGTACTTATATATACAACACAAACATGGTACTTATATATACAACACAAACATGGTACTTATATATACAACACAAACATGGTACTTATATATACAACACAAACATGGTACTTATATATACAACACATTCATTGTACTTATATATACAACACAAACATGGTACTTATATATACAAAACATTCATGGTACTTATATATACAACACACTCATGGTACTTATATATACAACACAAACATGGTACTTATATATACAAAACATTCATGGTACTTATATATACAACACAAACATGGTACTTATATATACAACACATTCATGGTACTTATATATACAACACAAACATGGTACTTATATATACAACACAAACATGGTACTTATTAATACAACACAAACATGGTACTTATATATACAACACAAACATGGTACTTATATATACAACACAAACATGGTACTTATATATACAACACATTCATGGTACTTATATATACAACACAAACATGGTACTTATATATACAAAACATTCATGGTACTTATATATACAACACATTCATGGTACTTATATATACAACACATTCATGGTACTTATATATACAACACATTCATGGTACTTATATATACAACACAAACATGGTACTTATATATACAACACAAACATGGTACTTATATATACAACACAAACATGGTACTTATATATACAACACAAACATGGTACTTATATATACAACACATTCATGGTACTTATATATACAACACAAACATGGTACTTACATATACAACACAAACATGGTACTTATATATACAACACAAACATGGTACTTATATATACAACACAAACATGGTACTTATATATACAACACAAACATGGTACTTATATATACAACACAAACATGGTACTTATATATACAACACATTCATGGTACTTATATATACAACACAAACATGGTACTTATATATACAACACAAACATGGTACTTATATATACAACACAAACATGGTACTTATATATACAACACAAACATGGTACTTATATATACAACACAAACATGGTACTTATATATACAACACAAACATGGTACTTATATATACAACACATTCATGGTACTTATATATACAACACAAACATGGTACTTATATATACAACACAAACATGGTACTTATATATACAACACAAACATGGTACTTATATATACAACACAAACATGGTACTTATATATACAACACAAACATGATACTTATATATACAACACAAACATGGTACTTATATATACAACACATTCATGGTACTTATATATACAACACAAACATGGTACTTATATATACAGCACATTCATGGTACTTATATATACAACACATTCATTGTACTTATATATACAACACATTCATGGTACTTATATATACAACACATTCATGGTACTTATATATACAACACAAACATGGTACTTATATATACAACACAAACATGGTACTTATATATACAACACATTCATGGTACTTATATATACAACACAAACATGGTACTTATATATACAACACAAACATGGTACTTATATATACAACACAAACATGGTACTTATATATACAACACAAACATGGTACTTATATATACAACACAAACATGGTACTTATATATACAACACAAACATGGTACTTATATATACAACACATTCATGGTACTTATATATACAACACAAACATGGTACTTATATATACAACACAAACATGGTACTTATATATACAACACAAACATGGTACTTATATATACAACACAAACATGGTACTTATATATACAACACAAACATTATACTTATATATACAACACAAACATGGTACTTATATATACAACACATTCATGGTACTTATATATACAACACAAACATGGTACTTATATATACAACACATTCATGGTACTTATATATACAACACAAACATGGTACTTATATATACACCACAAACATGGTACTTATATATACAACACATTCATGGTACTTATATATACAACACATTCATGGTACTTATATATACAGCACATTCATGGTACTTATATATACAACACATTCATTGTACTTATATATACAACACATTCATGGTACTTATATATACAACACATTCATGGTACTTATATATACAACACAAACATGGTACTTATATATACAACACAAACATGGTACTTATATATACAAAACATTCATGGTACTTATATATACAACACACTCATGGTACTTATATATACAACACAAACATGGTACTTATATATACAAAACATTCATGGTACTTATATATACAACACATTCATGGTACTTATATAGACAACACATTCATGGTACTTATATATACAAAACATTCATGGTACTTATATATACAACACAAACATGGTACTTATATATACAACACAAACATGGTACTTATATATACAACACATTCATGGTACTTATATATACAACACATTCATGGTACTTATATATACAACACATTCATGGTACTTATATATACAACACAAACATGGTACTTATATATACAACACAAACATGGTACTTATATATACAACACAAACATGGTACTTATATATACAACACAAACATGGTACTTATATATACAACACATTCATGGTACTTATATATACAACACAAACATGGTACTTATATATACAACACAAACATGGTACTTATATATACAACACAAACATGGTACTTATATATACAACACAAACATGGTACTTATATATACAACACAAACATGGTACTTATATATACAACACAAACATGGTACTTATATATACAACACATTCATGGTACTTATATATACAACACAAACATGGTACTTATATATACAACACAAACATGGTACTTATATATACAACACAAACATGGTACTTATATATACAACACAAACATGGTACTTATATATACAACACAAACATGGTACTTATATATACAACACAAACATGGTACTTATATATACAACACATTCATGGTACTTATATATACAACACAAACATGGTACTTATATATACAACACAAACATGGTACTTATATATACAACACAAACATGGTACTTATATATACAACACAAACATGGTACTTATATATACAACACAAACATGGTACTTATATATACAACACAAACATGGTACTTATATATACAACACAAACATGGTACTTATATATACAACACATTCATGGTACTTATATATACAACACAAACATGGTACATATATATACAACACATTCATGGTACTTATATATACAACACAAACATGGTACTTATATATACAACACATTCATGGTACTTATATATACAACACAAACATTTTACTTATATATACAACACAAACATGGTACTTATATATACAACACATTCATGGTACTTATATATACAACACAAACATGGTACTTATATATACAACACATTCATGGTACTTATATATACAACACAAACATGGTACTTATATATACAACACATTCATGGTACTTATATATACAACACAAACATGGTACTTATATATACAACACAAACATGGTACTTATATATACAACACATTCATGGTACTTATATATACAACACATTCATGGTACTTATATATACACCACAAACATGGTACTTATATATACAACACATTCATGGTACTTATATATACAACACATTCATGGTACTTATATATACAACACAAACATGGTACTTATATATACAAAACATTCATGGTACTTATATATACAACACAAACATGGTACTTATATATACAACACAAACATGGTACTTATATATACAACACAAACATGGTACTTATATATACAACACAAACATGGTACTTATATATACAACACAAACATGGTACTTATATATACAACACAAACATGGTACTTATATATACAACACAAACATGGTACTTATATATACAACACAAACATGGTACTTATATATACAACACAAACATGGTACTTATATATACAACACAAACATGGTACTTATATATACAACACAAACATGGTACTTATATATACAACACAAACATGGTACTTATATATACAACACAAACATGGTACTTATATATACAACACAAACATGGTACTTATATATACAACACATTCATGGTACTTATATATACAACACAAACATGGTACTTATATATACAACACATTCATGGTACTTATATATACAACACAAACATGGTACTTATATATACAACACAAACATGGTACTTATATATACAACACATTCATGGTACTTATATATACAACACATTCATGGTACTTATATATACACCACAAACATGGTACTTATATATACAACACATTCATGGTACTTATATATACAACACATTCATGGTACTTATATATACAACACAAACATGGTACTTATATATACAACACATTCATGGTACTTATATATACACCACATTCATGGTACTTATATATACAACACATTCATGGTACTTATATATACAACACAAACATGGTACTTATATATACAACACAAACATGGTACTTATATATACAACACAAACATGGTACTTATATATACAACACAAACATGGTACTTATATATACAACACAAACATGGTACTTATATATACAACACAAACATGGTACTTATATATACAACACATTCATGGTACTTATATATACAACACAAACATGGTACTTATATATACAACACATTCATGGTACTTATATATACAACACAAACATGGTACTTATATATACAACACAAACATGGTACTTATAAATACAACACATTCATGGTACTTATATATACAACACATTCATGGTACTTATATATACACCACAAACATGGTACTTATATATACAACACATTCATGGTACTTATATATACACCACATTCATGGTACTTATATATACAACACATTCATGGTACTTATATATACAACACAAACATGGTACTTATATATACAACACAAACATGGTACTTATATATACAACACAAACATGGTACTTATATATACAACACAAACATGGTACTTATATATACAACACAAACATGGTACTTATATATACAACACAAACATGGTACTTATATATACAACACAAACATGGTACTTATATATACAACACAAACATGGTACTTATATATACAACACATTCATGGTACTTATATATACAACACAAACATGGTACTTATATATACAACACATTCATGGTACTTATATATACAACACAAACATGGTACTTATATATACAACACAAACATGGTACTTATATATACAACACATTCATGGTACTTATATATACAACACAAACATGGTACTTATATATACAGCACATTCATGGTACTTATATATACAACACAAACATGGTACTTATATATACAACACAAACATGGTACTTATATATACAACACAAACATGGTACTTATATATACAACACAAACATGGTACTTATATATACAACACAACAATGGTACTTATATATACAACACAAACATGGTACTTATATATACAACACATTCATGGTACTTATATATACAACACAAACATGGTACTTATATATACAACACAAACATGGTACTTATATATACAACACAAACATGGTACTTATATATACAACACAAACATGGTACTTATATATACAACACAAACATGGTACTTATATATACAACACAAACATGGTACTTATATATACAACACAAACATGGTACTTATATATACAACACAAACATGGTACTTATATATACAACACAAACATGGTACTTATATATACAACACAAACATGGTACTTATATATACAACACATTCATGGTACTTATATATACAACACAAACATGGTACTTATATATACAACACAAACATGGTACTTATATATACAACACATTCATGGTACTTATATATACAACACAACACAAACATAGTACTCATATCTCCCTACTACCAGAAACAGTACTAGCGAAGAAAGAACATTCATGACCAGGCTACACCATACACAAATGTAAATGTCAGAAGTGCAGAGGCATTGCAACACTCATAGAAATTATATGTAAGGAAACGTCATATACATGAAAAAACAATGGAAACTATATGCAAGAAATAAATATATGGTAGCATGGCTTACGGTATACACTGTTCAATACTTGTCCACCTAACTCCAAGAAATAAATAGACATCAGCACCGTATATGTCAGAAGAACTATCATTGCGTGAGATTTCAATGTTCACATACCTGCCACAGGATTCAGGGACAGAAGAACTATCATTGCGTGAGATTTCAATGTTCACATACCTGCCACAGGATACAAGGACAGAAACATCATGGGAAGCAACATAGAGGAACTATTCAACACTATCAATATAGATATATTACAAGATTCCTCATCCACACACCTTCACAGAGCCTGTGGTTCAACATTTAGACACGACTTTACCATCATCTCCGCAGACATCCAAAATAATTGCATGATGAGAGTCATTGGTGGTATAGGAAGTGACCACCGCCCTATACTCCTCCAAATCTCACAAACACGAAAGCAACCAACACGAAAAAGACCTCGCTGGAACTACAAACGAGCAGGCTGGGAACAATTCAAAACTTGTACAGATGAAAACCTAATGAAGATTGACAAAAACACAGACATAAACACTATTACAAAAACATCACTGCAGCCATACTTAATGCAACCTACAGAACAATTCCCCGAGGATGCAGAAAGAAATATAGCCAATTATTGACAAGGAAACTGGAAGAACTTGTGAAAGGAAAAGAGAGAAAGCAGAGAAGCTCCACGTACATGCAAACAGAACAGAATATAACAAACTAAATGCACTTATCTGACTAGAAACAAAAGATGCAAAACAACAAAAATGGTCAGACACTTGTACTAAGCACAACCTTCGCACTGATGGCAGGAGGGCCTGGGAATTATTAAATAACCTATCAGGTAAAAACAAAAACACAAATCCAAACCCATTGTGGACTGCAAACCAGGTACTAGTGGAAGACACAGACAAAGTAAACAGTTTCAACAAATGCTTTTCAAGAATCAACAAAATCTCCCACAGGAAAGCACTAGAAAATACAATAGACAAGATTCTAAAATCTAAAGAAAGATCAAAACCAGCAAACACTGTACTCTTTAATGCAAACTTCACCATTCAAGAACTCCAGACTGCACTAAAGAAACTACAACCAAGAAAAGTACCATGTTCTGATAAAATATCCAATAAGATGATCCACCACCTAGGAAACAAAGGAAAAACAGAGTTTCTACACTTCATAAATACAACTTAGTAAAGTGGAACCCTACCAATAGCCTGGAAGACAGCTATTTTCAAGCCAATACTCAAGAAGGATACGCCTGATGATGGCATAAAAAGCCTTCGGCCAATCTCTAACATCAGTAAACTTGCAGAACGAACGCTGAACAACAGATTCTACTGGTGGTTGGAAGCTTCTGCATCTCTCAGCAACTCTCCAGCAGGCTTCCGAAGAGGAGCAAGAACTGAAGACCAATTCATTTTCTTCACCCAGAATTTGAAGGACAATTTTCAGTCAGGAAAGAGTACAGTCTAGGTAAAGGCGACATATGTGCCTTTCGGCATGAAACACATCCGACTCTAGTATGATTTATGGGTGAGTTTGTGTATGTGATGTGACAGACAACTCCACACATGAAACACACACATACACACACATAGGGAGAGGGATGGCTAGTGAAATGTTTACAATAAATGTGTTTAGAAAATTGAGACATTTATTTGGAAGATGTGTTTAGAAGTTAGTCAACGAACTGTGTCGTTACTATTGGCAGTTGGAGCCGTTTGTTAGTGAATGAACTGTGTCGTTACTGCTGGCGGCTGGTGCCCAGTGTTAGTTATTCATGTATTACTCGCAATATATATATATATTTATATATATATATATATATATATATATATATATATATATATATATTAAAATAATTAGCTTAAGTTTAGAAGTGCCAAGTTTAGATGTTCACATACACACACACACAAATGCCTACAAGTAAATCATCAGAGACACCATCTCATCTACTTGTGTACTTACATCTCATCTACTTCTGTACTTACATCTCATCTACTTCTGTACTTACATCTCATCTACTTGTGTACTTACATCTCATCTACTTGTGTACTTACATCTCATCTACTTGTGTACTTACATCTCATCTACTTGTGTACTTACATCTCATCTACTTGTGTACTTACATCTCATCTACTTGTGTACTTACATCTCATCTACTTGTGTACTTACATCTCATCTACTTGTGTACTTACATCTCATCTACTTGTGTACTTACATCTCATCTACTTGTGTACTTACATCTCATCTACTTGTGTACTTACATCTCATCTACTTGTGTACTTACATCTCATCTACTTCTGTACTTACATCTCATCTACTTGTGTACTTACATCTCATCTACTTCTGTACTTACATCTCATCTACTTGTGTACTTACATCTCATCTACTTGTGTACTTACATACTGACTTGAGTCGAGAGATTCCATCACAGGTTCTATTGTTCCAGAGACAACCAGATTACTCCCGACAGTTACTAGAACATTACACAACGTCATTATGATAGTATTGGAGTCCGGAGCAAACAATTCCACCTGGAGACAGATCAGTTCACGGAATGGTTACTCCATAGAGAACGACATCACTCTAGCCAAGTTTCTTCATTTTCTAAAAGTGTTATCGTGTGTCTGAGTGGGCGATAACATCTCATCTACATCACTTTTGATATAATTCTATCTTTTGCGAAACATGTGGACAATTTCATTCAGACAGCTGGGAAGGCTGTCAGTGCAGTCAAAATCATGGCACCTGCAGAGATACCGCAGCGAACCCTTGTTCAGATGATGCAGGCAGTGGTATTATCTGTGTTGGACTATGGTTTAGGTTTATTTACACTATTGCAAACACAGGTGCATATATTGGAGAGAGTACAAAATGAGGCCATGAGAGCAGTCCTAAGATGCACAAGAGATACACCTGTCGTGACCATGAGGTTTCTCCTAGACCTACCTAGCATCAAATCAAGACATAAAATATCTCAGGTTAAAGAATGCTTCAAGGTCGCCAGTAATGATCATCACATCTTACACCAATCTCTAGATAACACAAAAGGAAAACAAATCAAGAGAGGAAGGTTCTGGATGGCAGTAGCAAAAGATACCCTACTCAGAGTTTGTGAGCTGGAGGAAGTGGGAAGAGTCTGTGAATGGGTGACATTTGGCAAAGAGAGAAAGTTATTGACAACATTTGTGATACAGATGGAAAGAGAGTGCCGCGACTGTGCTGCCAACAGAACAAAGGGAATGATCCAAACACTCATACTCCAGCACTCGAAGCCACACGATACAATAATTTACACAGACGGTTCAGTAACACAAGAAATAAACAGGTGTGGTTGGGGTTTCGTGGCCTACCAAAATGGTAAGAAATTACTGAGAAGTCAGCTGCGTACCCCACTACAACATCGAGTATGAGAATGGAAATAGAAGCGGTGGCAACAGCTCTCACGTGGCTGGCGATGCAACTACCTACAGACTATGTGATTCTATCGGACTCTCAAAATATGCTGCGCAAGATAGAAAAGTGTATGATCAGAACTGAATGGGTCACTCCTCTCGACAATGCGCAGAGCACTATATGGAATTACTGTACTGATCATGCTGGGGTCAGGGGAAACGAAAGAGCCGAAGAGTCGGCTGGTAAAGTCTTGGTGAACGGCACCAAGATAAGAAGAGATGATTGAATTGATTAGAGAAGTCATGGATACCCTACGAGAAGATGAGGAGGAAGTCGAACGTGACAATGTACATATTCAGAGAATGGTAGAAATGGGAGTGACATACACTTGTAGATGTCTGACAGAACGGCAAGTAGAGCATATATGGGAATGCCCCCCCCCCCAGTGATGTAACGTTTGTTCCCAATCAAGATTCAAGAATCAATCAATCACATCTATATAAATACTAAACACAGGAAATATTAAAACAGAGCAAGTTTTTTAATTTTAACAATTTAGCCTCAACCCAGCTATACTTAAATTAACATGTTGCGGTCACTACGAGTAGTATGACCATGGAGACTATGACGGTGACCAAGGCATTTGAGTGGCTACGCACACAGAAGGTAACGCAGGTCTGCATCTTGAGTGACTCTATGAGTATGATTAAGAAGGTACAAGTGGGTCTCGTTCGCGAACAGTGGATTGAGGCCTTGAGAAAGGCGAAGTTGAACTTGTTACATGTATTTTTGTACCTGGAAATGTGGGTGTTCAGGGCAATGAAAGAGCGGATCAACTGGCATCGTGGGCGATTGTGGCACAGGGCGATGGGGCAATGGATGCGGTGTTGCTAGAAGTGAACATTTTGGAGGGCGCAGAAGAATGATGGACAACCAGCATAGGACCGGTACTGTCAGCAGAAGTGTAATGGCGGATACACTCAAGGAGAGATCGGAGCAACTATGGACGTGTCCAGTTTGCAGTGATGATGATCCGACGACTAACTAACATTTTATGGAATGTTATATCTAAATTCTAACATAGCAATGAATGTTATATCCAAACTACAGCACCACAAAGAATGTTATACCTAAACTATAACAGAGCAAGGAATGCTAGGGTCCATATCGAAACCCATGGTTTGCAAAAATGATTAATAATAAAAATTGAGAAGATTGATCCAAGAACAAAGATTCAATCAAGAGTATGATTTCCTATCTTCAAATTTAAAATGACGTCATGAACGGTATCATCATCATCAGGTGTCATGCAGGCTGGCATAGGCGATCATGGCTCTCTACAGCTCTCTGTCCACAGTATTATGTATCAAGATCGTTGTTGTTTCCTTGCCGTGCCAGGTTGTAAGACTGTCTAATATTTTATCACGTTATCGCCCTCTCTCTCTCTCTCTCTCTCTCTCTCTCTCTCTCTCTCTCTGTTGCCTTCAATCTTGTCTGTTGTGACGCAAAATGAGGTAAACAGGTTACTAAAACACTTACCTAGCCTATTAATAAAAATATATTTAAAAAAGTATATATAAAAAAACATACAATAAAACTAAACAGGACAATTCTCCACGTATCGGCTCAAATTGAACCTTTTTCAAGAGACAAACAAGAGAAAACGACAAAATAAAATACAAAATAGATGTCTATATTTCATCAAGCCCCGTCTCCATAGCGCAGGGATGGCAACGCATCTAGTAAATGCATTTTTAATGAATGCACGCATTTTCACTTTTACTAGATGCGTTGCCATCCCTGCGCTATTATGGAGACGGGGCTTGATGAAATATAGACATCTATTTTGTTTTTTATTTTGTCGTTTTCTGTTGTTTGTCTCTTGAAAAAGGTTCAATTTGAGCCGATACGTGGAGAATTGTCCTGTTTAGTTTTATTGTATGTTTTTTTATATATACTTTTTTAATATATTTTTATTAATAGGCTAGGTAAGTGTTTTAGTAACCTGTTTACCTCATTTTGTTCATTAGGTTACTGCGGCACCATCCACTTTGTCGGACACCCTCTGACCATTTGGTTATTTATATTTGTCTGTTGTGACTAAGTTCTCCAAACCTGCCTGTCTCATGAAGTTGCCCAAAAAAAAGAAGATTGCCTTTTTCTTATATTGTTGATTAAGGTCCGTTTCACATTTGACTCTTTCAACACTTCCACATTAGTTTTTCTGGCAGTCCATGGTATTCGCAGAATTCTTCTATAGAACCACATCTCTATTGCCTCTAATTTCCCACTTTCCAGTTTGTTTATTGTCCAAGACTCGCATCCATATGTTAGTATAGGAGTTATATAGCACTGCAAAACTCTCTTTCTCACCTCTAATGAAAAGGTCATATTACACACAATATTTTTCATGTTTCTGAATGTTGTTTTTGCCTATCCTATTTTGCATCTTATTTCTGTTGAACCTCTTCCATCTGCTGTAATCGTTGTACCTAAATATTTGAATTGGTGGACCTGTTTTAATACTATATCATTCACTATGATCTTGCAAGGTGTGTTATTTTGTTTGAAATAACCATTACTTCTATTTTCTTGATATTTAGGAAGAGGCCTTTCTCTTTACTTTCTGTGACTACTACATTAATTAAATCTTGAAGGTCTTCCTCACTTTTAGCATACATAACAGTGTCATCCGCATATCTCAAATCATTTATGTTATGTCCTCCCATTGATATTCCTGGGATATCAACTATTGCACGCAATATGTTTTCACTGTATAAAGAAAACAGATCTGGTGAAAGTACACACCCCTGTCTAACTCCTTATTTTATTTGTTGAAAAGGGCCAAATTGATTTCCTACTCTTATTGCTGCTGTTTGTTGCCAGTACATGTTCTTGATTATTCTTAAATCCTTGCTGTCGATGTTCTAGCATTTGTATAACTTCACTGTGTTTAACTTTATCAAATGCTTTCGTGTAATCTATAAAACAGAGTTACAGATCTCTTTTTACCTCTAATCATCATCAAGTGCCGTCTCCGCAACGAAGGTTGGCTGCAACGTATCTCCAACATCTCCTGTCTCTTGTCTTGGTGGTACACTCTGCTAGACTGTAACCTGTCCATCGTGTAATGTTACTCTCCCACTTGTAAATCTGCCTACCTCTTGCTCGCTTCCCTTTGACTTTACCCTCAAGTAAGGTCTTCAATAAGGTGTCATGTCTTTTACTGTGTCCAAAGTATTTTATTTGCCTGATCTTTATTTCTCTTAGTAGTTCTTTCTTCATATTAAGTGTCTTTAGCACCTCTTTATTTGTTTTCTTCTCTTTCCATGATGTTCTCACTATTCTTCTATATGCCCACATCTCAAAGGCATCAATTCTGTCTTCTAATTGTTTATTTAGTGTCCATGTTTCTGAGCCATACATTAATATGGAATAGATGTAGCATTTTATAATTCTCATTTTTAACTTGGTTGTAATTTGTTTAGATATTAATAATTTCCTCATGTCATTGAAGGTACTTTCAGCCATTCCTATTCTCCTTTTAACTTCTGTTTCACATCTGCCATCATTTGTGACTATGTGTCCAAGATATTGATAATGTTTTACTTGTAGTTTCTCTCCATGTATGTTTATGTTTACCTCCTGTTCTTCTGTGTCTTTGCTGATTATCATGGTTTTTGTTTTTTGAATATTTATATCCAGTCCATATTCATTACTTGATTTATTGACTTGATATATTAGTCTTTGTAGTTCATGTTCACTTTCTGCCAAAAGAACAGTGTCATCTGCATATCTAATATTGTTTATTATTTTCCCATTGATCTTGAGTCCTGGTATTTCTTCTATATTTTAAAGATATTCTCTGTGTAGATATTAAATAAGCTTGGTGATAAAATGCATCCTTGTCTTACCCCTCTTCTTATTTCTATGTATAGGAGTAGCTGTTTTCACATCTTATTGATGCAGTTTGTTCCCAATATATATTTCTAATCAGCCTGATGTCTTTTCCATCTATGCCTATTTCTTGAAGACATTTGATTGATTTTTCATATTGGACTCTGTCAAAGGCCTTGCTGTAGTCTATGAAGCAAATATAGATACTGTTTTGGACTTCTATATATTTATCTATCACTAGCCGGATACTCAGTATAGCTTCTCTGGTTCCTTTGTTTTTCCTAAAATCGAATCGTTCTTCACCGACCTCTATGTATATCTTGTTCTTAATTCTTTCATGTATTATCTTGAGAAGTATTTTAGTTAGATGGCTCATTAGACTTATTGTTCTATATTCTGTACAGTCCACAGCCCTGGGCTTCTTAGGTAGTGGTATGAATATTGATGATATTAGGTCTTTAGGTATATGGCCTGTTTCGTATATGTCATTGCAAATTTCTGTGATAGTATCTACACCAAACTTATTTACAGTTTTTTATTATGTCTGCTGTTATGTTGTCAGAGCCTGCAGTTTTTCCACATTTTATTGAATTTATTGCATGTTCTACTTCTGATTTCAGTATTGCTGGTCCATCATTGTTGTGTATTGTTGGTTTTTTGTTCCGTTGGTCGTCAAACAGTTCTGTTACATAATCTGCCCATCTTGTGGGTGCTTCTGTTTTATCAAATATTATTTTACCATTTTTATCTTTAATGCAGCCACCCCCATTTATAGGATTTTTCTTATTTGTAATCAATTGTTACCTCTACATACCTCTCAATTAGTGTTCACAAAATATATACATAGCATTGTTGGTACCTTAGCCTTCTACAAAGCTACATTTTTTCTGGACTTATTTCTGTTTTTATTTGTTTCTCACTCTCTTCATGATGATTCTGAGAAGTATTTTGTTATTTGGCTCATGAGGCTGATTGTACGGTGTTCTTCACATTCAGTGGTCCCTGGTTTCTTAGGTACGGCTATAAATATGGACCTCATTAAGTCATCGGGTATGTTTCCACTGTTATATATGTCATTCAACAATTTTCTGATGATTTCAACTCCAAAGTCACATAAAGCTGCTAATTCCTCTAATGTGATATTGTCTGGACCTGGGACTATGCCATATTTCATGTGTCTTAGTGCCTCCATTAATTCTGTTGCGAGTATTGATGAATCCTCGCCGCTATCTTGTATGTTTATATCGGGTCTAATGTCATCATAAAGTTATTTGATATATTCTGACAATCTCTGTACTATATGATATATTCCCATTAACACCTGACCTGTCTTAGATTTTAGACACCCTGTAACTGTTTGCGTTCTCTTCCCTGTTATAGCCTCGATTTGATTATGTAGTAATGTTGTATCTTGGTTGTAATATTATTCTATTTTCGTGCATTTCTTGTTCAGCCAGCTTTCTTTCGCTATTTTGCATTTCTCTCTTATCACCTTGTGTATTTTCTGATATTCCTCTATCTTGTGTTTATTACTTCTTTTGGTGCTCATCGATTCTAATATTTCTTCAGGCATCCATTTTTGTTGTGATGCATTTTTTACTTTTAGTATTATCTCTTTAGATGTTTGGTTTCTCGAATGTTTAAGCATGCCCCATTGATCTTCATAACTCTGAATATTTGCAATGGCATTGTATCTATTTTGTACAATTATGTTGTATCTTTCTTTAATGTCAGCATCTGATTTCAATAATGATAAATCTAATTTCATATTTCTTGGTGTTCTCTTGTTCTTCTTTAATATTATACAAAATTTCCCCACCAGAAGTATATGATCACTGTTGCAGTCAGCACCTGACCTTGTTTTCATAGATCTAATGCTGTTTCTGTCTTTTAGAGACTAAAGTATAATCAATTTGGTTCCGTGTATTATCTCCTAGGCTAATCTATGTACGCAGCCTTCTTGGATGTTGCTTGAACCGTGTACTCCCTATTATTAAGTTATGTGTCTGTGCCCACTCAATCAATAAATCACCTCTTTCGTTCTCAACTCCTAAACCAATTCTTCCAGTCACATCTGTTATTTCTGTTTCACTTACTTGTGCGTTGAAGTCCCCCATCACTATAGTTACTTCACGATTGTAACACTGTTTCATATGAACGATATATGTTCATGTAATGGTAAATGTCCTTTTCTGCGTCTTACAGAAGGTCATTTAGCAATAAGAAGAAGCAAGTAATCCGATGGATATTTTCTCAGAAATGTGACTTTTCAAGCGATCATATCACAGCAACGAAACTTGTGTTTGTGTCTTTATATTTTTCTTCCCAGATCTTTAAACATATTATTTCTGAACAATGCTGCTCCCGCACGTAGGTTCTGCCTCCGTACATCCCGAGTTTCGGCCGTGTTTTCCCAGTTCTTGTATTCTATGTGGAAGCCTTTCATTGAGGATTTACAGATGTCTTTATACCTCAGACTTGGTCTACCGCAAGGTCAACAAACTTCAGCCAGCTCAATGAATCGTACTTGTTTTGGGATGCGGCAGTTTGGCATTCTGCGGACGTGACTCAGCCAACGCAATCTATATTGAGTGTTTCCATGGCAGACGGTAGCTGAGTGCGACGCAACACTTCCGTGTTGGTCAATTTGTCGTGACATGTAATGATTCAGTTTCAGTTCTACATACAGATCTAGCGGAGACATCTTATATGAAAGATGCTAAGTCTCCTCTCATGTTTTCTGTCCATGTTTCAGTTCCGTAGTAGAGTGTACTCAGCATGCATGTTTGATAGATCCGTAGTAGAGTGTACTCAGTATGCATGTTTGATAGATCCGTAGTAGAGTGTACTCAGCATGCATGTTTGATAGATCCGTAGTAGAGTGTACTCAGCATGCATGTTTGATAGATCCGTAGTAGAGTGTACTCAGTATGCATGTTTGATAGAATTGTATCGCTTTTTTCAGTTTTAACTTATGGTTTTTCCAAGCAAGCTTTGACATATACTGACACTTATATTTATATATATTAACACTCCATGTCGATTTAATGACACTCTATATCAATAAAATGACACTTTATGTGAATAAAATGACACTATATGTTAATGAAATGGCACCATATGTATGTCGATATAATAGCACTATAATTATATCTATATAATGACACTATATTTCGATAAAATGACACTATATGTCGATATAATGACATCATATTTATGTCGATATAATGACACTGTATGTCCATATAACGAAACTATATGTCGATATAATGACACTGTATGTCCATATAACGAAACTATATGTCGATATAATGGTAATATATGTATATCGATAAAATGAAACTATATCTTGATATAATGGCACAACATGTTGATATAATGATACTAAACGGCGATATAACGACTCTATATGTTGATATATTGATATAGGAGAGGAAAAAACAGCATTCAGAAAAATGAAAAATATACTGTGTAATATGACCTTGTCATTAGATGTGAGAAAGAGTGTACTGCAGTGCTATATAACCCCTATACTAACATATGGGTGCGAGTCTTGGACAATAAACAAACTGGAAAGTGGGAATTTAGAGGCAACAGAGATGTGGTTCTACAGAAGAATGCTGAGAATACCATGGACTGCCAGAAAAACTAATGTAGAGATGTTAAAATTCAAATGCGATTCAATAGAGATTCAAATGCGATAAAATAGAGATTCAAATGCGAAACGGACCTTAATCAACAATATAAGAAAAAAGGCAATCTTCTTTTTTTGGCCACTTGATGAGACAGGCAGGTATAGAAAACATAGTAACAACAGGCAAAATTGAAGGCAACAGAGACAGAGGGCGACAACGTGAGAAAATATTAGACAGTTTGACAGCCTGGCACGGCAAGGAAACAACAACGACTTTGATGAATAATACTGTGGACAGAGAGCAGTAGAGAGCCATGACCGCCTACGCCAGCCGGCATGGCATCTGATGCTGATGATGATATGACGATATAATTATGTAATTCGTCGATATAATGAAACTATATGTCGATATAATGAAACTACGCTCGTATATGTTGATATAATGAAACTATATGTCGATATAATGATACTATATGTATGTCGATATAATGATACTATATGTTGATATAATGAAACTATATGTTGATATAATGATACTATATGTTGATATAATGAAACTATATGTCGATATAATGATACTATATGTTGATATAATGAAACTATATGTCGATATAATGATACTATATGTTAATATAATGAAACTATATGTCGATATAATGATACTATATGTTGATATAATGAAACTATATGTTGATATAATGATACTATATGTTGATATAATGAAACTATATGTCGATATAATGATACTATATGTTGATATAATGAAACTATATGTCGATATAATGATACTATATGTTGATATAATGAAACTAAACGTCGATATAACGACTCTATACGTCGATATAATGACACTTTATTTATATCGATATAATAACACTATATATATGTATATATAATGACACTATATTTTTTTCGATATAATGACACTATATTTATGTCGATATAATGACACTATATATATGTCGATATAATGACACTATATTTTTGTCGATATAATGACACTGTATGTCAATATAACGAAACTATATGTCGATATAATGGTACTATTATTTTTATATAATGACACTAAATGGCGATATAAAGACCATATATGTCGATATAATGACACTATATTTATGTAGATATAATGACACTTTATGTATGTGGATATAATTATACAATATTTATGTCAATATAATGGCACTATATGTCGATATGATGACACTATGTAAATGTCTAAATAATGACACTATATGTCGATTGATGACACTACATGCAGGAGTAAAAAATATAACTAATAGATAAACAAAAATATTTGTTCACATTTCTGTGTTTCTCAGGATGTAAGACATGGTTCTGTGTTGCAATATAAGAGTCAGTGCTTCTCAAAATATAAGACATGGTTCTGTTTTGTAATGTAGAAGTAGGACTTTGGGGCATATTTTCCTCCCTCACACCCCCCTCTCACATGATCGTGTCTGCGGGCTAAATAGTATATATATTATGGTGATCCGATATATTAGTACAAGGGTTATAGCGAGTCAGACAAGTCAGTGAAGGTGTTATTGTGAGTCAGACATATGTTCATGCAGTTGTTATAGTGAGTCAGACATATGTTAGTACAGTTGCTATTATGAGTCAGGCATATGTTAGTACAGCCGTTATAGTGAGTCAGACATATGATAGTACAGCCGTTATAGTGAGTCAGACATATGATAGTACAGCCGTTATAGTGAGTCAGACATATGTTAGTACAGACGTTATAGTGAGTCAGACATATGTTAGTGCAGGCTTTATAGTGTGTCATACATATGTGTGTCAACATTAAGGGTGGTAATAATATAAACAATGTGCTAACATATTCTCACTGACCTGGATGTCCGTAATCCCTTTAGGAAACACAATATCTAGCTGGAACTGAACTCTTAGACCAACTCTGATTTCTGTTACATTTTCGTTCAAGCCGTATTTCGATAAAGTGAAGGTGACGTTAGGAGGCAAAGTGACAGACGACGTCGCCTATAGGTAAGGAGTACATAAAGTGAAGATGGTGTTATGCGGTAAAGTGACAGGCGTCGCCTATAGGTGAGGAGTACATAAAGTGAAGGTAACGTTATGAGGTAAAGTGACAGCGTCGCCTATAGGTGAGTAGTACATAATGACTGATATTCTCAGGATTGTGATTTAGATGAAGGTTGGTCTAATAAAAGTCAATATCATTTGTTCAGTTGTGGCATTCATTGGCTTGTCATTATTTCTGCCATTTATTGGCTTGTCATTATTTCTGTCCTTTGTGGCATTCATTGGCTTGTCATTATTCCAGTTGTCATCATATTCTGGTGTGTATTAAATGTGCCTTAAATGTGTCTTACAGGTGTCTTACATTGCCAGAGTTGAAAGCTGTAGAAATCTCACATGGTGTAGTGTCTTTTAATATGTCCAAAATACTTGATTTGTTTGAGATGTATTATCTTGAACAATTCTTTCATCAACACAAAGTCTTGTTAGAAATCCTCTGCTCATTTTCTTCTCTTTCCATGACGTTCTGCTTATTCTTCTATCGTTGAATCTACTCATTCTTCTATTGTTGAATCTACTCATTCTTCTATCGTTGAATCTACGCATTCTTCTATCATTGAATCTACTCATTTTTCTATTGTTGAATCTGTTGAATGTCAAGTATGCATCTGTACTCAATATGTAGCAGCTTAAGTTGAGAATATTATACCCACACCTTTGTCTAACTGATGCATATATGACATCTAACAGATACATGACATCTAACTGATGCATTTATGACATCTAACAGATACATGACATCTAACTGAAACATATATGAGATCTAACAGATACATGACATCTAACTGATGCATATATGACATCTAACAGATACATGACTTCTAACTGAAACATATATGACATATAACAGATACATGACATCTAACTGATGCATATATGACATCTAACAGATACATGACATCTAAATGAATCATATGACATATAACAGATACATGACATCTAACTGATGCATATATGACATCTAACAGATACATGACATCAAATTGAAGCATATATGACATCTAATAGATACGTGACATCTAACTGATGCATATATGACATCTAACAGATACATGACATCAAATTGAAGCATATATGACATCTAACAGATACATGCCATCTAAATGAATCATATATGACATATAACAGATACACATGCCATCTAAATGAAGCATATATGACATCTAACAGATACATGGCATCTATCAGATACATGACATCAAATTGATGCATATATGACATTTAACAGATACATGACACCACATAGATGCATAAATAACATTTAATAGATATGTGACATAAACTAAAGCATATATGACATCTAACAGATACGTGGCATCATCAGATACGTGACATCAAACAGATACGTGACATCTAGTAGATACGTGAGATCAAACATATACGTGACATCTAGTAGATACGTGACATCTAGTAGATACTTGGCATCTAGTAGATACGTGACATCTAGTAGATACGTGACATCTAGTAGATACGTGACATCTAGTAGATACGTGACATCTAGTAGATACGTGACATCTAGTAGATACGTGACATCTAACTGATGCATACAGATCTACATGAGAACTTACAGAGAACTAAATGAGAACTTACAGAGAATTAAATGAGAACTTACAGAGAATTAAATGAGAACTTACAGAGAATTAAATGAGAACTTACAGAGAACTAGATGAGAACTTACAGAGAACTAAATGAGAACTTACAGAGAACTAGATGAGAACTTACAGAGAATTAAATGAGAACTTACAGAGAACTAGATGAGAACTTACAGAGAATTAAATGAGAACTTACAGAGAACTAGATGAGAACTTACAGAGAACTAAATGAGAACTTACAGAGAACTAGATGAGAACTTACAGAGAACTAAATGATAACTTACAGAGAACTAGATGAGAACGTAGAGAGAACTATATCAGAACTAACTGAGAACTAAATGAGAACTTACAGAGAACTAGATGAGAACTAACAGAGAACTTACTGGGAACGTACAGAGAACTAGATAAGAACTTACCGAGAAGTAGATAGAAAACATACCGAGAAGTAGATTGAAAACTTACCGAGAAGTAGATTGAAAACTTACCGAGAAGTAGATAGAAAACATACCGAGAAGTAGATAGAAAACTTACCGAGAAGTAGATAGAAAACTTACCGAGAAGTAGATAGAAAACTTACCGAGAAGTAGATAGAAAACTTACCGAGAAGTAGATTGAAAACTTACTCTCTTTTGACGTAAATGTGATTCTCCAGGATGAATGCTCGAGTAACCGCTACTCATGAGGTCATCGGTCATGTCCAGTAAGTACTTGTTGGAAGATGATGCATCCAAGCTTTGGTCACCTTGTACAACAAGGGTCATAGTGTCATAGGTCGACCCGTCATCGATTGCCCCAATCAAAAGCTGATACCTTGCGTAATATACGACAGCACTATTTACACAAACATATAACCACACGCACACAGATATGTACATACACATATATATATATATACATAGATTCACAAGTCTGTCTAGTGCTCTATATGCCTATTTGCATATATGCTCTCATGATTCTGTACTTGCTTGTCTGTCTAGATCTGCATATAGTTGTTTGTTTATTTAGTTACCAGTGTGTCTAGTTACCAGCTTGTCTAGTTACCAGCTTGTCTAGTTACCAGTCTGTCTAATTGACTGTTTAATTGCTTGTCTTTTCACCTTGTGACTGTCGTATTGATTGTTTGTCTAACTTGTGGCTGCCTTGTTGCTTGTTTGTCTAACTTGTGGCTGCCTTGCTCCTTGTTAGTCTAGCTTGTGTCCGCTTTGTTTGTCTAATTTGTGATTGCCTTATTGTTTGTTTGTCTAACTTGTGAGCCTTGTTTCTATTTTGTCCAACTTGTGATTGTGTTGTTGCTTGTTTGTCTATCGTGTATCTGTCTTGTTTGTCTAACTTGTGATTATCTTTTTTTTGTTTATTTGTCAAACTTGTGATTGTCTTGTTGCTTGATTAGCTAACTTCTCATTGACTTGTTGCTTGTTTGTCTTACTTGTGGCTGTTTTTTTGTCTAGTGTGTCTGTCTTATTGTTTTTTTGTCTAACTTGTGACTATTTTATTGTTTGTTTGTCCAACTTGTGACTGTCTTTTTGCTTGTTTGCCTAAATTGTGATTGATTTGTAGCTTTTTTCTCTAACTTGTGATTGTCTTATTGCTTGTTTGTCTTAATTGAGATTGTGTTTTTTTTTGCTTGTTTGTTTAACTTGTGATTGCGTTGCTGGTTGTTTATCTAACTTATGTCCGTCTTGCTGCTTGTTTGTCAATGTGTCTGTCTTATTGCTTGTTTATCTAACGTGTCTGTCTTGTTGTTTGTTTGTCTAACTTGTGATTGCCTTTTTGCTTATTTGTCTAATTTGTAACTGTCGTGTTTGTTGTAACTTTACCTTGTGATTGTTTTGCTGTTTGTTTGTCTAACTTGTGTATGTATTGTTCCTTGCATGTCCAACTTTTGTGTGTGTTGTTTCTTGTTTGTCTACCTTGTATATGTCTTGATATTTGTTTTTCTGAATTATATATTTATTGTTGCTAACTTGTCAATTATTCGTCATTCACTATATAGGCTTACTCAGAATAGAGTGTCAGACTGTCCCCTCCGACTGTGATGTCGCCAGTGTTTGAATCGATCTGAAAGTTAGACGTTTCTTCCTGACGGACTATGAAATAAGTCACCTTGGAGCAGGCGCATCCCTTCGGGTCCTTACAAAACTCTGTCAGAACAAATGTGGCGATATTTAGCAGACAATATACACGTTATAATGAGACATACGTGATGTAATGAGACATATGGATAGCTGTTTTATGGATAGTCATATAGATTAGTCTTGTGCATTCACGAGACACGTCTTAATGACAGCAACATAATTTCCATCAGAGGCTTTGAATGTTTCAGACTAGGTAGATTAGGCCACAAAGGATGAATCATCACTATGGTACGGAATAACATACCCGCTACAGAAGTCGCACGTAACCCAGAGGACTCAGAGCATCTCACCATCAAATTACACACAACCCCAGAACCACTGATTATCACAAATTTTTACTGCCCAAACAACAACAAATTACACCTCAGGACAATACCTCTCACATTATCTAATCATATTATAGTTAGAGATTTCAACACTCACTCTCTCTAGCTGGGGTTACCCAACTATGGACTTGAGAGGAGAAGAAATAGAAGACTGAATGATAGAAAATAAACCAATTCTTATAAATGAACATCTATCAGAGTCAACCTTTTACTCCAGACGATAGAAATCTCAGAGCACTCCAGATCTTGCCATTGCAACAGAGAACATCCAACGTGTGACAGAAAGAGTAGTGGCACGACAGATTGGTGGGAGTAACCACAAGCCTGTTGCACTAACAATAAAAGGGAACCACAAGAGAAAAACAACAACACAAAATCGTTAGCTGGAACTAAAAAAAGGCAAACTGTGACACTTACCAACGCCTTACAGAGGAAATACTACAAACATACCTCACAACAAGAAATATACGAAAAGATGAAAAATTAACAACAGGAATAATCCTGGAAGCTGCCAACAAGAGTATACCTAGAGGAAGAAGACAAAACTACAAACCTTTCTGGAACAGAAATCTCCAGGCAATGCATGATGAAGCCTCTGCTGCAAGATCCAATATGGACCAACAGAAACCAACATCATTGAACACAATAGACTGCAAGCAATTTTCAGGATAGAAAAGCTAAACAGCATTAGATCCAGCTGGAAAGAAAAAACAGCAACACTCAACATGGGAAAAGACTCAACAAAAATGTGGAAACTTATCAAGTGTCTTAATGAAGAGAACAACACCAAAAGCAGTATCATCATAGAAGACAAGGGAAAGTCCTACACTGGCACATAAGCTGCAAATGTTCTAGCAGACTCCTATGCTGAAGAAAGCAAAATTAAGATAACAAGAACAAGAACTGCCGAAGTAAGACGAGAGACATAAAACCTTTTAAATAAACAGCAAACATTCCCAGGCACAATGACCTCACCCTTTTACAAATCAGAACTTAACATGGCAATTCAAAATCTCAAAAAGAAGAAAGCCCCTGGACCCGATGGAATCACAAATGAAATGATCCAACATCTAGGTCCTGTGGAAAGAAGCAGAATCCTAGACCTCTTTAATGAATCATGGGCACAAGGGATCTTCCCAGAAGAATGGAAATAGGCAGAAATAATTTCAATTTCAAAGAAAGGAAAACCAAAAACCAACAAAACAAGCTACCGCCCTATCAGTCTACTTAGTTGCCTAGGAAAGGTCATGGAAAAAAATGGAGAATAACAGACTCTTAAACTACCTGGAGGAAACAATCTTCTAGATGACTGCCAATCAGGCTTCAGAAAACACAGATGCACTGAAGACCAAACAACATACCTTGCCCAGGTAATAGAAGATGCTTTCCAGAAAAAAATGAAAACTCCTAGCCACCTTCTTTGAACTCACAACGGCCTTTGACAAAGTCTGGAAAGAAGGGCTATCAGATGATATTGATAAAACTCGAAAATAAATAACCCTAATATCGGATGATGTCCGACAAAAAGGAAGTGCCGCAGTAACCAGACAAATAGAGGTAAATACAAATAAGGTAAATAGGTTACTAGAAACTATCAATATAAAATTAGAAAATATAGAAAATAACAATAAAACAAAGAACAAATACAATTGTCAACGTGTCGGTCCAATTGGGACCTTTATCAAGACAACAAAAACAGTTAAGAACACACAATCATAACGAATATAAACAAAATGGATTTCCCCCACCAGGAAATCAACACCCAGCAACAACAGATCCAGTGCAACACAATTTCAAGATTTTGCAAAAAAGGAACAATTCCAGCACAGAATATCACTGACTGAAGCAAATACTCTCATCAAAAGAAAATACATATATACATGACGTCAGACAACAGGCAGTAACTTTCCACAGGACCACATTCTAAAGTTAAGCAGATCACAGCAATACACAATTTTTAGGCTCCACACAGGACACTGCAGACTACAAGAACATCTCCACAAAATTAAGGCTGTCCAAATTGACCAATGCCCATGTCAAAAGGGTCCTAGACTCTAGAAACATTCTGCTTACATGCCCACTCTTTGATGACGTGAGAACTAAAATATGGCCTCAAGAGACAGATCTGAAGGTAAAGCTGTGGGGCAACTGTGAGGACTTCCTGCTGACGATTGAATTCGTGGAGGCAGTTCAACTTCCTGTATAGACTTATGAGCATAGGAAACTGATCGCTGAAGAAGAGGAAGAATATGAATTAGAAGTTTGGGTTACAGTAACCGATTATTGGAGAGTTGTTAGCGCAACTAGATGTTTAATCATATGGTGGAGATTATCAGAGAACTCAACATGATTATATCGTTCTCTGTCGATTTACGGCTTGACTGCGATGGGTGTTCATTCTCAAATTAACCAGAATTATCGAAATTAATCTAGATTATGTAAAAATGTTGGGCGCTAAACCAGAGCATGTGCTTTGTGTCAAGCAATCACAATGTTGAAGAGACAAGCTGACGGCTCTGCTTATGTGACAGAATGTAACAACTGGTGGTTTGCACTTTATCACGAAAAGTCGTTCACAAAATTAAGAGTTTCGTCCATTACTAATATTCTTGTACAGATATATAGATTCTTGTACAGATATATAGATTCTTGTACAGATATATAGATTCTTGTAACAGATATATAGATTCTTGTACCAGATATATAGATTCTTGTACAGATATATAGATTCTTGTACCAGATATATAGATTCTTGTACCAGATATATAGATTCTTGTACCAGAACTGTGTACTTAGAGAAATCAATTGAGACGTTTGAAAATAAATGATATAGGCGTGTGTTGGGTATCTGTTACCGATAACGTAAGAGCAATGTGTCTGTTCATGACATAATCATCATCATCATCATCAGTAGTTAGTCAACGAGAGCCACTGTTAATAATGGTGAGAAGATGTAAGCTCGGTATGGGCAGGTGTCATACCATTCTTCTATGTCAAAGGTTTTCTATAGGGAACTGTGGAATGTGGAAGAAGACGTGGGTGTGGCGGGGGGGGGGGGTCTTGTTTGGACCACATCAAGGAATGAATAAAGTGTGACGTTTCCGAAGTCATCAACCTGACAGATGATATACCGACATGACAGATGATATACCGACATGGCAGATGATATACCGACATTGTGTGGCAGATGATATACCGACTTGACAGATTATATACCGACATGACATATGATATGCCAACATTGTGTGACAGATGATATACCGACATGAGAGATGATATACCGAAATTACAGATGATATACCGGCATGACAGATGATATGCCGACATGACAGATGATATACCGACATTGTGAGACAGATAATATACCGACATTGTGTGACAGATGATATACCGACACGACACATGATATACCGACATGACCGATGATATACCGACATTGTGTTACAGATGATATATCGACAGTGTGTGACAGATGATATACCGACATTGTGTGACAGATGATATGCCGACATTGTGTGACAGATGATATGCCGACATGACAGATGATCTACCGACATTGTGTAACAGATGATATGCCGACATTGTGTGACAGATGATATGCCGAAATTGTGTGACAGATGATATGCCGACATGACAGATGATATACCGACATTGTGTGACAGATGATATGCCGACATGACAGATGATATGCCGACATTGTGTGACAGATGATTTGCCGACATTGTGTGACAGATGATATGCCGACATTGTGTGACAGATGATATGCCGACATTGTGTGACAGATGATATACCGACATTGTGTGACAGATGATATTCCGACATGACAGATGATATACCGACATTGTGTGACAGATGATATGCCGACATGACAGATGATATGCCGACATTGTGTGACAGATGATTTGCCGACATTGTGAGACAGATGATATGCCGACATTGTGTGACAGATGATATGCCGACATTGTGTGACAGTTGAAATGCCGACACGACAGATGATATGCCGACATTGTGTGACAGATGATATGCCGACATTGTGTGACAGATGATATTCCGACATGACAGATGATATACCGACATTGTGTGACAGATGATATGCCGACATTGTGTGACAGATGATATGCCGACATTGTGTGACAGATGATATGCCGACATTGTGTGACAGATGATATGCCGACATGACAGATGATATACCGACATTGTGTGACAGATGATATGCCGACATTGTGTGACAGATGATTTGCCGACATTGTGTGACAGATGATATGTCGACATGACAGATGATATGCCGACATTGTGTGACAGATGATATGCCGACATTGTGTGACAGATGATATGCCGACATTGTGTGACAGATGATATGCCGACATTGTGTGACAGATGATATGCCGACATGACAGATGATATGCCGACATTGTGTGACAGATGATATGCCGACATGACAGATGATATGCCGATATTGTGTGACAGATGATATGCCGACATTGTGGGACTTAGTTGAACCAAGTAGACATTCTAAGAGAGACAATCCAATACATCATTTGTGTAGTAGCGGTATTATTTCTCTTATATTTTGACAGACTAGTAATTAGAAAAACCTGTTTGACAGGTTGACAGACTAGTAATTAGAAAAATCTGTTTGACAGGTTGACAGAATTGTCGTGAGTGAGGATTTATAGCGCACGCGAAATTTGATGCAAAGTTCAAGTGTCAGACAGATGGAGAAAAAATGTGGTTGTTTTGAGTACAAATGTTACGTTTTGAGTACAAATGTTACGTTTTGAGTACAAATGTTACGTTTTGAGTACAAATGTTACGTTGAATAAACATGAGGTAATTAAGTTACGTTGAATAAGCAGATAACTTGACTAGAAAAATCATTTTTTTACCGGTAATTTTGCTAAATGGGCAGGGAATAAATGTGTAAATAGAATTAGTTGAAGGACAAACGCTGAATAAGCGTGACATTTCCTGAACTGACTGGGAAATCGACACATAACAAATGTCTTAAAGTGAGAATAAATGCATTGTAGAACAATTTTCTGAATAGTTATCCTTTCAAAGCCGTCGAAAAAAAAAGATCTAATAAAGAATGTAGAAAACAATTGGTTGAGGAACTGTCTAGTGTTCCTCTTGATATCCTTATTTGTTTGCATGTCAGGATTCATGGAAGCTTGTAGTGTTTTCATTGTGGATAGTTATTTGGAGCTCCATCATCATAATGTGCCGTGTCCATCATAATGTGCCCATCATCATCATGTTCGTGTATAAAAGAGTGATACAGAAATTAATATATGGAGTTGACTGTGGGTAAGTAGTTACCTTAGAAATTATTCGCTATTGGCCGGCACTTATTAATTGGCGTATAACTGCGCAAGGATATGCAGGTCTTCATCAAGTGTTGTATCACTCAATGAAATCACTCTTGTGAGTTGTCAAAAGAAATATAAAAATGTAGTCCAGTCGTGTATAGTCTGTGGATTGTAAGTCGTTAAAGTCTAAAGTGTGAGATTTGTTGGATCTCTCATCGCGGAATTTATTTTCAGGTTGCAAAATTTTGAAATCTTATCAGAATTGAATTGAGTGTCTTCACTGTCTGTTTGTTCAATCCTCTATTGTTCACTGTCTGTTTGTTCAATCCTCTATTGTTCACTGTCTGTTTGTTCAATCCTTTATTGTTCACTGTCTGTTTATTCAATTCTCTATTGTTCACTGTCTGTTTGTTCAATCCTCTATTGTTCACTGTCTGTTTGTTCAATCCTTTATTGTTCACTGTCTGTTTGTTCAATCCTCTATTGTTTACTGTCTGTTTGTTCAATTCTCTATTGTTCACTGTCTGTTTGTTCAAACCTCTATTGTTCACTGTCTGTTTGTTCAATCCTCTATTGTTCACAGTCTGTTTGTTCAATCCTCTATTGTTCACTGTCTGTCTGTTCAATTCTCTATTGTTCACTGTCTGTTTGTTCAATCCTCTATTATTCACTGTCTGTTTGTTCAATCCTCTATTGTTCACTGTCTGTTTGTTCAATCCTCTATTGTTCACAGTCTGTTTGTTCAATTCTCTATTGTTCACTGTCTGTTTGTTCAATCCTCTATTATTCACTGTCTGTTTGTTCAATCCTCTATTGTTCACAGTCTGTTTGTTCAATCCTCTATTATTCACTGTCTGTTTGTTCAATTCTCTATTATTCACTGTCTGTTTGTTCAATTCTCTATTGTTCACTGTCTGTTTGTTCAATCCTCTATTGTTCACTGTCTGTCTGTTCAATTCTCTATTATTCACTGTCTGTTTGTTCAATCCTCTATTATTCACTGTCTGTTTGTTCAATCCTCTATTGTTCACAGTCTGTTTGTTCAATCCTCTATTATTCACTGTCTGTTTGTTCAATTCTCTATTATTCACTGTCTGTTTGTTCAATTCTCTATTGTTCACTGCCTGTTTGTTCAATCCTCTATTGTTCACAGTCTGTGAAGAGCTGCAGTATTTGGTTATTACTTTACAGTTTTGGATTTATCTGAGAGGTTTATATTGTTTACTTCTGAAGCCAGCACAGAAGCTTCGCTGATGTCCCTACTGTGTTTGAATAGCTGCGACGGTTGAAGTCTTCACTGACGACTGCCTGGCGAATCATACTGAAGGTTTACAAATAGGCGTACTCAAGCTGTGAACAAGGACCATCCTAAATCAAGAACTCAGAAGTTATCTGCTCTATACATGTCAGGTGAAGTTTAATTGACAATTAGAGAGAACCTAGCGTTGGTGTGATGAACAGTGAACATCAGAATTAACAAACAGGTGCCTTAATGGTTTGTCACGGTTTTTCTGAACTAGTGGGCTAATCGTGACAAATAAGTAGTGAACTTTTCATATTTATTATCTAAATGTTATAGTGACTAGTGAAAGGACATATCAATAACTTGATAAATGATATAGTGACTAGTTAGTGAACAGTGAGTGGACCAATCAATAACTTGATAAATGATATAGTGACTAGTTAGTGAACAGTGAGCGGACCAATCAATAACTTGATAAATGATATAGTGACTAGTTAGGGAACAGTGAGTGGACCAATCAATAACTTGATAAATGATATAGTGACTAGTTAGTGAACAGTGAGTGGACCAATCAATAACTTGATAAATGATATAGTGACTAGTTAGGGAACAGTGAGTGGACCAATCAATAACTTGATAAATGATATAGTGACTAGTTAGGGAACAGTGAGTGGACCAATCAATAACTTGATAAATGATATAGTGACTAGTTAGGGAACAGTGAGTGGACCAATCAATAACTTGATAAATGATATAGTGACTAGTTAGTGAACAGTGAGCGGACCAATCAATAACTTGATAAATGATATAGTGACTAGTTAGTGAACAGTGAGCGGACCAATCAATAACTTGATAAATGATATAGTGACTAGTTAGGGAACAGTGAGTGGACCAATCAATAACTTGATAAATGATATAGTGACTAGTTAGTGAACAGTGAGCGGACCAATCAATAACTTGATAAATAAGACAGACAGGTAAGATTTCACAAGTCCATAATTGAGAGCTAGGCGTCCAACCTAATGTGCATAGATTGAATTATATATGTTAGTATATGGTGAAGAAATAAAGTGTCCGTATGTGTCCCTATGTGGTTGCAATGAAAGTCATGATTACAAGATCTATATAGAATATGTTTTGAGTTTAAAGGTTTCAGGTGGGGGTAATCCTAAACAGTTCACAGGGAACATAAAAACATCAAAGAAGTACAAACAAGATTTTTAAGCGAGGAAATATGATGAGAGAGGGAGAAAATCATGGGACACTAGAAGTTACAATAAACAGATATGCTGAAACTGTTTATGGAACAGAAAACAATGTGTGATTGCCGTGTAAGCTAGCAAGTGTTTATAAGCCAGAAAGAATTAGCATGTTCATTGTGAATAAAAGTTAAGTAATGCTTCAGGGGATAATTCTGCCTGGTGATTATTCTGCGGAGGGATACTTCTGCCGGAAGATAATTCTACTAGGAGATAATTCTGCCGGATGATAATTCTGTCGGAAGATAATTCTGTCGGGAGATAATTCTGCTAGGAGATAATTCTGCTAGGAGATAATTCTGCTAGGAGATAATTCTGCTAGGAGATAATTCTGCTAGGAGATAATTCTGACGGTAGATAATTCTGCTAGGAGATAATTCTGCTAGGAGATAATTCTGCTAGGAGATAATTCTGCCGGAAAATAATTCTGCTAGGAGATAATTCTGACGGTAGATAATTCTGTTAGGAGATAATTCTGCTAGGAGATAATTCTGACGGTAGATAATTCTGCTAGGAGATAATTCTGCTAGGAGATAATTCTGCCGGAGGATAATTCTGCTGGGAGATAATTCTGCCTGGAGATAATTCTGTCGGAAGGTAATTCTGTAGGGAGATAATTCTGCTAGGAGATAACTCTGCTAGGAGATAATTCTGCTAGGAGATAATTCTGCTAGGTGATAATTCTGTCGGAAGGTAATTCTGTCGGAAGATAATTCTGTCGGTAGATAATTCTGTAGGGAGATAATTCTGCTAGGAGATAACTCTGCTAGGAGATAATTCTGCTAGGAGATAATTCTGTCGGGAGATAATTCTGCCGCGAGATAATTCCGCGTGAAATGTCTCAATGTAACACTGGCCGCGTGAAATGTCTCAATGTAACACTGGCCGCGTGAAATGTCTCAATGTAACACTGGCCGCGTGAAATGTCTCAATGTAACACTGGCCGCGTGAAATGTCTCAATGTAACACTGGCCGCGTGAAATGTCTCAATGTAACACTGGCCGCGTGAAATGTCTCAATGTAACACTGGCCGCGTGAAATGTCTCAATGTAACACTGGCCGCGTGAAATGTCTCAATGTAACACTGGCCGCGTGAAATGTCTCAATGTAACACTGGCCGCGTGAAATGTCTCAATGTAACACTGGCCGCGTGAAATGTCTCAATGTAACACTGGCCGCGTGAAATGTCTCAATGTAACACTGGCCGCGTGAAATGTCTCAATGTAACACTGGCCGCGTGAAATGTCTCAATGTAACACTGGCCGCGTGAAATGTCTCACTGTAACACTGGCCGCGTGAAATGTCTCAATGTAACACTGGCCGCGTGAAATGTCTTAATGTAACACTGGCCGCGTGAAATGTCTCAATGTAACACTGGCCGCGTGAAATGTCTCAATGTAACACTGGCCGCGTGAAATGTCTCAATGTAACACTGGCCGCGTGAAATGTCTCAATGTAACACTGGCCGCGTGAAATGTCTCAATGTAACACTGGCCGCGTGAAATGTCTCAATGTAACACTGGCCGCGTGAAATGTCTCAATGTAACACTGGCCGCGTGAAATGTCTCAATGTAACACTGGCCGCGTGAAATGTCTCAATGTAACACTGGCCGCGTGAAATGTCTCAATGTAACACTGGCCGCGTGAAATGTCTCAATGTAACACTGGCCGCGTGAAATGTCTCAATGTAACACTGGCCGCGTGAAATGTCTCAATGTAACACTGGCCGCGTAAAATGTCTCAATGTAACACTGGCCGCGTGAAATGTCTCAATGTAACACTGGCCGCGTGAAATGTCTCAATGTAACACTGGCCGCGTGAAATGTCTCAATGTAACACTGGCCGCGTGAAATGTCTTAATGTAACACTGGCCGCGTGAAATGTCTCAATGTAACACTGGCCGCGTGAAATGTCTCAATGTAACACTGGCCGCGTGAAATGTCTCAATGTAACACTGGCCGCGTGAAATGTCTCAATGTAACACTGGCCGCGTGAAATGTCTCAATGTAACACTGGCCGCGTGAAATGTCTCAATGTAACACTGGCCGCGTGAAATGTCTCAATGTAACACTGGCCGCGTGAAATGTCTCAATGTAACACTGGCCGCGTGAAATGTCTCAATGTAACACTGGCCGCGTGAAATGTCTCAATGTAACACTGGCCGCGTGAAATGTCTCAATGTAACACTGGCCGCGTGAAATGTCTCAATGTAACACTGGCCGCGTGAAATGTCTCAATGTAACACTGGCCGCGTGAAATGTCTCAATGTAACACTGGCCGCGTGAAATGTCTCAATGTAACACTGGCCGCGTGAAATGTCTTAATGTAACACTGGCCGCGTGAAATGTCTCAATGTAACACTGGCCGCGTGAAATGTCTCAATGTAACACTGGCCGCGTGAAATGTCTCAATGTAACACTGGCCGCGTGAAATGTCTCAATGTAACACTGGCCGCGTGAAATGTCTCAATGTAACACTGGTAAGATCCCAATCTGTTACAATGTAATGAATGATTACTACAGAATGACTGTGGGGGGGGGGGTGAGTGAGCAGAGTTTGAAAGAGTGCGAATGGTGCGTGTGTAGCATTCATAAGTGTGCACCAACCTTCATCTTGATCACGTGCCACTGCTGTATAAATAGGCGTTTGCTGGATGTCATTGCCTGCAGATGTCAAAGTTGCAGTGTCAAAGCTCCTTACAAACCTGGCAGGATTTGACGCTGTAGATAACAATTATTTGTCATAAAAATGTTGATCTCGTGTTTCTTTTTTTTAAAATCAATTCATGGAAGAAATGAAACAGCAAAAATTGAATATTGATTTGATTAGAAATTAGAATCCAACGTTTTTTTGCACAGTTAACAGAAATAAGTAGACTATCTTACACATTTACAGTAGAGAACTGTCCATAGATTATGTCAACATCTAGTGGGTGCTTGTTTGAAAAAACATGACAGTTCTTAATAAGGAACATTGTGGGGGAGGGAGGGGGGTTAAATTCTAAAAAATTGTAAACGAATCGTGTAGTCTTTCGTACTTATTCGACAAACATAAAATGTTACAGGGAGGGGAGAATGATGTTGTGTCTAATTTTTGACATAATTTGGCAGATGGATCCCTAATTCTCGCAAGATTGCCGACATGGCTGTAAGATTGAAGGTTGGGTGGCGGTGGTAAACACGGATGGAGGGGAGCAAATGAATGTGAGTACAAACTGTTGACATAATTTATGCACAACCTCTTAACTTAACATTACAAGTAACAAATCTAGCCATCTTTGCAAAATTATAACATAACTTTATAGGTAGCATGTTTAGCAATCTTTACACAGCGACAACATTAACATTACTGATGTCATTACCAAAACTATTTACAATACTATATAACACAACATTACGGTTATCATGTCTAGCAATATTCACATTACAATAACATAACATTACGGGTATAATGTCCCGCAATGTTTTCACAACGATAACATAACAAGACGGGTACTGTCTACAGCAATATGTACACATCAAATACGATAACATTATAGGTAGCATGTCCAGCAATCTTCACAAACAGATAACATAACATATGTGGTGACGTCATCACGACAATATGGCGTTGTGTTTTCATTCTGTGAAGCAGGGATCTATGTTATGTATTATATTCAGTGAATTAGTGTGCAGTGGAAAATATGTCAATGTTCGGGATAATATCTTAAAGGTTAATTCGTTAATGGATTAAAAGAGAACAACATAGTGAAGGTATTATCACGTTTAAAACTCTTTATGTTGATGCGTACGAAGTAAGGTTGTGACCTAGTGAAATGGTAGCGATGCGCTCAGCGCGAAGTTCAAATGTGATGTAGTGTCAACATCAGCAAATCGCAATGGAGATGGATAGAGAAAACACATCCATGTAACCACATCATAAGGACAGCTGGAGAGGAGATGGGCACCACTAGCTAAACCTTTTACCCACTGAAATACTACAATGGATAATCACACACAGAGAATAAAGAACAAAGCTCTTAAACTTACTTTCGGCACATGGAATGTGCACACGCTATACGCATGAGGAAAGGTCAGCGAACTTACGAATTAAACAAGTATACATGGGGCATAATGGGCATGGCAGAGGTAAGGTGGACGGGATTTGGTGAAACAACAACGGATGACGGTCACAAAATATGGTATAGCGATGAAACAAAACACCAACATGGAGTGGGGTTTATTGTAAACAAAGAGAAAGTTGAATTTATCATTAGTTGCACCCCTATAAACAGCAGACTTATAACAATACGTGTAGCAGCTAAACCCAAAAACATCACGATAATTCAAGTTTATGCCCCAACTGCCGATTATGACGAAGAGAAAGTAGACGCATTTTACGAAACACTAGAAGACACAATAAAGGAGATCCCCAAAAAAGATATATTAATAGTACTAGGCGATTGGAACGCAAAAGTAGGACCTGATGCCTATGATCAATGGGCCGGTACAGTATGGAAATTTGGAACAGGAGAAACGAATGAACGAGGACTAAGACTATTGAATGTTGCCAATAAATTTAAACTTACTCTTGCAAATACATTATTCCCACACAAGCTTTCCAGAAGAACAACGTGGCATGCTCCAAAAGCAGACATACATAATCAAATTGATTTCATTCTTACACCGAGAAAATTCAAGTCCAGCATAAACAAAGCACAAACAAGAACTTTTCCAGGAGCAGACATCGGTAGCGACCATGATATGGTTCTATTGACGATCAAAATTAAGCATAAAAAGAATCATACGCAAAACAAATGCACACGATTAAGATTTAATTTAGAAAAATTGAAAGATCCAGAAATAGCAGAGATATTTGAGGCAACAGTAGGAGGAAAATTTGCAGCTCTAAACCTTGTAAATGAAGATGTTAACTCTCTCACGAAAACCATGAAAGGAACTTTATTAGAATCAGCAACAGAAATACTAGGGACAAGAAGAATAACACACAAACCTTGGGTAACAGATGACATCCTAAAATTGTGTGGCGAACGGAGGGAAATGAAAAAGATTAAGAAAGAGGCCCCTGAAATGTCAGGGCAATATAGCAAAATAAACAAAAACATCAAAAGGAAAATGAAACAAGCACAAGAAGTGTGGCTAGAAAAAAATGCGAAACCATCAATGAAGGTATTAAACGCGGAAACAGTAAGGTAGCATACGACACTCTAAGAAAGATAACACATCCAAATAGACCAAAGATATCTACAATACAAGACAAACATGGAAAGATAATCACTGAAACAACAGATATAGAGAAAAGATGGACAGAATATTGCAAGGAGTTGTATAACTGCAAGTGTAATCCTCACTACGCGATATTAGAGAATTCTGAACTAAACAACAGAGAAATAAGAAATGCAGAAATTCTAATAGATGAAATAAAAGAGGCCATACGAACATTGAAAGGAGGAAAGTCACCTAGTGTAGACAACATTCCAGCAGAATTGTTGAAATACGGGGGCATTAATGTGGTAAATATTATGACCAAAATATGCCAAAATATATGTAGCACACAACAATGGTTCACTGATTGGACACAATCACTAATAATACCAATTCCCAAGAAAGGAAATTTGAAAATGTGCACGAATTACAGAACAATTAGCCTTATAACACACACCAGTAAAGTGATGCTCAAAATACTACTTAACAGAATAAAACACAAGCCGGAAGAAATAATTGCAGAAGAACAAGCTGGCTTCAGAGCAAACAGAAGCACTGTTGAACAAATATTTAATATCCGAACACTAATCGAAAAACATATTCAGCACCAACGTGATCTATACCACAACTTCATTGACTTTACAAAGGCATTTGACCGTGTTTGGCATGATGCTCTGTGGCACATACTGTGGAAATTTAATTTTGGCACCACAATTATATACATTATTGAAGCTCAGTACAAAAATGCAAATAGTGCTGTCTTGTCAATCAATACAATTGGAGAGTTATTCAAAACAAATGTGGGAGTTCGACAGGGGTACATAATGTCCCCAGTACTTTTTAACATATACTTATAGCACATTATACAAGAGACATTACATGATTACAACACGTCTATATCGATCGGAGGTCACCCTATTTGCAACTTGCGTTTCGCTGATGATATTGATCTTATAGCTGGGTCAGAGCAATCATTGCAAGAATTAACATCAAAGTTGGAAAAAGTTACCAGCAAGTACGGAATGGAAATCAATTCAGATAAGAGCAAAATCTTGGTAAACAGCAGAGACACAGAAAACCAGACTAATATCATGATGAATGGACATAAGCTTGAGGTGGCGAATACCTTCAAATAATTCGGATCCAGTATATGCAGCGATGGTAAATGCAAAGCAGAACTAAAAATAAGGCTGGAGATGGCTTTAGCGTCCTTGTCAATGCTAACTGTGATTTGGAAAAGCAACATCAGTGTTGGAGTAAAAATCAAACTGTATAAGTCGCTGGTGCTTTCTGTTGTGTTGTATGGTTGTGAGAGTTGGACACCCACTGCGGGCATGGAGAGAAGATTACAGGCTTTCGAGTACAAATGCTACAAAAGAATTCTACTAATTTCCTATAGGGAACATAAGACCCAATGTGTACGTAAGAAATAAAGTAGAGATGTGTGCAGGTGTCCAAGAGCCATTGCTTTCAATAGTGAAACGACGAAAACTAGCATGGTTCGGACATGTATGCAGGCACTATTCCTTGTCAAAAACAATACTGCAGGGAACTGTCGAGGGTGGAAGAAGCAGAGGAGGCCAAATAAAGACATGGACATAAAACATCAAGGAATGGATAGGGCAAGATATTTCCCCACTCATCCGCATCGCTGAGGATAGAATTCGCTGGAGGACTCTGTGTGCTGAGGCATCCAATGTGGTACCCCTACGACCCTGAAGGGTTATGGGTTTATTGATTGATTGATTAACATAACATATATAAAACATAATGTTAGAATCATCCGGAGAGAAAATATGAAAATTATGAGTAATTAAGCGATTAGGATTATCGTGTCAGAAGTTAGAGTATAGTAACTCGGCGATTACTTCTTTCGTATCAGAGTAAGAGTATAGTAACTCAGCGATTACGATTATCGTGTCAGAAGTTAGAGTGTAGTAACTCAGCGATTACGATTATCGTGTCAGAAGTTAGAGTATAGTAACTCAGCGATTACGATTATCGTGTCAGAAGTTAGAGTGTAGTAACCACGGATTGGGTATATGATGGGCATGTCAGACACTAGAGTATAGCAGTTTCGTAGTTTGTTTTTTTAGAGTGTGGACGCCGAGTGCTTTTGTTTAGTAGGTAGTTCTCCCCCTCCCCCTATGGTCCCATACCAGAAACACATTTTTACTGTCCTATATACAATATTAACTGTTTAAAAAACATAACTTACACAAATTTGTAATGCAGCTACAAGTGTCTGTTCCTCTTTTTTTGTGTGCAAAATTATTCAATACTACGGCCAGTAAATAAAGGGTTTGGAGGTATTAACCCCCCCCTACCCCCTACTCCTTAACAAATGTAACAAGACTTGGTTCTGATTTGGAAACCCCCCCCCCCCTTTTTTTACATCCTGGTATAATTATTAATTTGTTTATTTCACTTGGTAATATTTGCCAATTGATATTTATCAACTATTAATTTAACTTTTTTTTAGTGTTAGGCTTAGGGCTTGATTGAGGGTGTTTTACATAACTCACCCTAATCCTAGAGAAATTTATATTAAAATTAATAATCGATAAACATAAAGCGACAAACATTGCCAAGGGAAATAATCACACAGGAGTTCACGTTCCAAACAAAATTCCATGAGATTTTGCACGAGGAACTTGACAATAAGGTCCATAACAATCCAAACCTTAGCGATGTTTCACAAATAACAATCCCAACCTTAGCGATGTTTCACAAATAACAATCCCAACCTTAGCGATGTTTCACAAATAACAATCCCAATCTTAGCGATGTTTCACAAATAGGTCTTCAAAAATTCCCCTCAAATAGTGGAATTTACACACGATAATGGACGCCATTTTGTTTAGGAAACCCCTCTCCCCCCTCTAAAAGAAGCATATTTGCGGCCTTGTCGATAACACCCTCCACCTTCAATAAATATATATTCTGATGAAAGGGCATAATAAGTTTCTTCTCAATTGCCAAGGAATTCTAACATGGACAGAAGATTGTTTTTTTCGGGAAATTCTGAGATATGTTTTCATTGTTTTCAGTGTGCTCATAATTCTTTCACTGCCTGGATGTAGTAGTAGGTATAGTCAACACTCAACGGAGTAGTCATGTTACTTCCTGATAGATTGAGTCTAGGCAGTTTGCAACAGAATATGACAAGTGTTCTTTAGGAGGTAAATGCGTTGTCTCATCTGCATATACGTTATAAAGTTGGGGCCTTGGAGTCACCCGCTGTAGGAGTGGTTATAAGAGTAGACAAGAATGGACAAAAATAAATGTGTATGCCTACTGCAGTATAGAAGACCTGTGCACAGCCCATACGTTAATTTTTGGCATTATTCTGGCACTATCCGTTTGTAAGTATTTATATACTTGAAGTTGCGTGCCAAAAATAGCAACGGCGACTTCACGTATATAAAGTGAGGCCAACAGAAACCACGAAAACAATCGAAAACGTAATTAATCACGGCCTAATTAATTATGCAAACATGTCTTCTATGACGTCAAAGGCCACAATTACAGTGTATAACTTTCAATTCACACACATTTTTTCATGAGTCATGCACTCCATCATCCAAATATCTTTCATATTAGAACAACTACCATCAGGTCTATCTATAGATGATTGATACATTATTATATATCGTGAGATAATAGTTTATTTTAGACTGAATAATTTCCAACAGCGATTGATAAATGATCATCACACAAGCTCGTTGCATGAATGCTACACAAAGAATTCATCTCACACGATCTAGATATGGTACATGTAAAATTCTAATCATATCAGAACAACTAAAACTATATCTGTACATAGATTTTTGATACATTATTGTATATTATGTGATAATAGTTTATTTTGCCCATTTATTTGGTCAACTATGCTAGCAAATTGACATTATAAAGTAATGAGACTAGACATACTGAATTAACAGGAAAAATAACGACATTGCCTTACCTGTATAAATATTAAATGTGCGCAGCAATCAACAGCAATCTAAATGAATTTTGCAGTTGTTTGTTTTATTTGAACTACTGCCAAGATTAATATAGTTGAACATTTTAAAAATTGCGCCTGTCTACGTATAAATATAATATATAGAAGAATTTTTAGTCCGTTTCGCTGCACAAATGTTCCAGATTGCATTCCCCTAGCCTCAACACCAGGTAATTAAATCAGCCGCTGGGTAATAAATATGTCTGGTCAGTAATGTACGCCCACAGATCAACTGTGATAACGGTAAAGGGATTGCCTGGGACCAAAAATAATTGTCTGACTCAGGCTGCTACTAAAAGTCTAATTTTATATATAGAAATTTCAGGTGTTAATACATAGAGAGTTTCAATTTTCACTCATCATCATAAATTATTTCTAAGCGTCTGATTGGTCTGAAGCGAGAGTTTAGATACAGCTTTGCACTGATGTTCAACTGGTTTTCCCGCTATATCTTCAATAGGTAATGACGTGATATCATTGTTATATTATTTGTGTACGCCAAACGATATTGGCTTCAAAAACGACTGAGACGGTCTTGCTTCAAACACGATTGGGATGGTCTTCCTTCAAGCAAGGACGAACACCTTTCAAAAAAAGAATAAACCAGATATTATATTTTTGTAATATTGATAGCAAATAACTATAAATTTGTGTTCGCTATTTACGTTGTTTAATCATGGGACGGGATACCGAGCGTTTTGGGCGTCTATTGACACTACTTCACTGGAGTATAGTAACCCAAGAGTATGATTAAAGTATAGTAAACCAGGGTTAAAATTAAACTATAGTAACCCGGGATTATGATTAAAATATAGTAACCAAAGATTATGATTAACATATCAGAAATTAAAGAATAGTAACCCAGGGTTTGAATTAAAGTATAGCAACCCAGGGTTTGGATTATCATGTAAGAAATTATTGTTTAAGGCTAGGATTGGCAGAAACTAGAAATTTACCATTAAATGTAACTCACAGCTGATTAATTACTAGGATTCATTGTGAAACACAAACGTATGTTTCAAACTATAGTCACAAATAACACATATTTGTGTCGTCTAAATTTTCTATGGTAGCACAGTTTAGCATTTTCTGATTTTAGCGTTTGAATCAATTCATAGTTCCCGAGATAGACACGTGTGGACACACAACAAATTATAAATACCTGGACATGCGTAATACAACTACAAGTCATTAGAATTACTGTGATATACGTACAAATAGTTAGAAATCCTTAGCTGCAATTAAAGATAATTAAAGTTTTAGGATACACGTATAAGTAATCAGATAGTATGGATTCTATGTTTATACGGGTATTCAAAAATATTCAAGACCTAGTCTACACGTATAAATATCTAAAATATTTAAGATACACGTATAAAGAACTAGAAGGTCTGGGGTATACGTATAAATAACTAGAAGGTCTAGGATATGATGCTGTAGTCAAACTAAGAAATACAACAATTACAAACACAAGGAAAAGCTGGCATGAAAAACAGAAATCTTCAACTTCAACAAAGAGGGAAGAAAACTATGGAAAATAACAAAAATGCTCAACAACGAAGATAACAAACCAGCACAAGTAGCTATAGAGAATGGTGGAGATGTACTCACAGGAAAGAAGGCTGCAAATCACTTTATACAGCATTACCAAAGTACTGCCTGCCACAAAGTCGATGAAAATAGGAGAAGAGAAGTAAGAAAAGAACTACGGAAGATCGACAAAGAGATGAGCAAAGATAAACAAGATGTCATGAATATTCCATTCACGATCAATGAACTAAATGAAGGACTAGCAGTATTAAAACTTAGGAAATCACCTGGCCCTGATGACATACCAAATGAACTGCTAATTCACATCGGACCATCAGTAAAAAAGAAATTACTAAAAGATTTTAACAACTGTTGGGATAGAGGTCTAGTGCCACAGGTGTGGAAAACAGCCATAATGATACCTATCCACAACAAAGGCAAAACAAAAAACAAGGTGGACAGCTATAGCCCAATAAGTCTGACCAGCTGTGTTTGCAAATTAATGGAGCAACTGGTAAACAAAAGAATGATGTGGTTCCTAGAAAAAAATAAAATCCTGCTAAATCAGCAAGCTGGCTTCAGAAAGTGTAGATCAACTGAAGACCAGATTACACTAATTGCCCAGGAAGTAGAGGATGCTTTCCAGGGGAAAAAAGCAGACATCCGTGGTGTGGGTAGATATGGAAAAAGCTTTTGATTGTGTATGGAAAGATGGACTCCTCCTTAAACTACAACAAAACAAAGTGACAGGTCGCATGTATTACTGGATAAAACACTACCTGCACAACCGAAAAGCAGCAGTGAAGCTTGAAATGAAGCATAGCAGAAAGAAACTCTTTAAGCATGGAGTACCACAGGGAGGTGTTCTATCACCCACTCTATTCCTTATATTCATGAATGACATTGATCAAATTCTCTCGCGTATAGTAAATGCTGCAATGTATACAGGCGATATGGTGCAGTGAATAGAGCGTAGGCGCAACAAAAATAAGGAAACTATGAACAATTTGGCCAAGTGGACAGACCAATGGGCCATGTCTATCAATGCCCAAAAAACTACCTATACCATCTTCAGCATGTCCACCAAACCACACAAAAATCCTACTAACCATAAAAGGTCAAACATTGCCTAAAGATGAGACACCCACATACACTTTTGATCCAAGACTTACATGGAAACAGCACATAGACAAGTGTTAAACAAAAGGTACAATGAGGACAGCACTCCTTAAAAAATTGGCTGGAACATATTGAGGTACAAATGGAAAAATTCTAAGTAGAGCATATACAGGTTACGTAAGACCAGCTTTGGAATATAGAATGTCAGTATGGGGGACTGCAGCCAAGAGTAACACTCAAAAGATCTCAAAGATACGAAACCGCATTCTCAGAATTATAACAGGAGGTATGAATAGGTTTTTCATGCCCTAATCACAGAAATGGAAACATGCACAGGTTTGCCATCAATGGAAGAAAGAAGAAATGGAAAAATCCTCACACAGTATGCAAAGTTCAAATGTTTGGAGAGTCATCAAGTGAACCAAAGACTAAACAGACCTACAAAGAGCGACTCAGAAGAGGTAGCTTTCTACACTCCACCAAACAGCTCCAGAAATCATTCACAGATACAGACCTACAAAACCTAAAACTACTAAAGACCTTTAACACATACCCAACATGGGACAGGAAAATCTTCCCAAGAATTATGGACAATATACCAAGCATTATTTCGAAAACAGAAACTACTATACATGTACTAAAGGAGGCAACTAAGAATCACATACAGAAAGCATACCCAAAGGATATATGGACATATATATATATACAGATGGATAAGCGAAAGAGGCAGTATTAGATGGAGGATCAGGAATATATATAGTAACACCAGATGGAAAAGAAATAGAAAATCCATACCCGCAGGCAAACATTCCACAAATTTCAAAGCTGAAATGGGAACCATAAAAGAGGCAGCAAAAATGCTCATGAATTGCCGAATCACAACAAACATGTAGTTTTTCTAACTGATGCAAAGTCAGTATTGCAGGCATTGAAAGATCCACAGAACACGAGCATGAATGAACTTATGGCCTGCCTACTACACCTCAGCAGTACTACCAAAGAAACAGTACTGCAGTGGATCCCAGGTCACTGTGGCATACCTGGAAATGAAAAAGCTGATCTCCTGACAAGGAAAGGGGGATCACTGAAACAAATAGAAAATGATAATACATACTATGAATGTAAGATCATGTTAAAAACAGAATATAAGAAGAAGTGGAAGCAAATGCACCCAACTGCAGAACCAAATGACCACTACCATCACATGTCACGCAAGGAACAAACCATCATTTTCAGACTACGAACTGGTCACGACAGACTGAGAAGTCACATGTTCCGAAACCTGAAGATTGGTGAGACAGACCTGTGCAACTGTGGACTGAGCCCAGAGACTGCAGTACACATTCTTCATGCCTGTCAACTCTACCAAGTAGAGAGGGAGAAAATATGGCCTACTGAGACGGCACTGCTTCCAGACTTGAGGGGTTCCATAGATGACCTGAAGCGAATCACACAATTCATTGAAGCTATTGGTGCTGTAACCTGATATCTGACTGAATAACGATGAAGAAGAAGATGTGAGCACAAGGAAAGGCGTAGTGATAGATGTGAACACGATAAGAAGCATTAAGATTACTTTGAATACAGGAAAATATATTCAATAATTGCGAGAGATATTCAGCTAGTAAATGAGTTAATGAAGGCTTTTGCGCTGGTTGCAAATGTTCTTCTAGAATAAAAGGGTCATAATTAAGCTCCATGATTGATCCAGAATGAAAATATCGATCATAACTGAACCAATCTTAGACTCGTGTACAGAGAACGATTGATTGTCGGTATAGATTATGTTGTCTTTCACATCATCGATACAATAGGCGTTGCTAATCTCGGTTTTAACATAGCGTGTTCCTGGCATGCTGGACAAAAATATAGCACATCAGACATGCTTCACAAGCTGTACTACAATTTATAATTATGCAAAACCATCATCAAATACACAAAAACATTCATTATACGATAGAATAACCCCGGTCACGTAGTGGCGAAGCGGGATAATACATTTTGGGTAAGCTGAACGTCATGAAAAATGTGTACACTTAACCAGAGTTGTAACACGTCTTCAGTAAGGATAAAAATAGGGTGGTGTGTGTACGTGTGTTTACACAGAAAACATAATTCGTTAGTTTTCTGGGAAATTTTTCAACTTTCGCGAGATTCCATTTATGTTGGCGTTTTTTTTAGAATATCGTTTGGGGGGGGGGTGGCATGTTGTTTGCTGATTTGAGTAGTTCATTCTACTAAATATATACTAAAACTATCGGAGCATACAACCAGGTCTATCGTCAGGTAGTGGTGTTGTTGTAGCTTCCACACTTGACGTTGAGCAATAGGGGTTTGTGAAGGAAATTCAGTCTGCGTCCCAGAGCTAGGTGTGTTGCTCTGGTGGAGGTGTAGTCATGTTTGTTCAGGATGGTCTTGATGTTGTCTGTTCCTCTTTTTTCTCGATCTGCCCTTTGCTCTGTATCCTGATTCCATCTTGTTATAAGCTCCTATGGGAAGTTAATAAGTCATCCTCATAATATGTCCAAACCATTTTATCGGTTGTTTCTCTATATATTCAATGCCTGATGTTATATCCATTATCTTTCTGACATTCTCACCGCACATTTTGTCGAGTCTGGTGACTCTAATGGCCTCCTTTAGACATTTCATTTTGCAAGGTTTTATCTTTCTCTTATATGTAGATGTCAGTTGCCAAGTCTGACATTGGTAACATAGTGTTGGTATAAAGATGATCTTAATCATTTGTTTCTTTACTTCTATGTTGATTTTTGGGTGCAATAACAAAGGTGACATCTGGTATGTCACAATATTTGCCTTTTGATATCTTATTTCTATCTCTCTAATAAGTCATCCGTCTTCTGTGAAGATACTTCCTAAGTACTTGAACTCTTTGACTTGTTTTATTTTTGTGTTCTCTATTTGGATGTTTAAATTGTCTGTTGATCTCGTTATTTGCATAGTTTCTGTGTTGATCCGCATGTTGTATTTATTGCATATACTTGATAGTGAGTTGATGTGAGTTTGCAGTTTTTCTTCGCCATCATATATGATGATTTGATCATCAGTTAAAAGCAGTTCATTGAGTTCATTGTTAAGTTGTTCATTCTCTGTTGTTTCATTATATATCAAATTTTGTGTTTCTTTTATAATTCTGTCTATGTAGACATTGAAGAGAATAGGCGACAGTACACACTCCTGTTTCTGTTGTGAATGGTTCTGATACTTCATCTGTTGTTCTCACCTTGTTTTGGCTTTTTTTTAAATAATGCTTTAATGTTGTGTAGTAGATGTCCCTTGATGATTTCGTATATTTCTAGCGTTTCCCATAGTATATTACTGTTTATTCTGTCCAACGCTTTTTCTTGGTCGACAAAAAAGTTTAACTTATTTTTCAGTGCATAATTCGAAATATTCATTGAATCTCTGTTCTACTAGTGCAGTTATTGTATTTTATTCTCAGTTCATGTTTTGTAATATTCCAAAATCTGTGTCGGTATCTGAGTGACCATCTGAGTGGATGGGCTATATAACCTGTTTCTGGGTTTGAGCTGGATTTACTGTCCAGAACATGCATACGTTCACATAATTGAGAGAGTAGATAGGCTTGCACACACTGTCCCTACAGTTGGTGAATTGACAATGGAATTGGAGACATTCTGTAGTTGCTTGTCGATCGAATATACACTGTAGACACTAATATATACTCTTCATCAAACTAAAATGGTTGAATGTAGACAACGTTACAAATGATACATCTAAGATTGCTGAATGTAGACACTACTACAAATGATACATCTACGATTTAATTGTTAAATGTAGATACTTCTACAGATGATAGGTATAAGATTGTTGAATGTAGACACTGTTACAGATGACGCATCTAAGATTATTGAATGTAGATATTTCTACAGATGATACATCTAAGATTGTTGAATGTAGACACTGCTACAGATGATACATCTAAGATTGTTGAATATAGACACTGGTACAGATGATACATCTAAGATTGTTGAATATAGACACTGGTACAGATGATACATCTAAGATTGTTGAATATAGACACTGGTACAGATGATACATCAAACATTGTTGAATGTAAACACTGCTACAGATGATACATCTAATATTGTTGAATGTAAACACTGCTACAGATGATACATCTAATATTATTAAATTTAGACACTGCTACAGATGATACATCTAATATTGTTGAATGTAGACACTGCTACAGATGATACCTCTAATATTGTTAAATGTAAACACTGCTACAGATGATACATCTCCGATTGTTGAACGTAGACACTGCTACAGATGATACATCTCCGATTGTTGAACGTAGACACTGCTACAGATGATACATCTAATATTGTTGAATGTAGACACTGCTACAGATGATACATCTAATATTGTTAAATGTAGACACTGCTACAGATGATACATCTAATATTGTTAAATGTAGACACTGCTACAGATGATACATCTCCGATTGTTGAATGTAGACACTGCTACAGATGATACATCTCCGATTGTTGAACGTAGACACTGCTACAGATGATACATCTAAGATTGTTGAATGTAGACACTGCTACAGATGATACCTCTAAGATTGTTGAATGTAGACACTGTTACAGATGATACATCTCCGATTGTTGAACGTAGACACTGCTACAGATGATACATCTCCGATTGTTGAACGTAGACACTGCTACAGATGATACATCTAATATTGTTGAATGTAGACACTGCTACAGATGATACATCTAATATTGTTAAATGTAGACACTGCTACAGATGATACATCTAAGATTGTTGAACGTAGACACTGCTACAGATGATACATCTCCAATTGTTGAACGTAGACACTGCTACAGATGATACATCTAAGATTGTTGAATGTAGACACTGCTACAGATGATGCATCTCCGATTGTTGAACGTAGACACTGCTACTTTAGAGGTGCTAAATGAAGAATTGGATATCTGAGGGACTGAATAAGGAATTGGATATCTGAGGGACTGAATAAGGAATTGGATATCTGAGGGGCTGAATAATGAATTGGATATCTGAGGGGCTGAATGAGGAATTGTTCAACCGGAGAACACATAAAACATCAGTACGTATAAAATCGATATTATCTTGGGATGCCCTGAGGGTCTTCAGATTAATGTAATTCAATTAAATCATAAAATTCTAGTCCCAACCAGGAACTATTCCGACGTACAAATTGTATACAATATACATGTTCATAGTACCGTTGCAAATCTCTACGTTATGTCGGCTTACTTTTCAGCGTGTAGTCTGCACAAATAAGTGGGACAGAGTGGTTGCAAGTACATTTCCTTTCTTCTATATAAACTATACCCCGACATGCACTGATTCCCCCGCTACATCACATCAGAACGATCGACATCAGCTTAGTCAAAAGCTCCTGAATACACTTTCTGCGCCGTCTACTAGTATGACTAGTAAAAAAATATAACAGTGCCGAGAATTTCTTTGTAAATGTTTGAAGTAAAGATTTTCTTTAGTTCCTTCCTCAAAACATTTTGTGATAACGCAGAACCTTTCTTCATTGACTGCACTCCACCGTGTTCTCGCAGCGTTGACTGCACTCCACCGTGTTCTCACAGCGTTGACTGTTCTCCGCCGTGTTCTCGCAGCGTTGACTGCTCTCCGCCGTGTTCTCGCAGCGTTGACTGCTCTCCGCCGTGTTCTCGCAGCGTTGACTGCACTCCACCGTGTTCTCGCAGCGTTGGCGGTTCTCCGCCGTGTTCTCGCAGCGTTGACTGCTCTCCGCCGTGTTCTCGCAACGTTGACTGTTCTCCGCCGTGTTCTCGCAGCGTTGACTGCTCTCCGCCGTGTTCTCGCAGCGTTGACTGCACTCCACCGTGTTCTCGCAGCGTTGACTGCTCTCCGCCGTGTTCTCGCAGCGTTGACTGCACTCCACCGTGTTCTCGCAGCGTTGACTGCTCTCCACCGTGTTATCGCAGCGTTGAACGATGTAATTTCTTATAAATCTTGTTTAACCACGCTGTAGTAGACGCATGTGCATCAGAATTTCTATAAAACATTGCCACGTTTCTGAGACAGTTATATAATCCTTGAACACATCGTACAAGAATAGACACGATCGTGCCTTGTTATACAGCTGAGAGACAGTTCCGTGTCATGCTATGATGTAGAGAGAGACAGGGCCGTGTCATGCTATGATGTAGAGAGAGACAGGGCCGTGTCATACTATGATGCAGAGAGAGATAGGACTGTGCCCTGCTATGAGAGACAGGACCGTGCCCTGCTATGAGAGACAGGACCGTGCCCTGTTATGAGTGACAGGACCGTTCCCTGCTATGAGAGACAGGACCGTGCCCTGCTATGAGAGACAGGACCGTGCCCTGCTATGAGAGCCAGGACCGTGTCCTGCTATGAGAGACAGGACCGTGTCCTGCTATGAGAGACAGGACCGTGCCCTGCTATGAGAGACAGGACCGTGCCCTGCTATGAGAGACAGGACCGTGCCCTGCTATGAGAGCCAGGACCGTGTCCTGCTATGAGAGACAGGACCGTGCCCTGCTATGAGAGACAGGACCGTGTCCTGCTATGAGAGACAAGACCGTGCCCTGCTATGAGAGCCAGGACCGTGCCCTGCTATGAGAGACAGGACCGTGCCCTGCTATGAGAGATAGGACCGTGTCCTGTTATGAGAGCCAGGACCGTGCCCTGTTATGAGAGATAGGACCGTGTCCTGCTATGAAGCTGAGAGAGACAGGACCGTTCCCTTCTATGATGCAGAGAGAGACAGGACCGTGCCCTTCTATGAGAGACAGGACCGTGCCCTGCTATGAGAGATAGGACCGTGTCCTGCTATGAAGCTGAGAGAGACAGGACCGTTCCCTTCTATGATGCAGAGAGAGACAGGACCGTGCCCTGCTATGAGAGACAGAGCCGTGCCCTGCTCTGAAGCAGAGAGAGACAGAGCCGTGCCCTGCTATGAAGCAGAGAGAGAGACAGAGCCGTGCCATGCTAAGAAGCAGAGAGAGACAGAGCCGTGCCCTGCTATGAAGCAGAGAGAGACAGGACCGTGCCACGCTATAATGCTGTGCCATGCTATAATGCTGTGTCATGCTATAATGCTGTACCATGCTATAATGCTGTGCCAAGCTATAATGCAGAGAGACAGACACATCAGACGGCACTAATGAAAATACAAGTAAGGGACGATATTTCACAGAAAACCCTTTTAAAGGGGAAAGGGGGGGGGGCGACATTTTGAAGACTTCCATCATACTGAGAACAGACATAATATAGACACTCTCAAACACGACAAACACATTCAGGTGTGATATAAACACACACTCAGACACAATATGAATATACATTAAGACAAAATATAAACATGCATAGTCACAAAATAAACGAAAATTTGAGTATATAAACATGCGCTCGGGCGAAAATTTGAGTATATAAACACGTGCTCAGACGAAAATTTGAGTATATAAACACGTGCTCGGACGAAAATTTGAGTATATAAACATGTGCTCGGACGAAAATTTGAGTATATAAACACGTCCTCGGACGAAAATTTGAGTATATAAACACGTGCTCGGACGAAAATTTGAGTATATAAACACGTGCTCGGACGAAAATTTGAGTATATAAACACGTGCTCGGACGAAAATTTGAGTATATAAACACGTGCTCGGACGAAAATTTGAGTATATAAACACGTGCTCGGACGAAAATTTCAGTATATAAACATGTGCTCGGACGAAAATTTGAGTATTCACTTTGACGATAGAAGAAGAAAAATTTGAATACAACATAACAATACACTCATTATAGTATAAACACATATGCCAACAAAACATAAACATACACACAACTAACCATATACATACAAACTCCAACACAACATAAACACATTCAAACACACAACTAACCATATTGCGTGCAGGTTTCTCCAGTCCAGCAGGAATAGCAATCACATGTTCCATCCGGCGAGGAAATCCCGTTGATACAATCTCTGCAGCAAGACATTTCATCTCAGATGGCAACCATATGTAACCATGTCAGATGGCAACCATATGTAATCATGTCAGATGACAACCATATGTAATCATGTCAGATGGCAACCATATGTAATCATGTCAGATGGCAACCATATGTAATCATGTCAGATGGCAACCATATGTAATCATGTCAGATGGCAACCATATGTAATCATGTCAGATGGCAACCATATGTAATCATGTCAGATGGCAACCATATGTAATCATGTCAGTCATAGTTGCGCGTAATCACTCACATAAATTGTTAACTGCACGCAGTCAGTCATGTCAACGTTAACTGCACGCAGTCAGTCATGTCAATGTTAACTACAAGTAATCAGAAAAGTCAATGTTAACTTGAATAATGTATAATTATTCAGAGACAAGTCGAACGCAGCTATTAGCAGAGACAAGTCAAACACAGCCATAAATAGAGACAAGTTAAACACAGTTTTAAGCCTTCAGACAAAAATTAAACACCGCTATTAGCAGAGACAAGTAATTAATAGGTATACGCAGAGACAAGTCAATCACACATATAAACAGAGACAAGTCAATCACTGATATATGCAGTCAGAGACACGTCACTCACAGCTATAATTATTTAGATATATAAGTTAATCACAGCTAAAAGCAGAGACAAGTCAATCACAGCTATAATCATTCAGGGATCATTCAATCACAGCTGTAAGCTGTCAGAGACAAATTTATCATATCTACACGATGTCAGAGACAATTCAGTCACGGCTATAAGTAGTAAGAGAAAGGTCAAACACATATATAAGCATAGATATGTCAATTACAACCACAAAAAGAGACACGTCAATTACAGCTATAATCAAAGACTTGTGAGTGGACACCTAGTAAGTGAACACCTAGTGAGTGAGTGGACACCTAGTGAGTGAACACCTAGTGAGTGAGTGAACACCTAGTGAGTGAACACCTAGTGAGTGAACACCTAGTAAGTGAACACCTAGTGAGTGAACACCTAGTGAGTGAACACCTAGTGAGTGAGTGAACACCTAGTGAGTGAACACCTAGTGAGTGAACACTTAGTGAGTGAGTGAACACCTAGTAAGTGAACACCTAGTGAGTGAGTGAACACCTAGTGAGTGAACACCTAGTGAGTGAACACCTAGTGAGTGAACACATAGTGAGTGAGTGAACACCTAGTGAGTGAGTGAACACCTAGTGAGTGAACACCTAGTGAGTGAACACATAGTGAGTGAACACCTAATGAGTGAGTGAACACCTAGTGAGTGAACACATAGTGAGTGAGTGAACACCTAGTGAGTGAACACCTAGTGAGTGAACACCTAGTGAGTGAACACCTAGTGAGTGAACACATAGTGAGTGAGTGAACATCTAGTGAGTGAACACCTAGTGAGTGAACACCTAGTGAGTGAACACCTAGTGAGTGAACACCTAGTGAGTGAACACATAGTGAGTGAGTGAACATCTAGTGAGTGAACACCTAGTGAGTGAACACCTAGTGAGTGAACACCTAGTGAGTGAACACCTAGTGAGTGAACACCTAGTGAGTGAACACATAGTGAGTGAGTGAACACCTAGTGAGTGAACACATAGTGAGTGAGTGAACACCTAGTGAGTGAAAACATAGTGAGTGAGTGAACACCTAGTGAGTGAACACCTAGTGAGTGAGTGAACACATAGTGATTGAACACTTAGTGAGTGAACACCTAGTGAGTGAACACCTAGTGAGTGAACACCTAGTGAGTGAACACATAGTGAGTGAGTGAACACCAGTGAGTGAGTGAACACCTAGTGAGTGAACACATAGTGAGTGAGTGAACACCTAGTGAGTGAACACATAGTGAGTGAACACCTAGTGAGTGAGTGAACACCTAGTGAGTGAACACTTAGTGAGTGAACACATAGTGAGTGAGTGAACACCTAGTGAGTGAGTGAACACCTAGTGAGTGAGTGAACACCTAGTGAGTGAACACCTAGTGAGTGAACACATAGTGAGTTAGTGAACACCCAGTGAGTGAGTGAACACCTAGTGAGTGAACACATAGTGAGTGAGTGAACACCTAGTGAGTGAGCACTTGTTGAGTGAGCACCTAGTGAGTGAGTGAACACCCAGTGAGTGAGTGAACACCTAGTGAGTGAACACATAGTAAGTGAGTGAACACCTAGTGAGTGAACACCTAGTGAGTGAGTGAACACCCAGTGAGTGAGTGAACACCTAGTGAGTGAACACCCAGTGAGTAAGTGAACACCTAGTAAGTGCACACCTAGTGAGTGAACACCTAGTAAGTGAACACCTAGTGAGTGAGTGAACACCTAGTGAGTGAACACCTAGTGAGTGAACACCTAGTGAGTGAACATCTAGTGAATGAACACCTAGTGAGTGAACACCTAGTGAGTGAACACCTAGTGAGTGAACACCTAGTGAGTGAACACCTAGTGAGTGAGTTAACACATAGTAGGTGAACACCTAGTGAGTGAGTGAACACCTAGTGAGTGAGTTAACACCTAGTGAGTGAACACCTAGTGAGTGAACACCTAGTGAGTGAACACTTAGTGAGTGTACACGTAGCTAGTGAGTGTCTAGTGAGTGAGTGAACACCGAGTGAGTGAGTGAACACATAGTGAGTTAACACCTAGTGAGTGAACACCTAGTGAGTGAACACCTAGTGAGTGAGTTAACACATAGTGAGTGAACACCTAGTGAGTGAGTGAACACCTAGTGAGTGAGTGAACACCTAGTGAGTGAACACCTAGTGAGTGAACACCTAGTGAGTGAACACTTAGTGAGTGAACACGTAGTGAGTGAGTGTCTAGTGAGTGAGTGAACACCTAGTGAGTGAGTGAACACATAGTGAGTGAACACCTAGTGAGTGAGTGAACACCTAGTGAGTGAGTGAACACCTAGTGAGTGAACACCTAGTGAGTGAACACATAGTGAGTGAGTGAACACCAGTGAGTGAGTGAACACCTAGTGAGTGAACACATAGTGAGTGAGTGAACACCTAGTGAGTGAACACATAGTGAGTGAACACCTAGTGAGTGAGTGAACACCTAGTGAGTGAACACTTAGTGAGTGAACACATAGTGAGTGAGTGAACACCTAGTGAGTGAGTGAACACCTAGTGAGTGAGTGAGTGAACACCTAGTGAGTGAACACCTAGTGAGTGAACACATAGTGAGTTAGTGAACACCCAGTGAGTGAGTGAACACCTAGTGAGTGAACACATAGTGAGTGAGTGAACACCTAGTGAGTGAGCACTTGTTGAGTGAGCACCTAGTGAGTGAGTGAACACCCAGTGAGTGAGTGAACACCTAGTGAGTGAACACATAGTAAGTGAGTGAACACCTAGTGAGTGAACACCTAGTGAGTGAGTGAACACCCAGTGAGTGAGTGAACACCTAGTGAGTGAACACCCAGTGAGTAAGTGAACACCTAGTAAGTGAACACCTAGTGAGTGAACACCTAGTAAGTGAACACCTAGTGAGTGAGTGAACACCTAGTGAGTGAACACCTAGTGAATGAACACCTAGTGAGTGAACATCTAGTGAATGAACACCTAGTGAGTGAACACCTAGTGAGTGAACACCTAGTGAGTGAACACCTAGTGAGTGAACACCTAGTGAGTGAGTTAACACATAGTGAGTGAACACCTAGTGAGTGAGTGAACACCTAGTGAGTGAGTTAACCCCTAGTGAGTGAACACCTAGTGAGTGAACACCTAGTGAGTGAACACTTAGTGAGTGAACACGTAGTGAGTGAGTGTCTAGTGAGTGAGTGAACACCTAGTGAGTGAGTGAACACATAGTGAGTTAACACCTAGTGAGTGAACACCTAGTGAGTGAACACCTAGTGAGTGAGTTAACACATAGTGAGTGAACACCTAGTGAGTGAGTGAACACCTAGTGAGTGAGTGAACACCTAGTGAGTGAACACCTAGTGAGTGAACACCTAGTGAGTGAACACTTAGTGAGTGAACACGTAGTGAGTGAGTGTCTAGTGAGTGAGTGAACACCTAGTGAGTGAGTGAACACATAGTGAGTGAACACCTAGTGAGTGAGTGAACACCCAGTGAGTGAGTGAACACCTAGTGAGTGAACACATAGTGAGTGAGTGAACACCTAGTGAGTGAACAATTAGTGAGTGAACACCTAGTGAATGAGTGAACACCTAGTGAGTGAGTGAACACCTAGTGAGTGAACACCTAGTGAGTGACCACCTAGTGAGTGAGTGAACACCTAGTGAATGAACACATAGTGAGTGAGTGAACACCTAGTGAGTGAGTTAACACATAGTGAGTGAACACCTAGTGAGTGAACACCTAGTGAGTGAACACCTAGTGAGTGAACACCTAGTGAGTGAGTGAAAACATAGTGAGTGAACACCTAGTGAGTGAACACCTAGTGAGTGAACACCTAGTGAGTGAACACCTAGTGAGTGAGTTAACACATAGTGAGTGAACACCTAGTGAGTGAGTGAGCACCTAGTGAGTGAGTTAACACATAGTGAGTGAACACCTAGTGAGTGAGTGAACACCTAGTGAGTGAGTGAACACATAGTGAGTGAACACCTAGTGAGTGAGTGAACACCCAGTGAGTGAGTGAACACCTAGTTAGTGAACACATAGTGAGTGAGTGAACACCTAGTGAGTAAACACCTAGTGAGTGAGTGAACACCCAGTGAGTGAACAATTAGTGAGTGAACACCTAGTGAATGAGTGAACACATAGTGAGTGAGTGAACACCTAGTGAGTGAACACCTAGTGAGTGAACACCTAGTGAGTGAGTGAACACCTAGTGAGTGAGTGAACACCCAGTGAGTGATCACCTAGTGAGTGAGTGAACACCTAGTGAGTGAGTGAACACCCAGTGAGTGAGTTAACTACTAGTGAGTGATTGAACACCCAGTGAGTGAGTGAACTACTAGTGAGTGATTGAACACCTAGTGAGTGAGTGAAAACATAGTGAGTGAGTGAACACCTAGTGAGTGAGTGAACACCTAGTGAGTGAACACCTAGTGGATGAGTGAACACCTAGTGAGTGAACACCTAGTGATTGAACACCTAGTGAGTGAGTGAACACATAGTGAGTGAGCGAACACCTAGTTAGTGAACACCTAGTGAGTGAGTTAACACCTAGTGAGTGAGTGAACACCTAGTGAGTGATTGAACACCTAGTGAGTGAACACCTTGTGAGTGAGTGAACACCTAGTGAGTAAGTGAACAACTAGTGAGTTAACACCTATTGAGTGAGTGAACACATAGTGAGTGAGTGAACACATAGTGAGTGAGTGAGCATCTAGTGAGTGAGTGAACACCTAGTGAGTGAACACATAGTGAGTGAGTGAACACCTAGTGAGTGAGTTAACACATAGTGAGTGAACACCTAGTGAGTGAGTGAACACCTAGTGAGTGAGTTAACACCCAGTGAGTGAGTGAACTACTAGTGAGTGAACACATAGTGAGTGAGTGAACACCTAGTGAGTAAGTGAACACGTAGTGAGTTAACACCTAGTGAATGAGTGAACACATAGTGAGTGAGTGAACACATAGTGAGTGAGTGAACACATAGTGAGTGAGTGAACACATAGTGAGTGAGTGAACACATAGTGAGTGAGTGAGCATCTAGTGAGTGAGTGAACACCTAGTGAGTGAACACCTAGTGAGTGAATACCTAGTGAGTTAGTGAACACCTAGTGAGAGAGTGAACAGCTAGTGAATGAGTGAACACCTAGTAATTGAACATCTAGTGAGTTAGTAAACATCTAGTGAGTGAACACCTAGTGAGTGAGTGAACACCTAGTGAGTGAATACCTAGTGAGTGAGTGAACACCTAGTGGGTGAACACCTAGTGAGTGAACACCTAGTGAGTGAACACCGAGGTGAGTTAGTGAACACCTAGTGAGAGAGTGAACACCTAGTGAGTGAACACCTAGTGAGTGAATACCTAGTGAGTTAGTGAACACCTATTTAGAGAGTGAACAGCTAGTGAGTGAGTGAACACCTAGTAATTGAACATCTAGTGAGTGAGTAAACATCTAGTGAGTGAACACCTAGTGAGTGAATACCTAGTGAGTGAGTGAACACCTAGTGGGTGAACACCTAGTGGGTGAACACCTAGTGACTAACACCTAGTGAGTGAGTGAACACCTAGTGAGTGAGTGAACACCTAATGAGTGAACACCTAGTGAGTGAGTGAGTGAACACCTAGTGAGTGAACACATAGTGAGTGAGTGAACACCTAGTGAGTGAGTGAACATCTAGTGAGTGAGTGAACACCTAGTTAGTGAGTGAATACCTATTGAGTGAGTGAACACCTAGTGAGTGAGTGAACACCTAGTGAGTTAGTGAACACCTAGTTAGTGAGTGAATACCTAGTGAGTGAGTGAACACCTAGTGAGTGAGTGAACACCTAGTGAATTAGTGAACACCTAGTTAGTGAGTGAATACCTAGTGAGTGAGTGAACACCTAGTGAGTGAGTGAACACCTAGTGAGTTAGTGAGCACTTAGTTAGTTAGTGAATACCTAGTGAGTGAATGAACACCTTGTGAGTTAGTAAACACCTAGTTAGTGAGTGAGTGTCTAGTGAGTGAGTGAACACCTAGTGAGTGAGTGAACACCTAGTGAGTGAGTGAACACATAGTGAGTGAACACCTAGTGAGTGAGTGAACACCTAGTGAGTGAAAACATAGTGAGTGAGTGAACACCTAGTGAGTGAGTGAACATCTAGTGAGTTAGTGAACACCTAGTGAGTGAGTGAACACCTAGTGAATGAGTGAACACCTAGTGAGTGAGTGAACACCAAGTGAGTGAGTGAACACCTAGTGAGTGAGTGAACACCTAGTGAGTGAACACCTAGTGAGTGAGTGAACACCTAGTGAGTGAGTGAACACCTAGTGAGTGAACACCTAGTGAGTGAGTGAACACGTAGTGAGTGAACACCTAGTGAGTGAACACCTAGTGAGTGAACACCTAGTGAGTGAGTGAACACCTAGTGAGTGAACACCTAGTGAGTGAACAGCTAGTGAGTGAGTGAACACCTAGTGAGTGAGTGAACACCTAGTGAGTGAACACCTAGTAAGTGAACACCTAGTGAGTGAGTGAACACCTAGTGAGTGAACACCTAGTAAGTGAAACATAATATTTATATAAATTCGCTGTTTCTTGTGGCTGACATCTATTGACTAATCTCTCTTTTGACTGCTTGTCTAGTTACAATATCGACGTAGAGCCACATATTCATGCAGGTGAATCGCTCGAGGGCCACACATTTTATCACATGAATATATTCCCCCACCATCTTGAACATGCCACGCATCTCATAGTCCCTCCTACAGTAGTACTCATATTCTCACACAGAAAAGTACTCAGGACATCTCATAGACTATATTGTCGTGTAGTAGTATCTCACATACTGTATTCAATTATCAGACTGTACTGAACTCTCAGACGGCACTCAACGTCCAAACTTCTCATCCCTCAGACTACTCAAACTCAAACTTTACTCAACTCTCAGATTGTACTAAACTCTTAGACTGTACTCAACTTTCAGACTGTGTTCAAATCTCAGACCGTACTAAACTCTCAGACTGTATTCAATTCTCAGAATGTACTAAGCTCTCAGAATTTACTAAACTCTCAGACTGTACTCATTTCTCAGAATGTACTAAAATCTCAGACTGTATTCAATTCTCAGAATGTACTAAGCTCTCAGAATTTACTAAACTCTCAGACTGTACTCAATTCTCAGACTGTACTAAACTCTCAGACTGTGCTAAACTCTCAGATTGTATTCAATTATCAGACTGTACTAAACTCTCAGAATGTACTTAAATCTCAGACTGTACTCAATTCTCAGACTATACTCAATTCTCAGACTGTACTAAACTCTCAGATTGTACTAAACTCTCAGAATGTGCTCAATTCTCAGACTGTACTAAACTCTCAGAATGTACTAAACTCTCAGGTTGTACTCAACTCTGAGACTGCTCATTCTCAGACTGTAATCATCTCTCAGACTGTACTAAACTCTCACACTGTTCATTGTCAGACTTTATTCAACTCTCAAACTGCATTCAACTCTCAGACTGTAAACGCTCAGACAGTACTGAAAACTCAGACTGTACTCAAGTTTTCCCATACACACACAGTGAGAGAGAACATGGTAGACAGACATTTTTACCTGTTCCTTTGTCCAGCAACTGAGGAAAATCATAACAGATATTGTATTATATGAATCTTGTCGGTATTCCTTAGATTATATGTTGATATAGTACATCACAAGTACGTGATACACTGCAGACTGTTATTAATACATCACACTGAGATAGGTTCGTGATATAAACAACACATAGACAGTTCTTAGACACAACCTATACACAATTAGAAGATACACACCAAGTATAGACAGCTTTAAGATAGACATCACGTACAGACATCTCTTAGATAGACACAACATACATACAGCTCTAAGATAAAAACAACACACATACAGTTTTAAGATAAACACAAGACATAGACAGCTCTAAGATAAATACAACACACAGACCATTCTAAGATAGACATAATAAAATAAAACACAAAGATGCAACTTACAGGATTAGAAATATGCAAATGTTTGGACATTAGCAATTGTCAATCAAATGTGTTCATCATACTCCCGCCTGACCTATGTGGTTTCAGTCTCTCCAAGTCAGTGGTACCAACTGATTTATGTGGGCTCACTCTCCCCAAGTCACTGCTACCACCTGACTTATGTGGGCTCAGTCTCTCCATGCCAGGTGTACCACCTGACTTAGGTGGGCTCAGTCTCACCATGTCAGGGGTACCACCTGACTTATGTGGGTTCAGTCTCCCCCTGTCAGTGGTGCCACCTGCCTTATGTGGGCTCAGTCTCCCCATGTCAGGGGTACCACCTGACTTATGTGGGCTCAGTCTCCCCATGTCAGGGGTACCACCTGACTTATGTGGGCTCAGTCTCCCAATGTCAGTGGTAAATAACCATTTGCTATTTTTTGTGATGATCACGCTCAGCTGAAGAGTTGAAATACTGAAGATCTAGTATTCACAGATCTTCTCTAGTATTCCCAGATCTTCTCTAGTATTCCCATATACTCTCTAGAATTCCCAGATCTTTTCTAGTATTCCCAGATCTTCTCTAGAATTCCCAGATCTTCTCTAGTTTTCGCAGATCTTATCTAGTATTCCCAGATCTTCTTTAGTATTCCAAGATCTTCTCTAGTATTCGCAGATCTTATCTAGTATTCCCAGATCTTCTTTAGTATTCCCAGATCTTCTCTAGAATTTCCAGATCTTCTCTGGTATTCGCAGATCTTCTCTTGAATTCGCAGATCTAATCTAGTATTCCCAGATCTCATCTAGTATTCCCAGATCTTCTCTAGAATTCCAAGATCTTCTCTAGTTTTCGCAGATCTCATCTAGTATTCGCAGATCTTCTAATTACTAGACTTTCTGATATCTATATCCAGCAGTATCATTTCAATCTACATGTACGGCACGAAAAGTGACAACTCTAGATGCACAGTAGGGAAAATGGAAACTCTCGATGCACAGTAGGAAAAATGGAAACTCTAGATGCACAGTAGGAAAAATGGAAACCCTAGATACACAGTAGGAAAAATGGAAACTCTAGATGCACAGCAAGAAACGTGGCAACTCTAGATACACAGCACGAAAAGTGGCAACTCTAGATGCACAGCAGGAAAAATTGCAACTTTAGATGCACAACAGGAAAAATGCAACTTTAGATGGTCTCAGTTTCCACATTTCCTGACATGTGTATTGTTGTTGTCATGTGACGTATTCTTTCCAGAGCGTTGTCTTCCATATGAATCCCTCGAAATCAACCTCGAGCGAGTTGTCCGGCCTCTTCCAGCAACATATGCATACATTCTTGGTTATCTCTTGTCCATCGACGTCTTGGGCGACCTTTGCCTCTGCTGTCTTTAGCTCTCCCTCTAACAATACTCGTTCCATACAATCATGTCTATTTAATGGCCGAAGAAACCGAACTTCCATTTTAATATGTTGTTTAGTAGCCAGCCTTCATGGACGTAGGTTGTGTTTAGTAGACAGCCTTCATGGACGTAGGTTGTGTTTAGTAGCCAGCCTTCATGGACGTAGGTTGTGTTTAGTAGCCAGCCTTCATGGACATAGGTTGTGTTTAGCACTTCCTGGATCGACTTCGTTTCTGTCCATGATGTTTGTAGGACCCCCATATAGCACTTTCTGTCCGTGGTATTTGCTGGACTTTGATTCTCCTTCTTCGTCTGCGTTCTCAAACTCCTGCAGATTAACATGATGTGGTCTGGAGAACGGACTGCATTGTGTCATGGTTTACAGTATTTCTGCGATGTCTGCGACATTTGGCCTGATATCCATTTTCAACATGGCTGTGGGTCACTTTGACAATACATGGGATGAGAAAGCTAACTCAAGACCACAACCTTCTTTGTTACCTCTTACAGTGTGCATGGAAGGTAAAAAGTATTGCTGTTCTTTGCTTCTCTCTCGGCTCCGGCAACAGAAGCGCCGTACTTTAATTCAAAAGCCGTTATTCTCATCCATATAGTTTTTTTATGTCCATGCCTCGCATCTGTAGATCGCCACTGGAAACATGCATTTACCTAATAAGGTTACCTTTGTTCCTATGTTCGCAACCTGCCACAGTATTTTCAGCTGTTTTAGTGTAGGCAGCGCCGTTGCTGTTCTCATCTTGATATCGACTTCACAGTCGCCTGCGTTGCTTATGTTAGCTCCTCAATATTACAACACAGTCTGTTTGTTCCAGTTAATTATGACAAGTTTAGCTTTTAGCACATAGTGAAGTCTGACTGTCGTTAAGTCTACATTTGCCACATAGTGAAGTCCGACTTTCGTTAAGTCTACATTTGCCACATAGTGAAATCTGACTTTCGTTAAGTCTACATTTGCCACATGGTGAAGTCTGACTTTCGTTGTCTACATTTGCCACATAGTGAAGTCCGACTTTCGTTAAGTCTACATTTGCCACATAGTGAAGTCCGACTTTCGTTAAGTCTACATTTGCCACATAGTGAAGTCCGACTTTCGTTAAGTCTACATTTGCCACATAGTGAAGTCTGACTTTCGTTAAGTCTACATTTGCCACATAGTGAAATCTGACTTTCGTTAAGTCTACATTTGCCACATAGTAAAGTCCGACTTTCTTTAAGTCTACATTTGCCACATAGTGAAGTCCGACTTTCGGTATTAACAAGGTGTGTTTTGTTCTGAAAATACTTTTGATCTACGAGGGAGGATCATCAGAACTTGTTAAATCTCAGATGATGGTTATATGAAATATAACAGCAGATGGTATGCTCATAGCTAGAGAAATCATTTACTTTAGCGAGAACTTTGTCTAAACATGGTGCGATGCCCAGAGCTGGAGAAATAGTCCACTTTAGAGAGAACTATATCTCAACTTGGTGCGATGCCCGATGCAGGAGAAATCCTTTGCTTTAGCAAGGACTTTGTCCTAACTTTATTGTAATATCGATGCATGATGCGGATAGAAAGGTATACTCCATTCCAACTTTATAGATATGGGTATCCAATATTCCAACTGTATAGACATGGGTATCCAACATTCCAGCTGTCTAGACATGGATATCCAACATTCCAGCTGTCTAGACATGGATATCCAACATTCCAGCTGTCTAGAAATTGGTATCCAATATTCCAGCTGTCTAGACTTGGGTATCCAACATTCCAGCTGTCTAGACATGGGTATCCAATAAGTGTTATCACATGGAAAATCATATCAATCCTTGCTTCGTTAGTGATTCTAGTTTGTCATAGTTGTGCTGAGCGAGCAGGTGAAGCGGTCGGTGCAAGATTGCTCACTCTATAGCTAGCTAAACATCTCTGTACACACAAATTATAGACTCAAGTAGATCCCATGTCGTGTCAACAAACAATCGCTTAGCAACTGCACGGCGACCCACTTATACACCTTTGATTGCTCTGTAGAAATTTGGAAACGTTAGCATATCTGCTCTTTCATTGGCTGGAACTACAAGTATCTAGAAATATAGCATTCTGGCATTTCTTGATGTCTGTTTCTATTATACTAAAGAAAATAAAATTCTGCTAGTTCTAAATTTCAGTTTCCATTGTGCTAACTTCAGAAAATAAAATTCTAGCACTTCTAAATGTCCGTTTCTATCGCATTAAATTTTGACAACATAATAGTGATATTTCCGAATGTCCGTTTTTATGGCACTAAATTTAGACAATATAATTCGGGTATTTGTAAATGTCAATTTTTATGGCACTGAATTCTTTTCACTTTATACCCCTTTATGCCTTGCAGGGTAGAAGAGTTCTCTGGAGATTACTTTTTTGTGTGCTTCATATATGTTTGTTTTCGTTGAATCTTTTATTTCTGTAATACATGGTTTTCAAGGTCTGCCTCTGACTTTGTATCCATCGTATCTGTAGAGCAATGTCTTTTAAAAGGCACTGTCTGATGATACTCTGGAATCATGTGAAAACCACTTAATCTGTTGTCTTCTGATTTAATCTAGGATTGCCATTGTGTTTATTAGTCTTCTGATGTTTTCCTTTATGATTCTGTCTCTTATTGTTACTCTACGTAAATATGTTATTTCTGTTGTAACAAGTTTTCTTTTTGGATTTCGATGTTAGTGTCCACTTTTCACGTTGGTAACATTGTGGTGATATTTAGGTGACATCCCTACTTTAGAGGAAACTGGTAAAGCACTTCAGCAGCTTTCTAGTGGAAATGCACCCGGCTCCGACTCAATACCAATCGAAATATACAAGTATGGTGGTACAAATCTTAGTGAGAAATTTGCATATAATTTTCCAACAGTCATGGAAAAGCGAAACTGTTCCACAAAATTTCAGGGATGCAACAATTATACACCTGTATAGAGGCAACCGTCAGTCCTGTAACAACCATCCTGGTATCTCTCTACTGTCGATCGCTGGAAAGATATTTACTAGAATCTTTTTGAACCGTCTTACATCTCATCTAAATCAAGGATTATTACCCGAAAGCCAATGTGGTTTCAGAAAAGAATGTGGTACAATTGATATGGTCTTTGCTCAAAGATAACTTCAAGAAAAATGTCATGAACAACACTGTGACCTGTACACATAATTCATAGATTTAACAAAAGCATTTGACACAGTAAGTAGAGAAGGGCTGTGGATGATATTGGCACAATTTGGATTCCCACAGAAATTTATCACAATGATGCAACAATTGCATGATAGAATGCAAGCTAGAGTTCAAGATGATGGAGTGTTATCCGAAACGTTTCCTGTCTCAAATTGAGTAAAACAAGGATGTGTATTAGCACCTACCCTATTTAGCATCATGTTCTCTGCTATGTTGGATGATCCGTTCAGAGATCTAGACTTGGGATTAAACATCATATATCGCAAAGATGGAAAATTATTCAACCTTCGGCGGCTCCGAACAAAAACCAAAGTCAAATCACACACAATCGGGGATCTCCTTTTTGCTGAAGACTGTGCCCTAAATGCCAACTCCGAGACTGATCTACAAAGTATTATAGATTGAAAAACTACAAAAGTAGCATGGTTCGGACATGTATGCAGGCACGATTCCTTGTCAAAAACAATACTGCATGGAACTATCGAGGGTGGAAGAAGCAGATGAGGCCAAATAAAGGCATGGACAGAAAACATCAAGGAATGGACATGGCAAGATATTTCCACACTCCGCATCGCTGAGGATAGAATTCGTTGGAGGACTCTGTATGCTGAAGCATCCAATATGGTACCCCTAAGACCCTGAAGGGTTACGGGTTTATTGATTGATTGATAGACAGATTCTCCAATAATGCCCTACATTCTTACTATTAACACAGAGAAAACAGAAGTCGTGTTACAACCAGCACCTGACAAAAGCTATGTCGAGTCCTGCATAAAGGTAAATGGCGTAGCACTGAAGGTTGTGAACAGATTCACATACCTAGGTAGTACGTTACCACAAAATGCCAACGTTGATGAAGTGTATACCCGGATCGCCAAGGCAAGCAACACTTTAGCCAGATTGTACGTAAATGTTTGGCGTAGAAATGGTACTAACATGCAGATTAAGCTGAAAGTCTACATAGCAGTGGTACTTCCAGTGCTTTTATATGCTAGTGAAACATGGACTTCTTCACCCCAAGATCGAGATAGAAGTTAAAAGACAAAGGACCTACAGTATATTCTTACCAACACTGTGTTACCAGTGCCAAACCTGGTCTCTCTCATCTTCACATTACAGAAAGATAGTGACATGCGAGATGAAATGCTTGAGGAAAGCCGTCGGGGTCACCAGGCTTGACAGATTACGAAATGAAGATATCAGAGAAAGAATAGGTATAATACCCTGTACAGATACAAATCGGTATTATTACAGCGTTTTTCCAGTCTTCTTGTGGTTTTTTTTTTTAATAATTCAGGTATTTCTAAATGTCTGTTTCTAAGGTACTAAATTTTGACAATATAATTCTGGTGTTTTTAAATGTCCGTTTCTATGACACTAGATCCAGACAATATTGCTGGACATACTTACCACAGAATAGAGACAGCATAAAGCAAATAGCTGGTAGCCATCTACAGTCAGAGCATACAAATATTACCACGACCATAGCTTCTGTGGACAAAGACAAAAGATAAATCTTACTGTCAGGGACATAAATCAGTCCCTGTCGACCATGTGGGTAAAGAGAAATCTTACTGTCAGGGACACTAAATTAGTCCCTGTCGACCATGTGGGTAAAGTGAAATCTTACTGTCAGGGACACTAAATTAGTACCTGCCGACCATGTGGGTAAAGAGAAATCTTACTGTCAGGGACATAAATTAGTCCCTGTCGACCATGTGGGTAAAGTGAAATCTTACTGTCAGGGACACTAGATTAGTCCCTGCCGACCATGTGGATAAAGTTGACTAACCCATATTATAGTCCAGGGGTCGGCAACCTATGGCACGCGTGCCACACTTGGCACGCCAAGCAATTTCAAATGGCACGCAGACTCTTCCCATTTCCTTTATACAGTTGATTATAAATCGATTAGCGGGGTTTCCTTGCTCATTTCGGCACTTGCCTAACCCCTGAACATTCAGAAAATTGTATCAAACTCAAAGTGACAAAGTATGTTGTTGATATTGAGCAACTGGCCAAGACCATGCAAGGGCAAGGCTCCCATTAATATTAAAACGTTGTTTTTTTTTAAATCTTTCAAGAAACTCTATTTCTTTTAATGTTGTTTACAACTTTACATATTATTGAATATCACTATATATTAATTAATTAAAAATAAAATATATGGTAAAATAAGAAGATTGACCTCGACTAGTATAAAATGATATGTGATGTTGGCACTCTGAATAATTTGAAACCTTAAGTTGGCACACAGTTAGCAAAAGATTGCCAACCCCTGTTATAATAAACTAATCCCTATAAATGATATGGTTAAATTCCACTAATCTCTACCAACAATGTGATTAAACATCACTAATTCCTACCAACCATATGGGTATATTACCCTAATTTTTACCAACCATATGGTTAAACTCCACAAATTTCTAACCAACCATATGGTTACATTTCCCTAGTTCTTACCAAATCGTATGGATAAACTTCCCTAGTTCTTATCAGCCATATGGCTAAAATCCATTAATCCCTACCAAACATATGATTAAACTCCACTAGTTCCAACCAAACATATGATTAAACTCCACTAATTCCAACCAAACATATGATTAAACTCCACTAGTTCCAACCAAACATATGATTAAACTCCACTAGTTCCAACCAAACATATGATTAAACTCCACTAGTTCCAACCAAACATATGATTAAACTCCACTAGTTCCAACCAAACATATGATTAAACTCCACTAGTTCCAACCAAACATATGATTAAACTCCACTAGTTCCAACCAAACATATGATTAAACTCCACTAGTTCCAACCAAACATATGATTAAACTCCACTAGTTCCAACCAACCAAATGGTCAAACTGTGTATCTATCAAAGATCTGGTGAACACCCAGGCAAGGGGTAAGCATATGGACACACTCAGAAAACCAACATGACATGCGGTGTAGCTAAAAGATCAATAACATGGAACTCCCCGTGAAGAAGGAAATATGGTAAACCTAGGACACACTGAAAGGTGAGATCAGGAATGACTTGACAAAGATAGAAATCATATAGCATGAGACTGGGGATATACTCAAGAGTAGAGACAAATGGATAATTCATGTCCGTAACCCAAGTACATGGGGAACTTCTTGTGGTACTGACAACCACTTTGTAAGCCCTGCACTTTGTAAGTCCTGTACTTGTTCTACCTTCATTTTCACTATATTTCTTTATTGCTTTTACACAGTCTAATAGTAGACATTTTTATTGCATACTTTTATAGAATAGAGGCCTACCCCTTAGTAGTTCTCTATTTATTCGATCGAAAGATTTCCCTTGATCTATGAAAGCAATGTTCATTTGGTTTGTGTAATATACTGTCTATTCTATTCACTAATTTGTCGTAGAGAAAATAGTGTACCTGTATAAATTCCTTTTCTAAACCTGAACAGTTCCGAACTGAACACTGGATCCACATTAGGTCTTATCTGTTTTTCAAGAATCTTGGAGAATCTTTTACTGACATGGCAAAGAAGGTAACTACTTGTGTATGTGCCACACTGTACTCTACATTAATGTATTGCTTAGAAACATATGTAATGAACAAACAGCTTAGAAACATATGTAATGAACAAACAGCTTAGAAACATATGTAATGAACAAACAGCTTAGAGACAAAATGTATGCATTTTAGATGTGGATATAAAGAAGAATAGTGAGAACTTCATGGAAGGAGAAAACACAAATAAAGCGGTTATGACAACACTTCCTATGAAAAATGACAACTAGCAAAGGGAATAAAAATTAAACAAATTAATTATTTTGGACATATTAAGGGTAGAGTCGATGAGAGGCGAGCACGAGGTAGCCAGAGATAAGGCACATGTGGGAGGGGTGATGTGACACACCATGAAATGATGAACAGTACGTATGTCCAGACAAGAGACAGAAGATATTGGAGGTTCGTTGCAGCCAAAATTCCATGTGGAGACGGCATCAATATATAATATAATTATATTAATATATATTAATATATATATATATATATATATATATATATATATATATATATATATATATATATATATATATATATATATATGAATAACTCCGTATCTCAATGATAAATGTGTACTCTATATCCACCGTGAATACATCAGATGGTTGGTTGGTTGGTTGGTTGCTGATCCAGCGGTTCATGGGCTCATGCCCTTTGACATAATGCCATTAGATGGCATTATATTGCTGGGAAGTCTGTGGATTTTCGGCCCACCCCGGGACAGAGCGAGAGAATAACTATCACACCTCCAGAAAGGTAGGTTTCAACCTTTGCACTGCGCCTAGACACTGTAGCCAAGATAGGGTTCACTGTGCTCATTCCCCGCCACCAATTGACTACTGGTTATGCTGAACTTCTCTATAGCTCGAGGCATGCAACCAAATGTTCAAGTCAAAAGGATTGTCACGTCCTGAGTCACTGTGCCTCTATGATGGGCCTCAGCCATAGGAAAAACAGTGCTGCCAGTTTCCTCCTCCTCAGTGCTGCACAGTACATCTCTGGCTCCCTCCCAACCACAGAGGGTGCATACATATATATTCAGGCAAACATGAAAAACATTTAAAAACAAAACAAAATCATAACTGTATAGATGACATGCCATGAAGCTTCTATAAGAAGATAACTTCAATATAACGGCATGTCATCCATTAAGGTTTTCTGTTGCATGGATGGTATGACTAGTGGGCCATTGGTGAGACCCATAGACGCAACCACATGCGTGAATACATCAGATTGATTGACGATATTTGGCTCCTTTATTTCATTCATTCATTCATTTTCCTTTTGCGCGGAAGTTAGCGCATACGGCAGAGGTCAGATCTCTCCAATTCTGTCTGTTAAAAGCTATTCTGTGCAGTTCTTGAATAGTATGAATATTGATTGTTTTACTTTCTCTAAATATTGTTCTTCTGGGTGCTTATTTTGGTCTACCCCTGGCTGTTTTTCCTGTAGGTATCCATTCAAGAGATTGGTGGTGTATTCTGTTGATGTCTGAGTGTAGGACATGCCCGATGTAGGACCAACGGCTCCTTTATAGTTTGGCTGAAATGCCAGCCTGTGACGCTCGACGAAAATCTAATTACTGTCCAGTTGTCGGGCAAATGCTGACCAATTATACTATTTGATTACTTTATTTTAACTCTGACTATTTACACAACTTATGTAAAGCTAAATTTTATGCCGTCCACCGTGTGTCGGAATAGCTCAGTTCGAACGAGCGGGAAATACTGTTCAGACTCTTGGATCTAACACCCACGGCCAGAGTCTCTCCCATAATATACCTCTTGCTGGTACAAACTGAGCTATTCCAGACACACGATAGACGACGTAAAATTTAGCTTTATAAAATGTGCGTATTCTCATGTGTGTCATGTGACGTATTCTTTCATGAACATAGTGATCTCAATGTTTACCGGAGAATTCAAAGACTGATCGATTCGAATTTAATAATACAACAGAAACGCAGATATAAAAGAATTATGCGATTCGCTCATAGACAGAAATATACACGGCGCCAGCAAGCATGGGTTTGCTTACAGCTTTTTGACCTTTGTACATCGGTCAGTGGTGAAAAGTTCATCTCATCGTATCATTGGTCAGCTTTTACTGAACAGCTGGCCAGTAATTCGATTTTCAATAAGCGCCACCAGCTGGCATTTGAGTCAAACTATAAATGAGCCAAATTTCGTCCGTCTACGACGTGATGTATTCACGGAGCCTATAGAGAACACCACGAGTGTTTCGATACAGAGTTATCCATTTATAAATGTATATATCGTTAGATGTGAGTTGTTTCATTTATAGATCGCCAGTGATCGCATTCTCTGCCAAGTGTCTGCTAAATGTCTGCCAAGTGTTATACATCATCATCATCAAGTGACGTCTCCGCAACGAAGGTTGGCTGCAACGGATCTCCAACATCCCCTGTCTCTTGCCTTGGTGGTGCACTCTGCTAGACTGTAACCTGTCCATCGTGTGATGTTACTCTCCCACTTGTATCTCTGCCTACCTCTTGCTCGCTTCCCTTTAACTTTACCCTCAAGTAAGGTCTTCAAAAAGGCGTCATGTTTTTAATGTGTCCAAAATATTTTATTTGCCCGATCTTTATTTCTCTTAGTAGTTCTTTCTTCATATTAAGTGTCTTTAGCGCCTCTTTATTTGTTTTCTTCTCTTTCCATGATGTTCTCCCTATTCTTCTATATGCCCACATCTCAAAGGCATCAATTCTGTCTTCTAATTGTTTATTTAGTGTCCATGTTTCTGAGTCATACATTAATATAGAATAGATGTAGCATTTTATAATTCTCATTTTTAACTTGGTTGTAATTTGTTTAGATATTAATAATTTCCTAATGTCATTGAAGGTACTTTTAGCTATTTCTATTCTCCTTTTAACTTCTGTTTCATATCAGCCATCATTTGTGACTATGTGTCCAAGATATTGATAATGTTTTACTTCTTTTAGTTTCTCTCCATGTGTGTTTATGTTTAGCTATTGTTCTTCTGTGTCTTTGCTGATTATCATGGTTTTTGTTTTTTGGATATTTATATATGTCCATATTCATTACTTGATTTATTGACTTGATCTATTAGTCTTTGTAGTTCATGTTCACTTTGAAGAGTCATTATAACTATTCCATAAATCGACACTTCAGTTTGTATACTTTTATCTATTTAAGATTTCTTTAACATGGGAACTTGGGTAGTAATTTTCTTCCCATCAGCCATCCATGACAACTCTCGTTCGAGTCTTGAACCTTTAATAACAGTTATGTTTCTATGTATTGGGTGTCCCTGGTCATTGATAACTCTCATATATTTTCTCACAATAGTCGAAGCATGTATGCATGCAAGAGTTATACGCATGTCCTTATTCTGATTACATTTCAATTGTTGACATTGTGCACTTGACGGTATGAAGAATCACATGACATAATCTATTACTGAAAAAAAACCACAGAACATGTAACCTCTGTTCTATACCCACAGCTGCTGTTGTTCTTACAGAACAAGTAACCTCTGTTCTATACCCACTGCTACTGTTTTTTAGCTCTACAGAACCAGGTTTACATTTATGGATAATATTATCGACGTGTAATTTATAGACCAAGTTACGGTCACAAATTTATTCTAGATATTTAATTATTCTATAGTCTTAGTATCGAGCATCACACTGCGGAGTGATGTCTTCATGATACTGTAGTCTTTCGTCACACTGAGAAGTGATGTCTACATGATACTGTAGTCTTTCGTCACACTGAGAAGTGATGTCTACATGATACTGTAGTCTTTCGTCACACTGAGAAGTGATGTCTTCATGATACTGTTGTCTATTTTCAAACTGAGAAGTGATGTCTTCATGATGCTGTAGTCTTTCGTCACACTGAGAAGTGATGTCTTCATGATGCTGTAGTCTTTCGTCACACTGAGAAGTGATGTCTTCATGATACTGTAGTCTTTCGTCACACTGAGAAGTGATGTCTTCATGATGCTGTAGTCTTTCGTCACACTGAGAAGTGATGTCTACATGATACTGTAGTCTTTCGTCACACTGAGAAGTGATGTCTACATGATACTGTAGTCTTTCGTCACACTGAGAAGTGATGTCTTCATGATGCTGTAGTCTTTCGTCACACTGAGAAGTGATGTCTACATGATACTGTAGTCTTTCGTCACACTGAGAAGTGATGTCTACATGATACTGTAGTCTTTCGTCACACTGAGAAGTGATGTCTTCATGATACTGTTGTCTATTTTCAAACTGAGAAGTGATGTCTTCATGATGCTGTAGTCTTTCGTCACACTGAGAAGTGATGTCTTCATGATGCTGTAGTCTTTCGTCACACTGAGAAGTGATGTCTTCATGATACTGTAGTCTTTCGTCACACTGAGAAGTGATGTCTTCATGATGCTGTAGTCTTTCGTCACACTGAGAAGTGATGTCTTCATGATGCTGTAGTCTTTCGTCACACTGAGAAGTGATGTCTTCATGATACTGTAGTCTTTCGTCACACTGAGAAGTGATGTCTTCATGATACTGTTGTCTATTTTCAAACTGAGAAGTGATGTCTTCATGATACTGTTGTCTATTTTCAAACTGAGAAGTGATGTCTTCATGATGCTGTAGTCTTTCGTCACACTGAGAAGTGATGTCTTCATGATGCTGTAGTCTTTCGTCACACTGAGAAGTGATGTCTTCATGATGCTGTAGTCTTTCGTCACACTGAGAAGTGATGTCTACATGATACTGATGTTTAATGAAGAACGTGTGACACAAGCCTCACCAAGTTTGAATCATTACGGCTATCGAGATATTGTCCGTAATGTCAGGTGCATTTCATTTACTATTAATGATATGGTTAAAATCAAGTTTCCTGATGGAAGTGATAAAATAATGTATCAATTATTGACGATAATTGTAGAAACATTTGATTTGATACTTACAGAAAACGCAAATTCTACAACGGTGGTTACTGCTGCGTTATTAGAAGTTCAGAGAGATATTTCAATTTCTCAGTGTGCAATAACTGCTGCTAGTTCACACAACAATAGTGCTTGATTAGTTGGATAGAACAATCTGAAATACTCCAAGACCTGATCTGATAGAAGGACAAATGACTGGCTCATTGATTTATTGATTTATTGAATGAAGAACCGCAGAAAAATCGCGCCATCGATCTCGTACCAATAGTCGACGTCGATTATTCTGCAGATATAGAGCCCTATGATGAACAGATATTTGATCTGAACATTATATACGCAAACATTATTTGCTGAATAATGACTCGCTAAAACAAGAGACGCCATTGTTTCATTAATAGAATTGCTACTTTTATCTAACCACACAACTCCAAGGCGAATGTTGGTTGTAGTGTGCCTCTAGCACTTTCTGTCTTTGTCTTAGTCGTAAACTCTGATAAACTGTATCCTGTACATCTCTTGACTTGGTAGTATACTCTGATAAACTAGATACAAAAATAGACAGACAGACGGACAGACAGACAGGCAGGCAGGCAGGCAGACAGATGGACGGACGATACGGGACCGGACAATGTAGATTAGATTAGATTAGATTAGATTAGATTAGATTAGATTAGATTAGATTAGATTAGATTAAATTAGATTAGATTAGATTAGATTAGATTAGATTAGATTAGATTAGATTAGATTAGATTAGATTAGATTAGATTAGATTAGATTAGATTAGATTAGATTAGATTAGATTAGATTAGATTAGATTAGATTAGATTAGATTAGATTAGATAAGGTTAGATTAGATTAGATTAGATTAGATTAGATTAGATTAGATTAGATTAGATTAGATTAGATTAGATTAGATTAGATTAGATTAGATTAGATTAGATTAGATTAGATTAGATTAGATTAGTCGAGGAGATGATGAGATGATGAGATTTGATTTTATTAGATTGATAGACAGACAGACAGACATACAGACAGACAGATAGACAGACAGACAGACAGACAGACAGACAGACAGACAGACAGACAGACAGACAGACAGACAGACAGACAGACAGACAGACAGACAGATAGATAGATAGATAGATAGATAGATAGATAGATAGATAGATAGATAGATAGATAGATAGATAGATAGATAGATAGATAGATAGATAGATAGACAGACAGACAGACAGACGGACGGACGGACGGACGGACGGACGGACGGACAGACAGACATAGATAGATAGATAGATAGATAGATAGATAGATAGATAGATAGATAGATAGATAGATAGATAGATAAATAGATAGATAGATAGATAGATAGATAGATAGATAGATAGATAGATAGATAGATAGATAGATAGATAGATAGATAGGGAGGGAGGGATGGATGGATGGATGGATGGATGGATGGATAGATAGATAGATAGATAGATAGATAGATAGATAGATAGATAGATAGATAGATAGATAGATAGATAGATAGATAGATAGATAGATAGAGATAGATAGATAGATAGATAGATAGATAGATAGATAGATAGATAGATAGATAGATAGATAGATAGATAGATAGATAGATAGATAGATAGATAGATAGATAGATAGATGGATAGATAGATGGATAGATAGATGAGTGGATGGATAGATAGATGGGTGAGTGGATGGATAGATAGGTGGGTGGGTGGGTGGATATATAGATGGGTGGGTGGGTGGATAGATAAATGGTTGGGTGGATAGATAGATGGGTGGATGGCTGGATGGATAGATTGTGGGTTTGGGTGGATGGGTTGGGTTGGTGTATGGATGGATAGTTGTGTGGATTGGTGGATGAATGGGTGCAATGATGAGTTGGTGGGTAGGAGAAAGGATGTATTAATGGATAGATGGATCGAATGATGGGTAGTTGGTTAGGTGGATGGATGGAACGAATGATGGGTAGTTGGTTAGGTGGATGGATGGATTGAATGATGGGTAGTTGGTTAGGTGGATGGATGGATCGAATGATGGGTAGTTGGTTAGGTTGATGGATGGATTGAATGATGAGTAGTTGGTTAGGTGGATGGATGGATTGAATGATGAGTAGTTGGTTAGGTGGATGGAACGAATGATGAGTAGTTGGTTAGGTGGATGGATGGATTGAATGATGAGTAGTTGGTTAGGTGGATGGATGGATTGAATGATGAGTAGTTGGTTAGGTGGATGGATGGATCGAATGAATTGACAGGATGATTAATGATTTTGTAGTTGTTTGGCTGGATGGATGGATGGTAGCCATTTTGTCTTGTAATCATTTTATCTTGTAACCATTTTGTTTTGTAATTATTTTGTCTTGTAACCATTTTGTATTGTAACCATTTTGTATTGCAACCATTTTGTATTGCAACCATTTTGTATTGTAACCATTTTGGCTTGTAATCATTGTGCATTTAATAGTCATTTTTCACGTACTAATATTGTCATGTAACCATTTATATTGTAACCATTTTGTATTGTAAACATTTTGTCATGCAACTATTTTGTATTGAAACCATTATGTCTTGTAACCATTTTGCAATGTAAATTTTTTTCTTGAAATAATTTTGTAATGCAACCATTTTGTATTATAACTATTTTGCCTTGTAACGATTTTGTATTACAAACATTTTGTTTTGCAACCATTTTGTCTTGCAACCATTTTGTCTTGCAACCATTTTGTCTTGCAACCATTGTGTCATGTATTAATTTAGTCATGTAAACATTTTTATGGTACTTATTTTAATTATTTCAAACTTTTGTATAATCATTATGTTATCGACTAGTGATGTCATGAAAAGGATTCAAAAGTCATAGAGGATTGACTTCACTTTACTTGGGTTTCCATATGTTTTTAAAGAAGCGGCACGCCACCCACCGAGAGTATCACCCACAGTACGTAACTGAGTAATTCAAGCGATAACCCACAGGGATCTCTGAGAAAATTCCCCTCGTAACAATGAAGAAAGCGGGATTCGAATCCATGACCTCTTTAACACAAGGTGAGCAGATTAACCGCTACACCATCTCTTGAACACAAGGAGAAGGGATTAACCACTACACCATTTCTTGAACACAAGGAGAAGGGATTAACCACTACAATAAGGATATCTCCGTATTGCAGGTCAGATAATCGATTAATTCAAAAGTTCCAGAAATAACTGAAATGTTGAAAGCAACCCCTCCCTCCCCCTCCCCCAGCTTCCACGGGCCCTGAAATCAAATACTCTTCGTTTTTTGTCGGGCTCTGAAGGTGCAGAGAAAAAAGTGATACTTTTACCTGCAGTGTGTATTGTAAGTGGGGACTAAGACGTTTTGGAGAAGGAGTTGGATGTCGCATTCAATAGTGAATCAAGGTGACCCAGACGTCATGCTGAATCCGGTTCCGTCTTGTCGATAAGCCGCAGATATCACATCCAAGCTGTAGACCATGAGACGAGGTATTCTGTTGTCCAGGCTACATCCTGTTAAGCTACACTAGTGTGAGAATGACGCTGAATAGGAAGAAAACAAACACTCAACTCTGTCTCGTGGTCACGACGGGGGATGAAAGCAAGAGGCTTATAACAACTGTTGATCGGATTGTTCAGATCAGGGATGACGTCATTGATCATATTCTCTACTGCTACAACTATCATTTCAACTGGAATGCAAACATAAATAATTTAGGTATTACAGTATCGATATATTTAGTATTACAGAATCGATATGTGAGAAACTCGATGGATGTCAACTTGTACATACCAACGTTCTATGACGCTTTATTTATTATGTCTTATTTTTACTCAATGGCGATTTATTTCTTGTCATTCATTTATTCACACTGACAGTTTATCATCCGGACTCATTATCACTCAATAATTCTTATTTGATAGTGTCTCATTTCCACTTAATGACGTTCTGTTTATTATGTCTCATCAATGTTTTCTTGATTGTGAATCGATGAAAATGTGTTTATTGTGTCTCCGTAACAAGTTGTGGTTTTTGGTGTTTTTTTTTGGGGGGGGGGGAGTTTGAGAGGGTCTCATTTTCACTTCATGACGCTATGTTTAGTGTATCGTAATTCCACACCTTGATGCTTTATTTATTATCACATTTTCCTTCAGAAACGTTTCGTTTATTGGTCTCATGTTGACTTAATGACACTTTATTTATTATCTCCTTTCCAGCAAACACGCTTTTTTATCGTCTCATTTTCCTTCCACAACGCTTTGTTTATTGTATCTCATGTCCACTCAAAAACGTTTTGTTTATTGTATATCAATGACTCTTGGTTTATTGTATATCGTTGACGCTTTGTTTATTCTATATCAATGATGCTTTGTTTAATGTGTCTTATTTTCCTTCACCTTCTCCTCCTTTGGATATGTATTTTTTGTTTCTCATCTCTACACACTGACACTTGTACATCCTCACTCATTGACGCTTTGTGTATTTGACGCTTTGTGTATTTGACGCTTTGTGTATTTGACGCTTTGTGTATTATATATGATCTCTACACACTGACACTTTGTTCATAGTATATCGTTTCCACTCAATGATGCTTTATTGTTTCTCGTGTCCATTTAAGGTGTGTCGTGTGACGTATTCTCTCCAGAACGTTATCTTCCCAATGAACTCCCCGAACCCGTCTGTCTTGGACCATGCGGCTTGCATTTTCCAACGACGTATTCATTTTATCTTTAATGTCGTCAATCCATCGTCTTCTTTGTCTGCCTTTGCTGCTCCTCCATTATTTGTCTCTTTATAATTGTGTCTCTTTATATGACCAAACAGGTGGAGTTTTCTTTTTGCTATTGTGTTTGTTTAGTAACCAACACTCTGAAATCTTAAATGTTTTTATAATATCTGAGTTTCTCTTTTTTGCCTTCCATGATATTTTAAGCATCTTTCTGTAGAATTTCTATTCAAATGCGTTGATCTCTTTTGCCGCTGTTTCACTTAGGATCCATGTTTCACAGCTGTATGTTGCAACTGGAAAAATAAAAGTTCGTAGCATTAGTTCGTAAATTTCCACTCAAGGACGCTTTGTTTATTTAATTTATCTGTACACACTGACAGTTTGTTCGTGGTGTATCGTTTCTACTGAATGATTTTATTTAAGATGTATTTGTAAGCAAAACCTGCATTCTTACTGAAGGCCCACATATTGCTAACATGTGTATAAAGCTGGCAGATGATGAGTAATCTATGTGGATAGAGAAAGTTGAAAGAAGTGCCTTATAGTTGTCGAATTTGTAGTGCAGGCATTGGGTCAATGCGAATTTCAGGGAAGGTGCTGTGATTACTGACGATTCTGTTGTTAGACGCGTGGTCAGTTCTTGTGTCTGCACAGATCAGTGTGTAGATGGGACTATTACATAGGAGAGTAGAACATTCACTTGAACAACAAGCAGCCTTGCTGACTATACAGGTTATGTCAGTAACCAAGACCT